>CM065689.1:51213626-51241126 GCA_017654935.2 Phymorhynchus buccinoides | reverse complement strand
CACACACACACACACACACACACACACACACACACACACACACACACACACACACACACACACACACACACGCGCGCGCGCGCGCGCGCGCGCGCGCACACACGCACACCCCCCCCCCCACACACACACACATTGTGCTCATTACATTAACTTAATATATTTGTTTAATTTTGGCTAAATGTCCCCCCTGCAAATGTTGGCTAAATGACCGTTGGCTAAGCATCCGTTGGCTAAATGGCCGTTAGCTAAATGGCCGGATTTCAGAGTTGTGTATTAAGTTAGTAGTAGTAAACCAAGGGAGGCCACTTTTTGAACGCATGGCTGCTATGCTAAGTCGGAGCAGTAAATAAACAAGTCGTTCCTGACTCTACGATGTGGTCTGCTTCCTCTTAGATAATGTTGCCCGTGTGCATGGGTGTGCAGGTGTGCACGCAATCCGTGATTGGAAGCATGGGGAGGGCGCAGTGTACTGGAGGAGTCCTCGCTTGCTGCACCATATCCTACGCAGCCGCACCACGCGTCCTAGCCGACGCTAACTGCATCCCTTGTTAATTAATTAATTAATAATTGTGATGATAACAATAAAAACAGATTTAAGCTCTCATGACCCTGCCCCACCATACAGTCATCCAATTTGCGTAGTACGGCTGTCCAGCTGTGAGGACTGTGAAGCATGCCTCTCGTCAATATAAATTTGTAAATTTATTGATTAATTTTTTTATAAATTATTATTATTTATATTTTGTTCACTCTTAAATTCTTCTTTTGTATTCACAGTTGTAATAAGTTTCTAAATGATATTGATTAATAATACCTTTAATTGTGTTCATCATTACATTATACTTGTCTTAAATACAGTATCTATCTGTTCAATCAATTGTGCAGTTATGATGTTAATTTAAGGAGCACGGTATAAGCTTCGAGCTTGTTGTTGCTCTAATTGTCTTTCTGTTTGACTGTTTGCAAATGAATAAAGATTTGTTTAAAGCAAATACTGCAGTCGAGATGAATCTGACTAAATCCTACTAGTTTACAGTAGGCCTAGTGTCCTACTGTGGCCTTTTTTACTCAGATGGTTTTTATCACTGGTTGGCATTAGCCTGTAGAAAGGGCCAATAGTAAAATGTGACCCAGCACCACGAAAGGGACATTAAGTCCCTGGGCTAGTTTCTCACAACAGGCTTGGAAAATCAAAAAAATATCATTTTTGGTCAATTTTGAGTTATGGGTATTTTCGTGTTCTCTAACATCTTCCATACTTATAAAGGACAAGCTTTAATGTGATCTCTAAATAGTCGTATAAGTGCTTTAAAGGGAGCAGGTCAATGCATTTTCTTCAGCTAGGCTGGACTTTAGACTGTGTGTTCTCAAAATGGCCGATGCTCACCCTACTGACTTTAAGTGCTCATAACTCTGGAACAGAAAAAGATACAAGAATGGTTCTTGTACCATTAGAAAAAAGACTTGTCTGAAGTTGTCAAATGTATAATTTTCTTAGGATGGTCAGCTTGACACTTAATGTCCCTTTCGTGGTGTTGGGTCACATAATTATAACATATGATTTTTTACAGTATTCGATGATCGTGCTACAGCTTAGTCTTCCATGGACGACTATGACTCTCTAACTAGGTGGGGGGTATTTGCACCGGCTCTAGTGCTGCAGCCAATGGGATTGTTTGGCCTTTGGGGACCTTCCTCAACGCCAACTCTCGTCCTCAAATCCCTTTGGCCGAGAGAGTGGGGATGTACCCTGGGCAAGACTTCACCACTGTAAACACATTTTAGCCCAGCCCGCAGGAATAGCAGCTGCCCCCTCTGCTATCTGACAGTCATTGACAGAGAAATGACAGAGAGGCAACAACACTATCCTACTATATGTTGTAGACCACAAATCCTTTGAAATATATAATTAATCAATCTATCAATATAAAAATATAAAAAATTGAACAAAGGGTAATTACTCTCTTTTTCTAATTAACTCCCCTCCACCAAAGTTGATTACGATACCATTCACCTAGCAGTGCGTGGGTCAGAACCAAAGTGAGACAAGCAAAGCATCATTCTTAAAAAAGAATGTGCCAAGCTCGCCTTTATGACCCTCACCCACACAGTACACATCGACAATGGTGGAGAGGACAACATGCAAACAAGGCTATGCCACTCTTGGACATGTGTTGATTTGTTTGTATGTTGCCCTCTCCACCATTGTTGATGTGTACTGTGTGGGTGAGGGTCATAAAGGCGAGCTTGGCACATTCTTTTTTGAGAATGATGCTTTGCTTGTCTCACTTTGGTTCTGACCCACGCACTGCTAGGTGGATGGTATCGTAATCAACTTTGGTGGAGGGGAGTTAATTAGAAAAAGAGAGTAATTACCCTTTGTTCAATTTCGTCATCTCCGCTCTTGGCCTCACTATTTCATTCTCTGATTCTATCAATAAATATCAATCAATTTGCTTATTGTCCCCAGAAGGAAGTGTTTTGAGCAACAATAACATTACAAATTAAGACAATAGTAAAATATCAACACTTTACGATTATTATCACGCACCCATGAAAGCATTCATGCATAATTATGTACACTTGAATGCACGCACACATAATCATTCACCCAAATCCATCCATCCATACATACATGTTTGGGAACTTAATACAATACTCATGTTAGTTTAAAATACTTGTAGCGGTGCCATAGCCGATGAAGTTTAACCGAGGCGTGGTTACCGCTACACCTATCTGTATTAATTAAAAAAATCGGGACTTTACTGGTTTCGTACTGCCTCCGGGCATTGCCTCCAGTATTGTTCCCACCATATTTGTATTTACAAATGTCCCATATGTGTCTGATTCAGACCAAGAGGACGTAAAACACCATTTTCGTCGGGAACTGAATACACACTTGCACACACAAATTCAATGCATTCACACTAATATCAGAATTCAAACGCACAGCGCACATTATGCACGCCACAACATTATAAGAACAACGCAAAACACTGCACAATTCTAAAAGAAACAGAACCAATTTTTAAAACAAGCAAGCCCCTCCCCCCTACCCCTGCCCCCACCCCCCACCCTCGCACTTCCCGGGGGAAAACAGTCTGAGAGAGAGAAAGAGAGACGCACAGACAATAAACATAAACAAATATAATTATAAGAAACAATGGCAATGTTACGGGACTAAAACTCTTGTCAATATACAATATTATGTATTTCTGTATTAGCCATTTCGTCATATTCCTGTATGTATTTGGGGTCTGTATGAAACATAGCGAACGAAACTAGTAGGATTTCATCAGATTCATGTAGACAAAAGCGTTTCAACAGATTCACGCCTCACAGACATCGTCACAGTGGGATGGCCGTACAACTAAAGTCGGATGTGTGTGTGGCAGGGCTCTTAAGGGCCAACCACACGCATAGGAATCGTATCTGAGTGCGATGCGATTTTGACGATGCGAGTCGCGAATCACGGAAAATACTTCCGTCTAAACTAATCCTGCTGTGTTCCTGACTATAAAACCCTTTCAACGCCACTGTCGTCCCTGTCGTCCCTGTCTATTATGCCTCTCTCTATTATATCCTTGTGAGTGAGTGAGAGAGAGAGAGAGAGAGAGAGAGAGAGAGAGAGAGAGAGAGAGAGAGAGAGAGAGAGAGAGAGAGAGAGAGAGAGAGAAGACATAAGACTATACATATATATATATATAGCATGAAAGAAAAATCGCAGTGAATAGCCAGCTCCGTACCCCTACTCTATATAATTTTTTATTTTTGTATCTTTTTATTTTTTGAACACGGAACATTACTCAAAAGTTAACATTAACTGGTTTTGTTATTATATATATATATATATATATATATATATATATATAAGGTTCACTCTACACCGGTCCCATATCAGGCACAACACTGGGACTCTGGTGGCAGAGCACTTCAACTTGGCCGGACATTCCTGTGAGAATGTCAGATGCATCATCCTCGAACAGGTCTTTGTCCAGAGCAAGGAGTCCAGACTCCGTCGTGAAAAGTTCTGGATGGACAAGCTGAAGACCATGGCTCCGCTGGGTCGGAACTCTCTCTAATGAATTGTCTGAGAGGACAGTTATTTCTCCATCGAGCTGTGTTATTTGTTTATAGTGGAGATGCTTTACCCAGGATCCACTCTCTTGACCTGTTCCTAGGGGAGATGCTTTATTTGTTTATAGTGGAGACGCTTGGCCCAGGTAACACACTCACTCTCTTGGCATTATCATAGTGGAGATGCTGAATTTGTTTATAATGAAGATGCTTTACCCATGATACATGCCCACTCTCTTAACTAAAGGGTCTTAAGACATCTGGCGTTAGTTCTACATAGTTTGGAAGTGATAACTACAACGATGGACAGAGCGGACATGGATATGAGAGAGAGAGTGAGAGTGAGAGAGAGAGGGAGAGAGAGAGAGAGAGAGAGAGAGAGAGAGAGAGAGAGAGAGAGAGAGAGAGAGAGAGAGAGAGAGAGAGAGAGAGAGAGAGAGAGAGAGAGAGAGAGAGAGAGAGAGAGAGAGATAGGAGACTGTACTGGGGGATTCTTTCTTTTATTATTATTTTTTTTATATTATGTGGACTCAATAGTCCAAACGAATTATCAAACACACACACACACACACACACACACACACACACACACACACACACACACACACACACACACACACACTGCAACACAATCTAATTATACACACAGAATGTGGGTCACAACAATGACGTCAAGAAAAGTTACGTGTTGTATTTGTTACGTCAAGTTTGTTCTACTGTCTGTCCCGCGTCCAAGGCCAAAAGCCGAAATATTGGGAATAGTCTACATTCTTTCTTGTTAGTTTTCATTCTCTTTTTTTGTTCTGCTATATATATATATATATATATATATATATATATATATATATATATATATATATATATATATATATATATATATATATATATACATAGAGAGAGAGAGAGAGAGAGAGAGAGAGAGAGAGAGAGAGAGAGAGAGACGGACACTGGTTTATTGTCATTACCCTGGGGTCTTTTGACAAGGGGGGGGGGGGGGGGGGGGGGGGGGGCAATAGCATGTTATATCATTTGTGTTCGTTCAAATCAATGACAAATCAAATATAACAACATTGAACATCAAGAAAATAACAAAACGCCCGTCTACTCCTTGTACCACGGGCTTCAAAAACAATGTACAAAAGCAAATGAAATTTCAGAATGAGAAAACAAAGAGGTGGAACAAAATTAAAAGTTAAGTCTCTCTCGACCATCGACTAATTACTAAACAAAATACTGCATGCTTTTCTCAATACACATAGTTATATGTAAGAAAAGAAAATTTAAGTGTGTCTACTCGTTACAAAATGTCTTCATTTTAGAGCTTCTGAATTGAATTTTGAAATTGCTTTTATTGTATTTTCATTTTCAGATAGTAGCAAAGCGGAAAGCTCGTTTTCCCCTGCTGATTCCGAATTGAAAAACGTATTTATTTTACGAAGGTCATCAAATGAGCTACACTGAAAGAGAAAATGAAGTTCATCGTCCATGTCCCATATGTGCCCTGCCGGGACGAGAGGACGTAAAACTCTATATTTCATTCAAGTTCATCGTCCAAAACAGCACCACACAAAGGACATGGAGATTTTGTGGATATCTCAGACTGAAAGCATCGCTTATTTGCGTTGAAACCAAGAGTGCGTAATCTGAATCTTGCATAATTACCTCGCTGCCATTTATCTGTTAACACTTTTAAATAAATATCGCTTTGAAAGACATATTTAAATGAGTAAAACCATCTATGCTTATCATTATGTTCTAAGTCTGCATGCCAGTTCTGTTTAAAGGAGCAGATCAATCGATCTTTGAATTCCGATATGAATTGCCGCTCGCTTCCAACACCCTGAGATATGCACAGAATTCCGAAGCCATGTTCCGAAAGGATTGTTTTAATTCTAAAAGCCCAGTTTTATCTCCCTAAATTATCTAATTGAATAATAATAATAATAATTGTACATTTATATAGCGCTTTACCTCAGATGAGCCCAAAGCGCTTTACAATCAATTTTTCATCAACAAATAGACAACAAAAACAGCATTCAAGAATGACACCAACCAGCAACAACGCATACATACAAAGCATCTCTCTCTCTCTGTCTCTCTCTGTCTCTCTCTCTCTCTCTCTCTCTCTCTCTCTCTCTCTCTCTCTCTCTCTCTCTCTCTCTCTTCTCTCTCTTCTCTCTCTCTCTCTCTCTCTCTCTCTCTCTCTCTCTCTCTCTCTAACACACATACACACACATTTAACAACACCGACTTGTTCATCCCCATTCAGTAAGCACACATCATCTGAGCCGCACGGACTGATCACATACACCAACACATACAGAAACACCCTCACACACAGAGTACGCACGCAGACAGACAAACACACACACAAACACACACACACACACACACACACACACACACATGCATGCACACACAACCCACAAAACCAAAACGCACACATGTATGCACACATGCATGCTCACACACACACAACACACACACACACACACACACACACACACACACACACACACACACACACACACACACACACACACACACACACACACACACACACACACACACACACACACACACACACACACACCACAAAGCACAGCACAAACCTCTTATTCAATCTTCCCTCACGTGCACACAAGATAGACAACTGATCAAATATTTAGGGTGCAGCAGGAAAAATATGGGTTTCAAGAGAGGTTTTGAATGAGGAGACTGAGTCGGAGTATCGGAGAGGAGAAGGCAGAGAATTCCAAAGAGATGGTGCTTGACAGGAAAAAGAACGTTGGCCAGCAGATTTGAGACGGATGGAGGGAGGGGAGAGGAGACGAGAATCAGAAGACGAACTTTGGCAAGCATAATATCGTATGCTTGTCTGTATAAACGTGTCACAAATTGTGTGTCATTCCGTCTACTTTTCCCTGTTTGACAAGGTTTTTGTTTGTGGCTCAAGCCACAAACCTATAACTCACTTTGTCGGTCGGTCTGTCTGTCGGTCCAAAATTGTCGCACATTTTGACAAAATTGTCGCACTTCAAATCGAGGCTACACTTCAAATTGAGGCCGCTCTTTAAAATGATGTATTTTAAAAGCGTACAAAATAATAAACATACGTAATACAGACACTACAACAGACACGACGAGTATGCGGTGCTTCTTTTGATGAGTATAAGTAGGATACATAGTTTTAAATGTTTTCCAAAAGATATAAAAAGTTACGAAATGGTGCAGAGATAACATTCTGGTTTACAGATTAAAATTATTGAAAAGCCAGGGGAGGTGACTCATGGTTGGAGTGGTAAAAATAGACCGCGTGCCACAAACTATTGCGATTTCGCGCTTGTTTTTTAGTGTTGCGCTCGCGCGCTGCTGTGGTGATAAACGGGGAGAGTGTAGCGGAGGTTGTCTTCTTCCTTCCCTTTACTTGGCCCATCTTGCATGATAACTTCACGTGATGCAGCGATTGCATTTGGAACTTGGGAGAAAGCGCTTCTCTGGATTCAGCTCTTTCAAATTTAACTCAGAAAATCAGAATTTCCTTCGCAGCCGAATACAACTGATTTTGGTCATTCAGAGCTTGAACATCGAAAGGAGAGGAAGCAAGCTGCGGTCTTTGTGGTAAAGCCATAGATCTTCACTGACTACGGCCAGGTTTTCAAGAACCGTCGAGAAAGACGACGACCTTTCAATATGGCGTGGCACCTGTACCTGCGGAGGGCAGCTATGTGACGACAATGTGACGACGCGTTTTGAAATAACAACGCGTTTTGAAATAATTATTTCAAAACGCGTTGAGTTTATTTCAAAGCGCGTTGGTGTGTGTCGACACGTTTTGAAATAAAACCGCGATTTGAAATAATTATTTCAAAACGCGTTGAGTTTATTTCAAAACGCGTTGGTGTGTGTCGACACGTTTTGAAATAAAACCACGATTTGAAATAATTATTTAAAAACGCGTTGAGTTTACTTCAAAACGCGTTGGTGTGTGTCGACACGTTTTGAAATAAAACTGCGATTTGAAATAAATTCACCGAAGTCTTTGCGTAGACCCATTCAGGACAAAAACCCACTGGACAAAACACTACCCATGCAGGACAAATGCCCTCTGGAAAAAACACCACCCATGAAGGACAAAAACCCACTGGACAAAAATCTACCCACGCAGGACAAAAGCCCACTGAACAAAACACTACCCATGCAGGACAAAAGCCCACTGGACAAAACACCACCCATGAAGGACAAAAAACCACTGGACAAAACACTACCCATGCAGGACAAAAGCCCACCGGACAAAACACCAAAAAGGCCCACCAGACAAAACACCACCCATAAAGGACAAAAGCCCACTGGACATAATCTCACCCATGTAGGACAAAAGCCCACCAGACAGAATACCACTCATATAGGACAAAAGCCAACCGGACAGAATACCCCTCATGTAAGACAAAAGCACACTGGATAGAATACCACATATGTAGGACAAAAGCCCATCGGTCAGAATACCACTGGATCAAATAAAGTCATTCAATTAAAGGGAATTAAACCGGTGCTTTAAATTATTTCAAAACGCGTTGATTTTATTTCAATGCGTGGTGGTGATCTGACGACACGTTTTGAAATAAAATTGCGATTTGAAATAAATTATTTCAAAATACGTGAATTTATTTCAAATCGCGGTTTTATTTCAAAACGTGTCCACACACACCAACGCGTTTTGAAATAAAACAACGCGTGTCTTGAAATAATTATTTCAAATCGCGGTTTTATTTCAAAACGTGTCGACACACACCAACGCGTTTTGAAATAAACTCAACGCGTTTTGAAATAATTATTTCAAAACGCGTTATTTCAAAACGCGTCGTCACACAGCTAGGCTCAAGGTTGGAGAACAAGAGAGTTGCTGTTTGTCTGCTGAAAGCTCTGGACGGACCGAGGCGACAGAGAGGACACTTTCCCCCACCCCTCCTCGTGACCACCCTTGCTGGATGGAGTGCTGTGCTGGGTCTGCCTCTACCTGTCATCATCCTCATCACTGGCTTAGTTGAAGGTAGAATATTTTCCGCAGGTTGTTTGTAGCATTTAAAGATTCGTGTTAACTTGTAAGTAAATTGCATAATTACAACGGTCCATAATTCGAGATCTTATAATGTGGTGTTAGTGAATTTCGCGGCCCAATCGTTTCGCGTTTCTTTATTAGTAATAACCTTGTGGTTATTTCGCTTGTCTAAAGATTTCGGCTTGGGATTATTTTTTATTATTTAAATCATAATTGTTGTATGTCTTGTCGACAGGGGAGTTAATCCACTCATTTTAAAGGTCTTTTCGATAATTTCAAGCATCGGGTTACTTCCCCTCTTTTAGATAATGCGATGCCTATAATTATGTTTAATAAGATCTGTTTCTTTTTTCCTACAACCGCTGGAGGTTTGGTTTAAATGTTTGTGCACATTGTTGCGAGGATGTGATAAGTTGGTTGTAAGTGAATTCAATTGTTTGTGGAAGTTTCAATGAATGAAAAATGGTGTTTTACGTCCTCTCGGTCTGGAACAGACACATATGGGACATTTGTAGATACAAAGATGGTGGGAACGATACTGGAGGCAATGCCCGGAGGCAGTGCAACTCCAGTAAAGTCCCGATTTTTTAACTATACAGATAGGTGTAGCGGTAATCATGCCTCGGTTAAACCTCATTGGCTATGGTACCGCCACGCTCAATATTGTGGAAGTTTCAACAGTTTTAACCAGTATTTTATACTGTTGATAAAGGTGAGAGAGAGAGAGAGAGAGAGAGAGAGAGAGAGAGAGAGAGAGAGAGAGAGAGAGAGAGAGAGATCGAGAATACGACTACGACTACGAATTGTTTAATCAGATTTTAGGCCTAGGCCCCTATCTGAATGGGGCAGTTACATCGTAAATACACAAAAGTGACACATCCCTACCCACACAAAAAGAAAATAAGGCATGGAATAAAGATAACAAACAACGGAATAAGCATAACATGCATGTTAATTAATCTACAAACAATTACAAAAGTTATTATACTTCTTAAGATGCAGCAGTGTGACGTAAGTGACCCGCACGCCCCGCTTTCTCCCTTTCTCCTCTACTTCACCCCCACCCCCCCCCCCCCCCCCCCCCAATCGCGTGACATCAAACCCGTCGCCGATTCAAAGCGGTCTCCCTTTGTTCCCCGTATCTCCCTTCCCATCACGAGAAAGTGACACCCACAGTCGGCGCCCTTTAAATATATTTTGACACGTATCATGTAGGCAGGATAGGAATTTTAGGCATGTGATGATGATGTAATATGCGCATGACTGTTGTCTCTTGACTTGTCCACAGCTAGTAACCCAATCATAGGCCCTCGGGTGTTTAAAAGTAAAGGGAGATTTGAATAGAAAGCATGAAGAATTCAATGTTCAATCAATACTGATCGCTTCTCGGCCTTTTGGCTAAGACAGTGATTCAGGAACATAAAGTTTCGTTTACACCGTGGTTGGTTTGTTCAGCCCGTGGTACATGGCGAAAGCCGATACACGACGTTAAACTGAACTTCCATCGAATAGAAAGCCGCCTAAAACATTATCTATTTCACAAGACTCTAAACACCTGGCTGAAACAACAGGGTAGAATCAATCTCTCTTGCTACCAGTCAAAATAGCCCAACTAGTGAGTATTATTGATGGCTGTGATGTAACATAAGTGATTGAGATTTGTTTTTGTTTGATTCTATTTTTGATCTAGATCCTATGTTCAATGATGAATAAGGAGTAGATAGATATGTCAGTGAAAAGAATTGGTAAACATTCTGTTCTAATTATGTGCACTGATTATTTGTGTGTGTGTTTTTGACTTTAACTCTTTTGGTACCAGAACCGGATTTTATGCCTACTAACCCTTTTGTATATTTTTAGTAGGAAGCCTGTGGGTTGCAACCTTGCTAACTATGATAACATTCCTTTCCAGGTGTTGGATTGAGAGTGATGTTGGCTTGATCATAGACTTTGATCTAGCCGGTTACTGAATCATACCAGTTGATTCCAGTACCCCTTTTATGTTTTACCGATTTCGGTTTGACAACTGAAATTCAGGTTATTTGTCTTAGTGCTATTGTACAAGGGCAGCCTTCTAGCCGGTTGGGATCCACTAATTCCCTGCCGGCTGAAGCCCCTTGTCTCTAAGCCATAGAGATCTACATCCACCTTCTCCTGTGATTATCAGCAGGGCATCGTGGTCAGGAAGTTCAATCCCTGACTCACAAGCATCAAGACGGGGACCGCCGCCAAAGTCGCCCCCGCACCCAGAATCCGCGAGGAGACCACGCTTGAGCCGTGCCATCCCGCAACGCCGCAACCGGAACGACTGGGAGCTACTCTACACAAGAAGAGCAAGCCAAGTCACCCCAGCACTCGCCGATCCCTACGGAGGAACTTCAACACAGCTAAGTCCCTAAGACAGTGCCAAGATCAATAACTGGAACCCCAGACACTGGACAATTAGTGACCCTTCCGGCTTGGGGCTAACCTTCTAGAAAGACAAAAGTCTTGTAAATCCTTTCGGATTTCATTGTTTTTCATTCATATTTAGTTTTGGCGCCATTGAGCTGCTTTATTCTTATTGCTGCATAATCTTATGCAGATTTTGTGAGTAAATAAAATACAAGTGTCAAATAATTCTGAACCCTTTGGTCAGACTGATGAGAGTGGAAGCTGTGTAATTTTCATGTAAAAACCTACTTCTCTCTGTCTGCCATTTAGAGCAAACTACCACTTGTATTTCTTACAACCATACGAGCCAGAACCCGGGCACAAATATAAATTTATTAGATGAAAAGGGGCCGGGAAAGTTGCTCACCTCCCATACCCTAGAGAAGTGGGCTAAAGGCAAATTTTCTACTTGAACATTTAACACACTAAAAGTTTCCATAGAGACTTAGCCTTTTAACCCATTCCCTCGTCACAAGCAGTTTTTAGCCGTTTCAACGCTTCATGAACAAACAAAGCTGTATTAAACATTACTTTTTCCTTTCTACGTGCCATCAGCAAATTGAAACGAAATCGACATGGGTAATTATAATATTTGGACTGCATAAGTTTTGTTCTCAAGTCATGAAGAACAGGGCAACAAAACATAAAGTGAATGACATCTTCTGCATCCTGACATAAACGACACACAACAATACTGGAACTTGTTTCATTGTATCTAAATCTATGACTAGATATTTCAGAAACACCTAATCTAAGCTTAGTGAGGGCACTTCTTGTGTATCTGTTCATGTCAATTTCAACATATGGTTCAATGCAATTCGTTGTTTTAAAGGCACTATATTCAACAAATCTCTCACTACTGTTTATATGGTCATGCCAGTCTTGCAATCGACAATCTATAATTCTCTGTTTGAAACATTTAATAAAATCAGAAATATTTTCGACTCCCTGGTTAATCCAAACAAATGAAAAACCATATGAATGCAAGCTCTTTCTAACATTTGTAGCCCAAGTTTTCTTACCCTTAGTATCGAGATCATATAACATTTTATAAGCTTTAAAGGGTAATTTCTGGTTTTCCACCCTTGTGAATTCAAGCCAGTAAGAAATACATTTAACGTAATAATTCAAATAAATAGGATATCTCCCCAGCTCTCTATAAACTAAATCATTAGGAGTACGAGCATCTACGTTCAAGAATGATTCAAAGCATACAAGTGTAATGTTTCAATTATGTCACCTCGTTCAAAGGCCCATATTTCAGCTCCATACTGTAACATGGACTAAACTTGCGAATCAAACAACTTTTTAAATACATTACACGAACTACAATCAAGCTTATACATAACATGAAGAGAGAGAGATAGAGAGAGAGAGAGAGAGAGAGAGAGAGAGAGAGAGAGAGAGAGAGAGAGAGAGAGAGAGAGAGAGAGAGAGAGAGAGAGAGCAATCAGGAAAAGAGAGTCGGAGATCATAGGGTCTCCTTGGAGAGATGGAGAGATTGTGAGGGACAGACAGACAGACAAGAACAACAACAACAAAAAGAGAGACAGACGAATATCGATGCAGTTGAAGAGTCACTGAAACAAAGACAGTGTTTTCCCGATGGTTTATTGTACACTGGTCATCCAACATTGACAATGACAATAACAGCATAGGAATAGACGATTTTCGGCAAACAAAAACTAGGGGAGAGCACTTCGTGAAAATTAGAGTTGCTTGCCTCCATTACTCGGTCAAATACCATTGCAACAATGGCGTCGAAGCTTGAAACCGCAGGATGCGAGTCAGCGACTTGCAAACATTTGTTTTAGAAACATTAGGGGTGGCCAGTGGCCACAAACTGATAGAACTTGCAAAATGTGACGTAAAAATATAAATGACATAAATTTTTAGAATGACGCACGGTGTTCTAAGTGCTGTATGTCTGCTCAAACACACGAGTCGATAGGCTACGAGAGCTGAATGGTAGAGTGACTTCCCCTGTTTGACCGATTGAATTAGGCAAGATCACTCCCACACACCATGAAATTACTCCCCTTAATTATGGATGGAAGTTCAGTTTAACGTCGCGTATCGGCTTTCGCCATGTACGACGGGCTGAACAAACCAACCATGATATAAACAAAAAATTATGTTCCTGAATCACTGTCTTAGCCAAAAGGCCGAGAAGCGATCAGAATTGATCCTTAATTATGGATGGAAGTTCAGTTTAACGTCGCGTATCGGCTTTCGCCATGTACGACGGGCTGAACAAACCAACCAGGTTATAAACAAAAATTTATGTTCCCGAATCACTGTCTTAGCCAAAAGGCCGAGAAGCGATCAGAATCATTTGACTTTAATTATGTCCGAACAATTCCTTTTATACACTTACTTTGGTAAACATGTTGCACGAATGGCTGCATCTACTATATCCTTATGAGAGAGAGAGAGAGAGAGAGAGAGAGAGGAGAGAGAGAGAGAGAGAGAGAGAGAGAGAGAGAGAGAGAGAGAGAGAGAGAGAGAGAGAGAGAGAGAGAGAGAGAGAGAGAGAGAGAGAAACTGACTTTTAATAAGACAAACAACATCGAAAAAGAAACAAGTTTGATTTTCACAACCGCCCGTCAATACAATAAATAATCGTCTTCTATCTGTAGCTTGTCACTGAACAGTTGTTTATTTTTTTGCTAAGGCAAGCTGACACAATTCTCGTAAACAGATTAAAAAGCATGATAATTACGCTTAAGTAAGTATTAACTACAACAATCCAACCCCTATCGTTCTTTCTCTGCTAGTAACAAAAAACCTATTATGTGTGCATGCTACACTGAAATGAATAATATCATACATTATCGGATGTGTGTGGTGTAGCAGGGCTCTTAAGGGTCAGCCACACTCATACGAATCGTATCTGAATGCGATGCGAGTTTGACGATGCGAGTCATAAATCACGTGACATTCATGGGTCTACTTGAGTTAAAAACCCTTTCAACGCCAGCCATTGTTCAGCTAAGACTTTCCATTAAACTTACCTGGGTAGAGAAAAGATTCTGTCTGCAATATTGTGGATTCCTCTGTGACATGTATAAAATAGGGTCCATTCTTACCTCCCAAAAACTAATTAAATTTGATAAAGTCATGTACATATGAACAAAACTGCGATGTATATGTTTTTTGCACATACAAACTTTTTAATAGTTCTTTTAACCTAGGGCACTCCGTGATCAGTTGATCATGTAATGTTTAGAGTAACCCTATAGCAGTCTAGCACTGCTCTGTATTAAGCTAAAGGTTTCTTAACAATAAATAACTGTTTTTAAACATTAGGTCCTGTGACCCTTTGGTTACTAAACTTGTATAGCGGACCTAAACCATTAACTTAAATGTAAATATTGTATAAAATGTTACGAAGGCCTTTGCCTCATTTTAAAATATTTTATAAATAAAGCTTTTTGAGCACAAAAGATAAATTTTAACTGTAGCCCTGGGTTTTTTTTAATCATAGATTTCCTCTGCCTGCCAGACATGTAAAAGCAAACTGCTAAATATCTTTTAAATAAACATTTTTATCACAAAATAAAGTTAGATTTTTGACATAAATTCAACTTGCTCCTGAAATCTTTTTCAAAATATTTCTGTAAAATTAACTTTTTCTACGTTAATTTTTTTTATAAAATCTTTGCAATTAAAAACTATCTGTATTCTTATTCAAAATATTATTTTTCCAGGATCTTTATAATTTCAAATGCCCCAAATGGTTCCTTTGGCCCAGAAGGCGTAAAATCTCTAATTTTGTCTCTCTCTCTCTCCTCCCAAAATGAAGAACATAAGTTCACTGGATACCAGAACCTCATTTGATGCCTTTCAGTGACATGAGTGTTCAATCATTGTGGTGCCAAGAGGCGACAGTGGCGTTGAAAGGGTTTTATAGTCAGGAACACAGCAGGATTAGTTTAAACGGAAGTATGTCACGTGATTCACGACTCGCATCGTCAAAATCGCATCGCACTCAGATACGACTCGTATGCGTGTAGTTGGCCCTTAAGAGCCCTGCCACACACACATCCGATTTTAGTTGTACGGCCATCCCACTGTGACGATGTCTGTGAGGCGTGAACCTGATGAAACGCTGTTGTCTACATGAATCTGATGAAATCCTACTAGTTCCGTTGGCTTTGTTCATATAGGCCCCAATACAACAATATCATAACATGGTTGATTAAGAAATACAGACATTTCTTAGGATTCGTGTTCGGGGGTCTACAACATATAGTAGGATGGTGTCGTTTCCGACCATGACTGCCAGATAGCAGAGGGGGCAGCTGCTATTCCGGCCGGCTGGGCTATAATATATAGTGGATAAGCCTTGCCCAGGGTACATCCCCACTCTCTCGGACAAAGGGATTTGATGACGAGAGTTGGCGATAGGGAAGGTCCCCATAGGCCAACCACTGAATCCAATTGGCTGCAGCACAGCCAGAGCCAGTGAAAACGCCCCCCCCCCCCCCCCCCTAGCCCCCCCCCCCCACCCCCCCCTCCCCCCCCCCCCTAGTTAGAGAGTCATAGTCTGCCACGAAAGACTAAGCTGTACCATGATATTCCAATACTGTAGAATACCATGCTATTTTACAATTGGCCATTTCTACAGGCTAATGCCAACCAGTGATAAAAACCATCTGAATAGAAAAGGCCATAGTAGGCAGGGCTCCCAATCATCCCGCAAAACAAGGGGTCCCAGGGACTCCTTCATTTACAGTTAAAAGAGTATAGAGGGTCCTAGAGACGGGATAGAGGGTCGCAGTGGCATTACGAGTGCTAAGAAGACATTTTCTAATGCATCCTTGGGACCCCCTGTACATTCTTTTAGAGGGTCCTTTAGAATTTTAGTACTTCATAGACCCCCAAATGGGGGTCCCTGGGAGCCCTGGTAGGATAATAGGCCTACGTATAAACTAGTAGGATTGTGTCAGATTCATCTAGACTGTAGTATGTCACGAGGTTCATTCCTCGACACAGTCCTCACAGCTGGACAGCCGTACAACGCAAATTGGATGACTGTATGATAGAGCAGGACCATGAGAGCTTAAATCTGTTTTTATTGTGATCATCACAATTATTAATTAATTGATTTAATTAATTAACCACAAGCCATGCAGTTAGCGTCGGCTAGGACGCGTGGTGCGGCTGCGTAGGATATGGTGCAGCAAGCGAGGACTCCACCAGTACACTGCGCCCTCCCCATGCTTCCAATCACGGATTGCGTGCACACCTGCACACCCACACACACAGGCAACATTATCAAAGATAAGGAAGCAGACCACACCGTAGAGTCAGGAAACACCTGGCTACTCGCAGACCGTCAACACGAACGCAAACTGATAATTTACAAGCCACATTCTGCCTGGCTCACGAAAGGGATAGGGTTAGGATTAGGTTATGTTCATGAAACGGAAACAACGATACGTTGACATTGGAAGGCGTTTAACATGAGGTGGATAGCTGAACATGTCTAAAACAGCCGATAGTCACAGTCAAACTCAAGGGAAATAAAGCAAGTAATGTTGTAAACCATAATCCATAAATTGATGCGCAGATAGTATCTGGCAGATACATCAGTTAGACAGAATAAAAAAACCAGTCACACTGCCAAAACGCATGCACAGACAAAAAGAGGATTAATCCTTCGTTTAAACCCCGTGGATGTAGACCTTTTAGCCTACACACTGCGAATCATGTTCGTGTTGACGGTCTGCGAGTAGCTTATGTGTCAGGAACGACTTGTTTATTGACTGCTCCGACATCGTACAGACCTAGCACTGCAGCCATATGTTCAACAAGTGGCCTCCCTTGGCTCGCACACATACTACTAACTTAATACACAAATCTACCACAGTTTCCATAGCCTATGTGAGAATGCCACTCGTCGTTAGCACGCGTGGAAAACTCATGCACAGTTTACTCTTTCGTGGAAGATCATAACTTTTCGTGGAAGATCATAACCTTTCGTGGAAGATCATAACTTTGGCTGAAACAAATGTTATTTTATCAACAATCATATGACGAAGCAGCATCAACATGGACATCAGTCATAGTGTCGCGCTCACAGGATCAATCCTGGAGGATCCATCCCGAGAACGGACAGGTTCTAAGGGAAAAGCACCTATGTCCCCAAGCGCGCCCCTCGGACACACCAGTCCAGGCAAAGAAGTACAATTACAACATAAAACATTTATTTCACATTCACACACACATAAGCAAATAAAGCTTGTTGTGACATAGAGCACAGCAAGCTTAGAGCTCAAGCCATCTAAATGACATAGTATTGGCTGCGCAAATATGATAGGTACCGGGAAGACGGGGTAAAAAGCCCATGGGCGGGTAAGAAGCCCATGCCAATTATCTCATGAAATAAAGCAAATGTCAGTCACATTTTGCCCATGAGACGAGTGTTAATGTTTAGCATTCGTCTCATGGGCAAATTTGACTGACATTTTCTTTATTTCATGAGATAATTGGCATATGGGCTTCTTACCCGGCCATGGTTTTTTTTTACCCCGTCTTACCCTACGCTGGAATTATGAAAGACAAACAAAACAACATTAACACTAGGTAATAATATAAAAAAAAGGAGCAGTAAAGAAACTGAAAGACATACAACCAAATAAATAGGTAAAGTATGAAACTTATAATTATAATAGAAAAACAACAACATTGATGACAATAACATAATAACAATCGGCAAGAAAAGGAACATCAACTAAACAGAGATGGGGACACCTTGCTGGGGACACATATAGACGGGGACACCTTGCTGGGGACACAGAGACGGGGACACATAGAGACTGGAGCATACAGAGACAGGGACACATAGGGACGGGGGCACATTGGGTACAGGAGATTTTTTCTTCTCACTCTGCACTAGGCCTTACGGTCTTAGCGTGGGGTCTTTCGGATGCGAGGATGAATCGAGGTCCCGTGTGACCATGCACTTAGCACACGTTAAACCCAGTGGCAACGAAAAAGTTATCATTTAGTCAAAGCGTACCACCACCCCTTTCCTTCCTCATCAGTAACAAAAATCGCATGCCCCCTACCAAACAAAAGTGGCGTGCCTCTGGCTGCGACACTCTCTCCCGGTGGGAGCAACCCGGATTTCACAGATACGCCTCTGTGACTATAAAGTACCAAATATCAAATACACTGACGGAGACGCATAGAGATGGGAACACATCAACGGGGACACATATAGATGGGAACACATCAACGGGAACACATAGAGATGGGAACACATACAGACGGGGACACATAGAGATGGGAACACATCAACGGGGACACATAGAGATGGGAACACATCAACGGGGACACATAGAGATGGGAACACATCAACGGGACACATAGAGATGGGAACACATCAACGGGGACACATAGAGATGGGAACACATCAACGGGGACACATAGAGACGGGAACACATCAACGGGGACACATAGAGATGGGAACACATCAACGGGGACACATAGAGATGGGAACACATCAACGGGGACACATAGAGATGGGAACACATCAACGGGGACACATAGAGATGGGAACACATCAACGGGGACACATAGAGACGGGAACACATCAACGGGGACACATAGAGATGGGAACACATCAACGGGGACACATAGAGACGGGAACACATTAACGGGGACACATAGAGATGGGAACACATCAACGGGGACACATAGAGATGGGAACACATCAACGGGGACACATAGAGATGGGAACACATCAACGGGGACACATAGAGATGGGAACACATCAACGGAGACGCATAGAGATGGGAACACATCAACGGGGACACATAGAGATGGGAACACATCAACGGGGACACATAGAGATGGGAACACATCAACGGGGACACATAGAGATGGGAACACATCAACGGGGACACATAGAGACGGGAACACATAGAGACATAGAGATGGGAACACATCAACGGGGACACATAGAGATGGGAACACATCAACGGGGACACATAGAGATGGGAACACATCAACGGGGACGCATAGAGATGGGAACACATCAACGGGGACACATAGAGATGGGAACACATCAACGGAGACGCATAGAGATGGGAACACATCAACGGGGACACATAGAGATGGGAACACATCAACGGGGACACATAGAGATGGGAACACATCAACGGAGACGCATAGAGATGGGAACACATCAACGGGGACACATAGAGATGGGAACACATCAACGGGGACACATAGAGATGGGAACACATCAACGGAGACGCATAGAGACGGGAACACATCAACGGGGACACATAGAGATGGGAACACATCAACGGGGACACATAGAGATGGGAACACATCAACGGGGACACATAGAGACGGGGGCACATAGAGTATTATGGTATTATTGGGTATTAGGTACTGAACCGTCTTCTGACACCTTCCTTCCTATTAGTACACACAACTGTCGTTGTTGTTGTTATCGTACCCTGGCTAAAAGACTCCAGGGATCATCCCAACAGCCGAAGCACTTGAACACCATGGTAACAAAATTGCACCAGCTAGGGATGAGAACATTACGCGCGTGACCATTTTTATTTTTATTTTTTATTGATTACCCCGCCCCGCCACGTAGGCAGCCACACTCCGACTTCTTTGGAGGATATAACTATGATAATACATTACGCACAATGATGGATCGTCCGGCCAGTTCTCTGAGGGAGTTGTAGTCCAGATCCTGTAGCACGATGGACTGCTGGATACCGGTCATCAGGCTGACCGAGGCCAGCACCCCGTTCCCCAGAGGGTTGCTTAGTGCACCCTTACTGGACCCAGGTCCCTGCATTGATATCACAGACCTGTTTACCCCCTACACACGTCTTGGGTATATCTGGATAGCTGAAATGAGTAGTGTTTTGTTCAACACGTGTAGTTTAATTCATTAAACCATCAAACTATGTTCTCTGAAAATGAGTAGAATCTAGCATTAGTTTCAATTTTGAAGAGAATTTGAGATCCAAATTGAGTAGAATACTACTCGAAAAGAGTAGAGTAAACAGGTCTGGTATTATCACACAGACGCCCAGGTAGAGAGATGAAGGGTCAGCCACACGTCCGGTAACTTAAATCGCACGACTGTACGAAACGATTCGATGACGTTGGTTTTCCAGGAACAAATGTGATTCGCGCGCTTCGAGGTCATGCGTTCGAATCGTGTCGTACAGTCGTGCGGTTTTAGCGGACGCGTGGTTGGCCCTTAAGATAGACAGACAGACAGACAGGCAGAAAGAAAAATAGACATGTACGCATAGATACTGACACTCATGTATGCTCGTCTGCACGCGCGCGCACACGCAAACACGCACACACGCACGCACGCAGACGCGCGCACACGCACACACACACACACACACACACACACACACACACACACACACACACACACACACACACACACACACACACACACACACACACACACACACACACACACACACACACACACACACACACACACACACACACACACACACACACAACCATTTTCACTTCAATCTTCCATTCATTTACTCTCTCTCTCTCTCTCTCTCTCTCTCTCTCTCTCTCTCTCTCTCTCTCTCTCTCTCTCTCTCTCTCTCTCTCTCTCTTTCTTTCTCTCTCTCTCTCACTCTCAATAGAGTTATTTCAATGCGTTATATTTGTAGGCTAATGTTTAGTAGTTTGGAATGTTTTGTTTTGCATGTTGAGTTATTTTTCGAGTTGCTTTCGTATTACTTTTCATTCTGAGGACAGGAGGAAAAAAAGCTGTCAAGCTTATTCCTTTATCCTCAATAAAGATAATTTGGACTTGACTTGACCACAGGTTTTTGTTGTTAGTAGCACCATAAACATTATACAAAGAGACAGACAAAAAACCCAACAACACTCACACTCATGCACACTGACACACGAGAGCAAACCACACACAAAAACACACCCACACGTACACGCACGTATGTACACACGCGCGCACACGCACGCGCGCACGCACGAAAAAAAAACCCACACACGCAAGCACGCGCACGCGCACGCATACGCACACACACACACACACACACACACACACACACACACACACACACACACACACACACACACACACACACACACACACACACCTCCCTTCTCCTCCTCCTCCACATCATCATCATCAACAGCAGTAGCAATACATGAAATTTAAATAATCATGATTCTGACAAACGCTATTACTATTTTTATATACTACCAAAAAATAAATGTATAAATGAATAAATAAATAAATAAATGAATAAATAAATAAATAAACGGTCTCCCCTCTAGAAAGAAAGAAAATGTTCGGCGACTTGATGAAATTCTGCTTAACGTCCTCCGGTCTGGAACAGACACATATGGGACATTAGTAGATATAAAGATGGTGGGAACGATCCTGGAGGCAGTGCAACACCAGGAAAGTCCCGAATTCGTAGCAATAGGCCTACATATGGTTTTGTTTTTGGTGTTTTTTCGCGACTTCGCCTTCTTCTGTCTGTAAGTACTCGTTCTCTGGTTTTATGTGATTCCATTATGGGTTAACAAATTTTGTGCCGACATTTGTATATTTTGATTAATATTAAAGTTTTGCTACAGTTGTCTGAGTAGTAATCCTATTGTACACTGCAAAGAACACATTTTGCAAGATTTAATGCCCTTGGTGGGTGGGGAAGATGCTTGAGTAGCCTACTGACCAAGCAAGGGCTATGACTCTCGCCAATAGCCCTATTTGAGGCCACTTAATGGCTGCCTTTAGCAAGAGTGAATGCCGTTTTGGATACTGATCAACAAGGGCTTAACTCTTGCTGTCTTTGGTTTCTGTATTTAGAGAAGTTTCAACTACTGTTCATTCCTGAGAACCTCTTTAGCTGCTGAACATTTTTATCCCGTTGATTCCTACGGGCCTCTTTTGCTCGTAATATCATGCAACATGATGCCACTGTTATTACTTTGCTCTTCTATAATTGCAATGCAATGATGTTTTTTTTCCTTTTCTTACTGGGGCAAGTATTGTGTATGAAAGAGAAACAGGCTGCTGAAAACATGCCGCATATTCACAATAACATAACACCCCTTTATACAGTTTGACTCTCTCTGGAAACCCAGGAATAGGGAGATAGAGAGCTCTATAAAGCTAGGAATCTGCAGTTACTCCCATTCAACCTCAAAAGCGGTTCTCAGGAACGAAAGAGTATAATAAGCCTACTTGCAGTGGCCAATATATGACTCACCCCGTGTCCGCCGTATCCCCCATAGACTCCAACGGGTCCGTAGGGGCCGTACGCACCATGTGCACCATGACCGAATTGTCCACCAGCCTTTCCGCGCTTGTTGCTGAAGGAGAAAAAAAGGCAGAGGCTAGGGTTACTGGGTCCGTAACTCGCATTCTCCAGGCTACGGTTACGGGACTCAATCAAGGGGACGCCAAAATTGTGCGCAAATGGTCAACTTAGGATGCACATTTCACTGCCAGGGGGCAATCAAACCAGTAGGGGCTTAGCGCGTGATATTCTTAGTTGGGGGTAGTAAGAGAGAGGGGGGGGGGGGGGGGGGAATGAGTCCTTTCGTCTCTCTTTCTCTCACTACCCCCAACTAAGAATATAACGCGCTAAACCTGTACTGGTTTGATTGCCCCCTGGTGGTGCCGGTGAAATGTGCGTCCTAAGCTGCTCATTGCTTCCAGATGGCAGCTCCTTTAGCAAGTCTTTAGCCACTGGAACACTGTCCACCAACTGCAGAGCTGAAGCCAGCGCCTTGCTCTGTGCAGTGCAGGAACTCAACCAGCGAGAAAACATCCCGGGAAAAACACAGTCTTCATAACAGACTGTTGTGCTGTCCTCTAAAGTCTCCAGTCAAGAGAGTGAGAGACCAGATCCTGCAGGACATCAAAAAAGAGCTGCAAGAACTAAGCAGCAAGTCCACTGTGATCCTACAGTGGATCCCTTCTCATTGTGGTCTGGGTGGCAGCGAACAGGCAGACAGGCTCTCCAAAACGGGCAGCACTTTGGCACAATCTCACCCATATCCTTTGGAGAAACCAAAAGCAATAGGTGAAGACGGGGTAAAACGCCCATGGGCGGGTAAGAAGCCCATGCCAATTATTTCATGAAATTAAGCAAATTTCAGTCAATGTTTGCCCATGAGACGAACGCTAAACATTAACACTCGCATCATGGGCAAAATTTGACTGAAATGTTCTTCATTTCATGAGATAATTGGCATGGGCTTCATACCCGCCCATGGGCTTCTTACCCCGTCTTACCCTACTTCGGGACCACTTCAGAGCGGAAAGGAGAGAACGTCTGCGCTTGGACACTGGAGAGGACGGCATCCACCAGCTGGCCTGACCAGCAGGTCGCACTTTTTGAACTTAGAACTGGGCACTGCCAACTGCTCTCACATCTCTATCGTCTGAAAATCTCCCACACGGACCAATGCCCGTGTGGTACCGGTTCACAGACCCCAGCCCACATACTGCAGGACTTCCCTCTCTTCAACACACTGAGCTACCAAACATGGCCCAGGCCTGCGACGCTCCAAGACAAGCTGTGGGGTCCCATAACAGCGCTGCAGTCATCCGCAACCTTCATCCACCGGACCGGTGTGGTGTTCTTAAACCGTCTGCGCATAATTATGCGAAGAGTTAGGGATAGGCTTAGGGTTAGGATAAGTGATAGGTTAGGAATAGGGATAGGGATAGGCTTAGGGTCTATTTAGTGTCGAATACACAAAAGATAAAATTCGATGGAACGTCATGATCGATTTCGCACATGCGCAGACATATTGAGAACAAATCCAATTTGAGAATGCTACACCGGACTCAACATTTAGCAAGGCGGGAACAAGAAGAAGAAGAAGAAGTGCGCAAAATGTTTTCAAAATCTACTAACATTGACTCTAGTGTGGAGAAGCTCTGCGGAGAGCTGGACAAAGGATTATGGTCAAAAGAAGCCGCCACACTGCGCGCAACTCAGCCAATCAGCGACCCAGCTGTGTGACGGTTGTGAGGCCTAATTCTCGGAAAATATTACATTTATGATGAAATCCTAATATTATTATAGTTTCCAGTCTGATGAAAGCTCTACGAGCGGAAAGCTTGCTTCTTCCCTTTTTCTACCTTGATCACCAAACCCAAACCCTGGTGAGTTTCCCCATTCTACCATTATTGTCCCTATTATAGTTTCGTTCACTAAATGTGTAGTCCACCGTCCGTACACGAATCTGATGAAATATTTATCTCTATTTTGTTTTCGGATTCAGACATTTTCTGAGATTTGTAGATTGCGGGTCTACATGAATAATATTATAGTGAACAAAAAAAAAAGAAGTAGTACAATTATTTTATGACGGAAATATTTCACGTGAATCATGCCTCACAGATGTCGTCGCTGTCGGATCGCAGTTGGATATAAATCTCACGTATGTGGCGGCCACTAAACACTTCAAGGACACAGTAAGCAGTTAATCCAAAGACATTTGAAAGCATTAACAGCAACACACATCAACAGTAGTAGGAAAAGCAAGCAGCAACAACAATGACAAGCCAGGTTCGTTACACCCAATCTGTGAAATTGCCCATTTCATGAAATGCGCAAAATGGTTTGTCCAGTTCGTGAAATAGCCAATTTAACACTTGCTATTTAGAAAAGCAGTGTGAAATTAAAAAACCCATTTTCCGTTCATAAACACTCAGAGATCAAGAATGGGTTCAAACGAATGAGAAAGCACGCCTGTAGATGGGCTAAAATTATTTTATTCAGATTTAATTTGATAAACCGTTTGATACAACATGTGGCTCAGTCATGCCCCAGAGTAGCATTTGGTAGAGTTGGGGGCAGGATGGGGGTGAACATACAATGTAGAAAACATGTTCTACTGTTGAATCAGCCTTAATCAATGCATGTGTTGCTGGGAATTGAACATTTTGATATACTTTGTCCATTTCATGAATTGGGCAAACAAACTGGCCCATTTCATGAAACAGGCAATTTCACGAATTGGGCGTAACATATATACGACCATCACCCATACTGCTTTAAGTGTAACACAATTATTCCAGTGTAGAAGGCTATGCTATTCATTGAATTAACGTACATTTTAATGTACGTTTTGTCTGCACACAATTCCCCTCACCACTACTGTTGTGTACTGTGTGGCTGATGATCACATACACAAACATGGGTCGAGTTTCTCTAGACGACGGTCGTCGCGCGCATAACTGTTGCGCCAATTGGGGTCTAAGAAACACATTAGAAAACGTTTGTTGAAAAACATATTACACGCTATTGTCAGATTGGTCATTTATTTTAATTTTATTTTAACCAAACTTTAATGAACCAATCAACAACAAGAAATATATTCACCCCATGCCAGTCACGTGATAGTTCGCCAAGAGATACTTTGGGAACAGCCACAAAACGTTTTGCGGCAAACGTCGGCAAAAGAGGTGTTTCTTAGTACCGTTTTTGCCGATTTGCGCTCACGCTACGTAACGGTAGCCATTGTGAAACGGCCCCCTGTCTCATCCATTTTTGAGAATGAAGTCATATCATGTTTCCCCGAGGCTGTTGCTTATACTTTGCTAGGCTGATGGTGCCGTAAAACCCCCCACTTTATGTGGAAGGAGTTTATTTGGAGAGTTCCATCCCTTCATTCATTACAGAATCATCTCTCTCCCCACTACCCCCACCCCACCCACCTCCCCAGTCTGATGAAAGTTCTACGAGCGGAAAGCTTGCTTCTTTCCCTTTTTCTACCTAGATCACCAAACCCAAACCCTGGTGAGTTTTCCCCCATTCTCCCATTTTTGTCCCTACAGAATCATACATGTAGTTTACCTTTGAGGCGTCAGTCCCAGACCGAAGTTGGCATTGACACACGGCGCCCCGGCTTCGGAGTGCCCAGACTCCGTCACGATGATGGTCACATCGCCCGTGAAGAGGGCTATCAGGTCGATGGTAGCATTGACCCCTCCCTGCTTGCCGCCAGACTGAAAAGGAAACAAACAAATAAGGTTGATGAAAATCCGTTTAACGTTCTCCGGTCTGAAACAGACACATATGGGACATCGGTAGATTTAAAGATGGTGGGAACGATCCTGGAGACAATGCCCGGAGGCAGTGCAACTCCAGGAAAGTCCCGAATTTTTAACGATACAGATAGTATGTAAGCAAGAAAAAAACAAATAAGGAAACAACGTAGAAGGTTATATAGGCGTACTCCCAGAGAGCCATCAGATTGTTGTAGCATTTTATTTCCCCACTGGCCCCGCCCACTCCCTCTGGCCCCGCCCACTCCCTCTGGCCCCGCCCACTCCCCCAGTTTGCCGTAAGAAAAGGGAAACTTCATATTTTTCTTCTTCTGCGTTCCCAGGCCATATTATGGCCATTAATGGGTAAGGTTCGTATTAATTTGTCCGGTTCTCAGTTTGCACTGGTCTCCCAGCTGCGTAGAGGGCCACATTGCCATAATGGGTAAGGTATGTACGTGTCCGGTTTTCAGTTTTCACTCGGTCTCCTCACTGCCTACAGCCGACACACAAGGACAAAACTAAACCAAGATGGCAGGTTATGGTATGGGATCATCAACTGTCCTTCCAGCCGAGTGAGGCAGCGGGATAGAGGACAGTGAACACTTAACACAGAACACTGAACAGTTTGTATTTTGGAGGAACATTGACAAACCAACGTAAGAAAGAAAAAAGAATACAATCAACAAAAAGAAATTATACGCCATGATAATTCTACCGAAAATACACATCAAGATGTCATTGCAGACCATCGAGCATTTTTCCACATTATGTACAGATATCGTAATATATTGGCCACTGCATGTAGGGCTATTAACGCCCTTGACGGCACGAGTTAAGCCCTTGTTGATCTGTATCCAAAACGGC
>CM065689.1:51198626-51208626 GCA_017654935.2 Phymorhynchus buccinoides | reverse complement strand
CCTGTTCAGACTGACGACCATTGACCAGAACTGATTGAAAACGATCAGAAAGGTAAGAGGAAAACCAAGAAAGAGCAGGGCCCTTAATTCCAAAAGTATGTTCAAGACGAGACAGAAGAATGGAGTGGTCTATGGTATCAAAGGCAGCAGAGAGATCAAGAAGTGTCAAAAGAGAGATTTGACCAGCATCAGAAGCAAGTAAGAGGTCATTGACAATTTGAACAAGGGCTGTTTCTGTACTGTGGTTGGTTCTATAGGCAGACTGATAAGGATGATGAAGATTGTTTGAGGATACATGATCACTAAGTTGTTTCAGGACAGTCTTCTCAAGGAGTTTGGAGAGAAAAGGGAGGTTAGATACAGGTCTGTAGTTTTTCAGATTATTAGGATCCAGATTGTTCTTCTTGAGAAGGGGCCTTACAAGAGCGGTTTTGAAAGCCGAAGGAAACACACCTGAAACTAAAGAAGAATTGATGATGTTGGTGATTGATGGCAGAAGGTGTTGATAGATTTGTGAGAAAAGAGAGGCTGGGATGGGGTCAAGATCACAGGATTTAAAATGCATTTCTTTCAAAGTAGAAAGAACTTCGGTCTCAGACACCGGCTTGAAAGAGAGAAGGGGGACACCAGTGAATGATGGGTCTGGAATAGTTGGTTGAAAAGGCATGGAGTCGATTTTTGATCGTAGATCGATAATCTTGGTGGAGAAGAAGGAGGAAAAGGTTTCTGGCAGTTTGTCAGGACTGATATTTGATGGCAGACAGACAGACGTCATGAAAGTTTGTTGTTTTAGTTTGGACTCATTTTGTTGATGGGGAGTGATACAGACAGACATACAGTAAGACAGAGACAGCAAGACAGATAAACGTCATTGAAGTATCGTCTTTATGTTTGACTTATTTTGTTAACAGGGGGTGATACAGACAGATAGTAAGACAAACAGACATGTATACAGACAAAAACATGGCAAGAAAGTAGTGAAGTCTAGACGATACTAGAATCAATCAATCAATCAATCAATCGACCAGACAACCAACCAACAGATCAATCCCTCCATCCTTCCCTCCATCCCTCCCTCCATCAATCCAACCATCCCTCCCTCCCTCCATCCATCCGTCTATGCATCCCTCCCTCCCTCCCTCCATCAATCGATCAATCCATCAATCCATCAATCAATAGATCGACGGATCGATCAATCAATCAACCGGTCAACCAGCCAACCAGCCAACCAGCCAACCAACCAACCAACCGACCCCCCCCCCCCCCATCCACACACATAAAAAAACACCCACATACGAACCTTACGTGACTGGTACCCGTACGACTGCCCCTGTTGATTTGTATTTTGGAAGTTGACCACTATGCCCGCAGCCTGCTGTCCACTGACACACGTCAACCGGTTATCGTTATCTGGACACAGAACACGGCAAAATCAGAGGCATAGAAATAGGCAAAATCAGAGGCATCGAAATGGGCAACATCAGAGGCATAGAAATGGGCAACATCAGAGGCATAGAAATGGGCAACATCAGAGGCATCGAAATGGGCAACATCAGAGGCATAGAAATGGGCAAAATAACAGGCTGAGGCATAGATAGCGGCAAAATCAGAGGCATATAAATCGGCAAGATAAGAGGCTTAGAAATCGGCAAATTCAGAGGCATAGAAATCGGCAAAATAACAGGCTGAGGCATAGATAGCGGCAAAATAAGAGGCATATAAATCGGCAAAATAAGAGGCTTAGAAATCGGCAAATTCAGAGGCATAGAAATCGGCAAAATAACAGGCTGAGGCATAGATAGCGGCAAAATAAGAGGCATAGAAATCGGCAAAATAAGAGGCTTAGAAATCGACAAAATCGGCATTTGTTTTTATCAACTGATTTCTATTGAGCATTTCTCATACAGATATTACATACGATACCTACATTATATAATGACGGTCGGAGGACAATAAACAGACAAGCACTGACACACCGCATGCACACACCTAGTTAAGATGTGTGTGTGTGTGTGTGTGTGTGTGTGTGTGTGTGTGTGTGTGTGTGTGTGTGCTTGCGCGCGCGCGCGCGTGTGTGTATGTGTGTGTGTGTGTGTGTGTGTGTGTGTGTGTCCACCCATAAGATGTGTGTGTGTGTGTGTGTGTGTGCGTGTGCGCGTGCGCCGCGCGTGCGTGTGCAATACATATATGTGTGTGTATGAGTCCGTGTATATGTGTGTGTGTGTTTCCTCCCTCCCCCTCTCTTTCATAATTATCCGAAATTTTTATAGCCATTCAATAGTTTGCTTTGTCAGATCAGATATAATAATAATAATAATAATAATAATAATAATAATAATAATAATTATAATAATAATTATAACAAACAATACTACTACTACTACTACTACTACTACTACTACTACTACTACTACTAATAATATAATAATAATAATAATAATAATAATAATAATAATAATAATAATATAATAACAGTAATAATAATAATAATAATAATAATAATAATAATAATAATAGTAATAATAACAACAATAATAATAATAATAATAATAATAATAATAATAATAATAATAATAATAATAATGATGATACTACTACTACTACTACTACTACTACTACTACTACTACTACTACTACTACTACTACTACTACTACTACTACTACTACTATAGAATGAAAACAAAAGAACACACAACAAGCTCCGTTATGTCGTTCTGCGTGACCTTGTCTTAGACATCTTTCTGCTGACTGACAAATTATTTTTTCTCCCAATTTCACAAAACAACAGTGAATATGAATCACACATAGCAAACAAAAGCTATATCCATAACAGCAACAACAACAACAACAACAACAACAACAATAATAATAATAATAATAATAATAATAATAATAATAATAATAACAACAATAATAATAATAATAATAATAATAATATTAATGATATATAATAATAATAATAATAATAATAATAAAAATAATAATAATAATAATAATAATAATATAAAACAATGAAGACTAATGATATGGCTGAATATCGTATTACAACTCAGCTCAACGCACTTTACAATGCCAAATGCAAATGGTTTCGTACATAAACATTGTGGTGCACACACCTGACATGCAAATCAACAATCAGGCCCTGTAGCCATGAGTACGGATTAGACATTCAAAACGTTGATCAGTATGTAAATTAGGCTAAACAACCAATCGTTTGGAGAATTGAGCCAAATTTACAGACTTCTAAGATATTATTATGTTCAAGATCTTTATCTAGCCTTATCTACAAAATCCCATTAAACTCGTGGAAGACCACATTTTCTAAAGATGTAGAATGCGCTTGTGGTCACCCAATATCAGTTCAACACATTCATTATTTTAGAATGTCCATTATTATCATTGTTATACAAACTATCTGGGATACAAGTTGCACAAACTGGAACTTTAAAAGATGTAATTTACAGTCATGAAATGATCAAAATTGCTACAGTCTTATCCAGCTTTGGAATTGCAAGATTACTATAGTTCATGAGTTAATTAACTTTAATTTTGTTTTCTTTGTCACTTTTTGTAAATTAAATCAATCAATCAATCAATCAATCAACAGACTGATCAGCGTTTTGAATGTCTCATTCATACTCATGACTACATGATAGCCAGAACTCAAATTAATACTCGTCTCAACAAGTACTTTACTGACTTAGATCTCTTGAACGGTGGCCACCACCAATGAGGGTCTTGTAGCCGATTGGGTAGCTGGCACCGTACCCGTAGCCGTAGCCTCCTCCTCCACCGTAGCCGTAGCCTCCTCCTCCTCCACCGTAGCCGTAAGTGTTGCCGTAACCGAAAGTGTAGCCCGAAGGCAGGAGTGTGACTGCTACGACCAGCAGCAGCATTTCGATAGGCAGCTGCATTCTGTCTTCCTGGGAGTTTTTGGCCTATTGTCATCATTCAGAGTTGTGGCATTATTTACTTGTTGGGGAGTGAAGGGGTAATAGTGTGTTTGTGTGAAACTATGACTTTCGGTTGGTCTGTTTGTTTGATTGTCTGTTTGTCTGTCTGTCTGTCTATCTGCTTTTGTGTCTCTCTGTCTCTGTGTGTCTTTGTCTGTTTGTCTGTGTCTGCCTATCTGTCTCTGTCTCTGTCTGCCTATCTGTCTCTGTCTGTCTCTGTCCGTCTGTCTCTGTCTGTCTGTCTCTGTCTGTCTGTATGTGTCTGTCTGCCTCTTTGTGTCTTTGTCTGTTCAATGTTCAAATTATGATCACTTCTCGGCCTTTGGGCTAAGACAGTGATTCAGGAACATAAATTTTTGTTTATATCCTGGTTGGTTTGTTCAGCCCGTCGTACATGGCGAAAGCCGATACGCGACGTTAAACTGAACTTCCATCCATCAAAATGGATTTCATCTTACACTACTTGTGGCGGTGCCATAGCCGATGAGGTTTAACCGAGGCGTGGTCACCGCTACAGCTATCTGCATTAATACAAAATCGGGACTTTACTGGTTTCGTACTGCCTCCGGGCATTGCCTCCAGTATTGTTCCCACCATATTGGTATTTACAAATGTCCCATATGTGTCTGATTCAGACCAAGAGGACGTGAAACACCATTTTCGTCGTCGTCAAAATGGATTTGTTCTCAACATGTTTGCACATGTGCGAAGATTTTGGGATAGGTTTAGGGTTAGGACATTGAACAAAGGGGGAAAAACTCTCTTTCTAATTAATTTCCCTCCACCAAAGTTGATTACGATGCCAATCATCTAGCAATGTGCGGGTCAGAGTCAAAGTGAGACAAACAAAGCATCATTCTCCTTGTTTGTCTCACGTTGGCTTTGATCCACGCATTGCTAGATGACTGGTATTGTAATCAACTTTGGTGGAGGGGAGTTAATTAGAAAGAGAGTTTTCCCCTTTTTTCAATTTCGTTATCTCCTCTCTTGGCCTCACTATTTCATTCTTTTTTAGGGTTAGGTTTAGGATTAGGGATATGTTTAGGGTTAGGGATAGGGTTACGGATAGGCTTAGGGATAGGTTTAGGGTCAATTTAGTGTCGAATACACAAAAGACAAAATTTGAAGGTATGTCATGATCGATTTCGCACATGCGTAAACATGTTGAGAACAAATCCATTTTGAGAATGCCACAGGGGTCTTATTAGTAAGCAAACTGACGCTAGGGTTGCTGACGCTTCGCAGAGTTCAGTTCTGTCTTGGGACACCTTGGTACACGTCGTGACTGTAGATTATGCCCCTTAGGTTAATTGTGTCCCCGTTTTATGTACTCTTGATGGTGGTGTAAATGCGGGAAAGTTGCGCGCGCGTGTGCGTGTGTGTGTGCCTGTGTGTGTGTGTGTGTGTGTGTGTGTGTGTGTGTGTGTGTGTGTGTGTGTGTGTGTGTGTGTGTGTGTGTGTGTGTGTGTGTGTGTGTGTGTGTGTGTGTGTGTGTATGTGGTGTGTGTGTGTGTGTGTGTGTGTGTGTGTGTGTGTGTGTGTGTGTGTATGTGTGTGTGTATGTGTGTGTGTGTGGTGTGTGTGTGTGTGTGTGTGTGTGTGTGTGTGTGTGTGTGTGTGTGTGTGTGTGTGTGTGTGTGTGTGTGTGTGTGTGTGTGTGTGTGTGTGTGTGTGTGTGTGTGTGTGTGTGTGTGTGTGTGTGTGTGTGTGTGTGTGTGTGTGTGTGTGTGTGTGTGTGTGTGTGTGTGATTGTTTCCTTGTGCTGCCCTCCCCCTACCCTCTACTGTATCTCCTAAGCGCTACAAAAAGTATCCTAACACATGCATATCTTTATGCTTACTATTCTATCTGTAATCATACATATGTATCGTTAAAAATTCGGGACTTTCCTGGAGTTGCACTGCCTCCGGGTATTGCCTCCAGGATCGTTCCCACCATCTTTATATCTACTAATGTCCCACATGTGTCTGCTTCAGACCGGAGGACGTTAAACGGATTTTCATCGCATATCTCTACACGTGCGTGCATGCTTGCGTGCGGATGTACGTGTGTCCATGCGAATATTAATGTGCATCTGTGTGCGCGTACGTCTCTATGTGTATGCATAGGTTTCTCATTCAATGTGCTTATTTGCAAAGTTCTATGTTGTATGTATATATATTTATAACATCATGTTTTAGTTCTGAAAGTTTACCGTGTAAGAAGCCTACACAGTGAAATAAAGAAATTGAGCATTGCATTTTAATGGAAACTTTAGCAAAACATGAACAACGACTTTTCTAGAAGATTCTGTACGCTTTTGTGTTTAACACTATATTTATGTCTACACTAAAGTCCTTTTCTAGACTTTAATTTGTAGCGGCTAAACTATTTTTCATGTTTGAACAAATGATTTAGGCAAAAAACACCAACAGTCAATAGATTTATCCCACAACGGGAAAAACACAACATATTATGTAGTCTGTCTATAAGAATATCAGAAACTAACACCTTTTTGCCTTAATTGTTTTAGAAATCCTGTAAGTAATCGGTTCGGGGAACATAGTGTTTACATATTATTTCTCAATATTCGTTAAATAGTTTTAAAAAAAAATCTTTTACTAAGTTGTAAGAGAAACAAGAGAACATTCAACTCACCTGATGGCACTTGCAGCTAGTCCTATATACCACTACTAAATGGACCCACTTTTAAACTCACAACCTGTCTACTCCCCCATCAAACCACAGAGAAACAGTAGAAGGCAGGTTAATTACTTGTCAATGCTAATGATTAATTACTGCTAACCTTGCCTACCACTCACGCTATGTTATACAGATGATCCCATTACGAGTAGTAAATTAACATAAATCATCCTCAGAGGTTGCTACATTATTTGCCTGTCAAACGGTTATAAGGACTGATACATCGTTTTGAAAATATGTAACCAACCAAAAACGTATTATTAATGAACTGAATTATTGATGAAAGCTCTACGAGCGGAAAGCTTGCTTCTTCCCTTTTTCTACCTTGATCACCAAACCCAAACCCTGGTGAGTTTCCCCCCCATTCTACCATTATTGTCCTTATGGAATTAATATTTTGCACTCTTATAAATCTGACATTGCTGATTCTTCTTCTTCTTCTTCTTCTTCTTCTTCTTCTTCTTCTTCTTCTTCTTCTTCTTCTTCCTCTTCCTTCTTCTCCTCTCTTCTCCTTCTCCTTCTTCTTCCTCTCCTTCTCCTTCTCCTCTTCTTCTTCTCCTTCTCCTTCTTCTTCTTCTTCTTCTTCTTCTTCTTCTTCTTCTTCTTCTTCTTCTTCTTCTTCTTCTTCTTCTTCTTCTTCTTCTTCTTCTTCTTCTTCTTCTTCTTCTTCTTCTTCTTCTTCTTCTTCTTCTTCTTCTTCTTCTTCTTCTTCTTCTTCTTCTTCTTCTTCTTCTTCTTCTCCTTCTTCTTCTTCTTCTTCTTCTTCTTCTTCTTTCTTCTTCTTCTTCTTCTTCTTCTTCTTCTTCTTCTTCTTCTTCTTCTTCTTCTTCTTCTTCTTCTTCTTCTTCTCCTTCTTCTCCTTCTTCTTCCTCCTCCTCCTCCTCCTCTTCCTCCTCCTCCTCTTCTTCTTCTTCTTCTTCTTCTTCTTCTTCTTCTTCTTCTTTCTTCTTCTTCTTCTTCTTCTTCTTCTTCTTCTTCTTCTTCTTCTTCTTCTTCTTCTTCTTCTTCTTCTTCTTCTTCTTCTTCTTCTTCTTCTTCTTCTTCTTCTTCTTCTTCTTCTTCTTCTTCTTCTTCTTCTTCTTCTTCTTCTTCTTCTTCTTCTTCTTCTTTTCTTCTTCTTCTCTTCTTCTTTCTTCTTCTTCTTCTTCTTCTTCTTCTTCTTCTTCTTCTTCTTCTTCTTCTCTTCTTCCTTCTTCTTCTTCTTCTTCTTCTTCTTTCTTCTTCTTCTTTCTTCTTCTTCTTCTTCTTCTTCTTCTTCTTCTTCTTTCTTCTTCTTCTTCTTCTTCTTCTTCTTCTTCTTCTTCTTCTTCTTCTTCTTCTTTTTCTTCTTCTTCTTCTTTCTTTTTTCAACAACTTCTTCTTCTTCAGGAGAATTCTTCTTCTTCTTCTTTCTTCTTAGTCTTCTTGACTTCTTCGAAGGGAAAAGGCTTCTTCAAAGAGAGTTCTTCTTCTTCTTCTTTTCTTCTTCTTCTTCTTTTCTTCTTCTTCTTCTTCTATTTATACTGCTCTTCTTCTTCTTCATTCTTCTTCTTCCTTCTTCTTCTTCTTCTTTACTTACTGAAGGAGTTCAATGACTTATTCTACTTTAGTAGACCCTATTTCTTCAAACTTAAAGGATGCAAATAATTATTCTTCTTCTTAGATTCTTAGTAGATCTTCTTCTTCTTCTTCGTTTTCTTCGAGTTGTCTTCTTCTTCTGCATTTGCTTCTTCATTCTTCTAATAAACTTCTTCTTCTTCTTCTTTTCTTCTCTGCTTTGCACTTCTGGCTTCTTGATCTTCTGTGCTTTCTTCTTCTGTCTTCTTCAAAGACCTTCTTCTTTCTTCTTCTTCTTCTGTCATTCTTCGGGTTTTCTTCATCGATCCTAATTAAACCGCTATGACTTCTTCGTTCAGCTTTGTACAACACTCTTCAGCTAATTATCTTCTTCAACAGTTTTCTTTGTTCACATCTTGAGCTTCTTCTTCTTCTTCTTCTTCTTCTCTCTTCTTCTTCTTCATTTTTCTTCTTTCTTTCAGATCTCATTCTTCTTCTTCTTCTCTTCTTTGTGTTCTTCTTCTTGTTCTTCTTCTTCTTCTTCTTCTTCTTCTTCTTCTTCTTCTTCTTCTTCTTCTTCTTGTCTTCTTGTCTTCTTCTTCTGCTTCTTCTTCTTCTTCTTCTTCTTCTTCTTCTCCTTCTTTGCGTCCTTCTTCTTCTTCGTCTTGCGTCTTCTTCTTCTTGCGTTCTTCTTGCGTTCGTGCTTCTTCTTCTTCTTCTTCTTCTTCTTCTTCTTCTCCTTCCTCTTTTTCGATCGCTCAGACAGTTTCCTGTCAGTTAAAAAACAACAACACAAAAAAGGCAGGAGAATGGATCGGAAAGGCAAAAAGATAGTAAATGACAGCAAGCGAAGGGAAAAGGCAGAATCAAAGAGAGTGACAGATTAGAGGAAGTTACAAGCAAAGAAGTTCCAGAAGGTGGGGGAACTATTTATACATGCTCCACCATGCAAAACACCACTACAGACTGATTACTTACTGAAGGAGTTCAATGACTTATTCTACTTTAGTAGACCCTATTTCCACAAACGTAAAGGATGCAAATAATTATAGCGCAAGATGGATACTTAGTAGATCTAGTTCACAAGCGTTTGCGTCGAGTTGTCGAAAAGCGTGCATTTGCTAAAACCATAAAGATAATAAACTGTCGCACGCTTTCTTTTCTTCTCTGCTTTGCACGGACTGGCTTCGTGATATTCTGTGCTTTCTATGTTATGTAAAATCAAAGACCAGATTCAAAACACCATTAAGCTGTCATTAACGGGTTTGGCGCATCAATCCTAATTAAACCGCTATGACTTCCGCGTGCAGCTTTGTACAACACTCCCTTCAGCTAATTATCATCATCAACAGTTTTCATGTTCACATCTTGAGGCCCGTGTCGACCCTGACAGCGATCATTTCAAGACCCACCAGATCCATGAGTGACAATCACGGGTTTAATTTTCTATTGATTTCTATCAAGATTCAGCGCCGTATAAATACTGTATGTTGTTCATATTGTTGTTGTTGTTTCACGTGTTTCCCTCTCTCGCCGGTACGTAATCGTAATATTTTGACCAGGTCTGACTCCCATACAAATTCCCTTACATACATGAAAACGGTGTCATTATTATTATTATTATTATTATTATTATTATTATTATTATTATTATTATTATTATTATGAGAGTCACATAGAGAGTTACATAGATAGTCACATAGTCACATAGATAGAGTCACATAGTCACATAGATAGTCACATAGTCACACACATAGTCACATAGTCACATAGATAGTCACATAGTCACATAGTCACACAGGTAGTCACATTGTCACATAGATAGTCAC
>CM065689.1:51168626-51183626 GCA_017654935.2 Phymorhynchus buccinoides | reverse complement strand
GTGTTGCAATGTACACACCAGAATCCAGTGTTGCAATGTACACACCAGAATCCAATGTTACAACGTACACACCAGAATCCAATGTTACAATGTACACGCCAGAATCCAATGTTACAATATACACACCTTGTTAAAGAAAAAAACCTGACTGACTTACATACAATTGAAAGTTTTTACCTAATTGATAGTTGATGGTGATGAATACAGAACATGGAACAACAGAAATGGAGCACATGGTATGGAATTGGGACTATTGACATAAATCTTAAATCCTTTTCTTTTAAATTAATCTTACCAGTTAGACCCCCCCCCCCCCCCCCCACACACACACACACAAATTCCCCCATCAAAAGTAATAAAGAATGTCCCATATGTATATGTTGCAGAGCAAGAGGACGTCAAAGCTGATTAAACATAGAATTGATAACATATACAGCAACCAAGCATGCATCGATGTTACCCTTACTGCCTTGTCTTTGACATTGCAATGACCCCAAGATTTAGTGTACACCCAAAAAAAAAAAACCACACACACAACAAACCACCGTGTGGTAAAGAATAATCTCACTCACCCTGCGGTAAACTCTCTAGAAACAATGATGTTTTGTCTTTTAGTCTCATGTTACAGTTCGGTAAAAAAAAAAATTAATAATAACAAGTGCAACGCCGAGCGGCTGCAAAGTCCCCTCGCAGCATCGCCGAGGTACTCCGAAATCGGTATGTGTCGGCTGTACACATACATAAAAACGCATCAAAACAGCACGTAAGTACATAAAAAGGCATCAAAACAGCACATAACTGAATAGGGTTTTTTTTATATTATAGTCTGGGGGTTCGGACCCGTGATTTGAGCGCGCGCGATCATGCGCACACGCGCGCACAGAAAAATTCATGACAACTGTGTTATAGACCATTCATCAAGAAATGTTGTGAAAAAAACTGCATTAAAATACATGCAAAACTTCGCGAGATATTAGCGATTATGTGTTTCGGGGTTTGAAGCCCGTAACTGGCGCGACCTTGACCTTAATGTAAAACTAAATACATCAGTGGATAGCTTGCATCTTGGCAAACTAGTATACCAAATTTGATGATGATAGACTGAATAGTTTTTGAGAAAAACGGACGAATAGCCGGACGGACGGAGGCACGCCGGACGGACGGACGGACACCGGACGGACGGACCAGACAAAAACAATAGCTAACAAAATACGCGTTTGTATACACACTTAAAGACAGACAGAGAAACAGACAAACAATCAACGAAACAGATACAAAATACACACACAATTCATTCACAAACTATTTATCTTACCACCACCCTCTCTTTCTCTGTCTCTCTGTCTCTCTCTCTCTCTCTCTCTCTCTCTCTCTCTCTCTCTCTCTCTCTCTCTCTCTCTCTCTCTCTCTCTCTCTCTCTCTCTCTTCTCTCTCTCTCTCTCTCTCTCTCTCTCTCTCTCTCTCTCTCTCTCTCTCTCTCTCTCTCTCTCTCTCTCTCTCTCTCTCTCTCTCTCTCTCTCTCTCTCTCTCTCTCTCTCTCTCTCTCTCTCTCTCTCTCTCTCTCTCTCTCTCTCTCTCTCTCTCTCTCTCTCTCTCTCTCTCTCTGTGACAGATTGTAAGAATAGGCCTGGCCTCAAATCTCAATCCTTGCGTAATAAAGTTTTCAAGTGTCAAGTGTCAAGTGTCTCTATGAGGGGCAAAGGCCTAAATGAATACATCATTGTCATTCTCTCTCTCTCTCTCTCTCTCTCTCTCTCTCTCTCTCTCTCTCTCTCTCACTCTCTCTCTCTCTCCCAGTCTCTCTCTCTCTCTCTCTCTCTCTCTCTCTCTCTCTCGCTCTCTCTTTCTCTTAAGTATGCTTACCTCTCTCTTTCTGTGTGTCTGTATGTCTCTCTCTCTCTCTCTCTCTCTCTCTCTCTCTCTCTCTCTCTCTCTCTCTCTCTCTCTCTCTCTCTCTCTCTCTCTCTCTCTCTCTCTCTCTCTCTCTCTCTCTCTCTCTCTCTCTCTCTCTCTCTCTCTCTCTCTCTCTCTCTCTCTCTCTCTCTCTCTGTCTCTCTCTCTCTCTCTCTCTCTCTCTCTCTCTCTCTCTCTCTCTCTCTCTCTCTCTCTCTCTCTCTCTCTCTCTCTCTCTCTCTCTCTCTCTCTCTCTCCCCCGTGTATCCCTGTCTCTCTGAAGTACATCACCTTAGTTCATTTTTCACTAATCTCAACATTTACAGAACAACAAACGAAAACATCTGTTACATCATCATCATACTGAAAACTGTAATACTAACCACGGGACGAAGGTGGCCAAAGACATTGAGCCCCCGTTTTCTGCACAACAAAAATCAAACAACCCCAAACGACGAAACATCTGTTTTACATCTGAATCATCATACATTTGTAAATACAAATATGGTAATACTGGAGGCAATGCCACGGGACGACCAGTGGCCAATTAGACATTGAGCCCCCGTTAAACCTCTGCTACACCGAAAAATCATAACATAAACCCCATTGTTACTACTCCTCAACAAAAGTTAATGGACACTTCATTTTTTTGTTTTACAAGGGTGTAAACCAAAGATGGCTTACCCATTTAAAAAAACAACAAATCTGTAATATTTCCAAACAACACATTATTACAGAAAGCAAATCAGAGCATCAGCAAGCTAGCGCTTATACATAGCGTGCTCGAATTATACCCAATATTTACAATATAATATATACTATTATAACATTATACCCAAATATATTATATTTCATATTTTACCCAAATCGTTCTATATTAATCGGAAGACTCCAAAGTTCGATAGATAGTTCTTTTTGTTTGATATTCTATACATTCTAGCAAACGTATAGGCCTTCTTCGTCTTCTTCTTCTGCGTTCCCAGGCCATATGGCCATAATGGGTAAGGTACGTATGTGGCCGGTTTTCAGTTTTGACTGGTCTCCCCGCTGCGCACAGCCGACACATTCCGATTTCGGAGGAGCTGAAAGGAGAAACATTATTTGGAAGATTTGTTACGCACACTCACACTCGTGCACACGCACACACATTACATACATACACAGACACACATACATGCACACAAATTACACACACACGCGCGCGCGCGCGCACACACACACACATACACACACTGACATACACACCACAACATTTTTTTCAAAAACATACTACTGGTTCCATTTCATGATCCGTGAGAAAAGAAAAGAAAAAGCATATTAAAAGACCGTGCCCCACGCATCCAACCTCAGGTGTACGGCTACCCCACCGTTACATCATAAATCTGATTAAACACGACTGCTTACATGAATCTGATGACATCTTACCAGTTTTGTTCACTATATTTACGTAGACCCCAAATACACGAATGTGGTGATCAGATTCATATGGAATACAGACGTTTTATCCAATTCGTTTGGATTAGTATTTGGTATTTTGGGCACTTGGTATATTCAAGTCACACTCACAGAGACTTATCTATGTGAAATTCAATTTTTTTTTATTTTTTTTTTTGGGGGGGGGGGCAGGGTGAGGAGGGGGCATGGGCAGACTTGGGAAACCTAGCTATCAATTTGGCCATACCAGGCAGCGGGATTTCTCCCTGCTCTTACCGACTTTCAACTGCCGTGGGATGCTTACGTGCGTAAAGCGCAACGGGTCAGACTAGCTTTAAGTCCCCATCCGAAGGACTCGACGTTCAGTTCGATTTTCCTGTCGAGCTAGAAAGAAAGGGCGAGGAGGCCGGTATTCGAACCCGGGTCACTGACGTTGCAGTCACGCATTACATTTGGCAGGCGAACGTCCTGACCACTCTGCCACCTTTCTCCGCCACTTCTTTCTTTCTGGGGTCTGAATGAATGTAACGAACAAAACGAGTAAGATTTCATCCAATTCAAAACTTGGTACAATACTAATACCCCATTCCCTGTCTGCTTCCATAATCTTTTTTCTTTCTCTGTTTCCATATAATCTACTAAGGGATGATGATGACGATGACATACATTTTGATGCCATAGTCCAGGAATGCAAGGTTTTCTTTCTTTTCATGTTGGTTTTTGACAAATCAGGAATGATAACAGACGATTTTCGGAAGAAACAAAAACTAGTAGGGGAGAGCACTTCGTGAAAATTAGAGTTAATTACCTCGACTTACTCGGTCAAAACCATAGCAGCAATGGCGGCATGGCGTCGAAGCTTGAAACCGCAGGATGCGAGTCAGCGACTTGCAAACATTTTTTTGCTTAAAAATGAGGGGCGGCCAGTACCAGTATCCGCAAACCGATATAACTTGCAAAATGTGACGTAAAAATATAAGTTACATCAAATTTAGAATGACGCACGGTGTCCTAAGCGATGTAAGTCTACTCAAACTCAGGAGGCGATAGATTGGGGATCTACCTGATGGTAGAGTATCTTCCCCTGTTTGACCGATCGAATTAGGCAAGATCACTCCCACACACCATGACATTACTCCCCTTAATGATTTCCGGATACCGGGTGAGTCTTTCGTAAAAATAGTTCCCCCACCTTCTTGAAGTTCTGTGCTTGTAACTTCCTCTAATCTGCCAATCTCTTTGACTCTGCCTTTTCCCTTTAATTTCTGCCATCTACTCTCTTTCTGACTTATTGGCCCATCCTCCGAAATCGGAATGTGTCAGCTGTAGGCTACGCAGCGGGGAGACCAGTAAAAACTGAAAACCGGACACCTACGTACCTTACCCATTATGGCCATAATCGATGGCTTAGAGTCAAAACGGACTGTCTTTATCTTTAGATAGTCCATTGAACTTATTATGAAAACTAATAACTTGCATACAAAAAGACTGCAAAAAAGAAAGAAAAGCAAAACCCGCTTTTTATATTTCTGCAGTCATTGTTTGATACAAGTTATTCGTTTTTGCAATAAATCCCATAATACGTCAATGGACTATCTAAAGATAGCCCGTTTTGACTCCAAGCCATCGAATATGGCCTGGGAACGCAGAAGAAGAAGAAGAAGAAGAAGACGACGAAAATGTCCCACAGACGTCACAGCTTGGACGGATAATGATAGCCGCACGATTGAGGTTGTACGCGTGGAGCACAGCATTTCCACTAACGCCGGTGGGATCAAGCCTGGTCCGTAGTCGCTGAGAAGACAGGGATCCTGGAGATGAGTGAAGCCGGACTCTACCACGATGATGGTCACGTTCCCGTGGAAGAGGGCCACCAGATCAATGGTGGCGTTCACTCCCTCGTGTCTGTGCTTGTAGTACCCGTGTCCAGAACCCTGCAACAAAAGAACATGACTGTTCTTCTACCCCACCCCTCACCCTCCACCCGAGGAGGGCTATATGCCAAAAAAAGCCGTGTCCTTATTACATTCGATGGCTTGGAATCATTGAGGTATTATTGGAATTATTACCCCAAAAAACTAATAACTTGTATCAAACAACGACTGCAGAAACATAAAAAAGGGGGTTTCGTTTTTTTATATTATTTTCAGCAGACGTGTTTTTTTTTATGCAAGTTATTAGTTTTCGTAATAAGGTCAATGGACTATCTAAAGATAGTACGGTTTGACTGCAAGCCGTTGAATATTGATTGGTTTCCTGAGCTGTTGACGGGACTATGACAGACTAACTAACTAACTAACTAACTAACTAACTAACTTTAACTTTAACTTTATTTTTCAAGGATAAAGATTTTAGGCTACGCCTAGTCTTCCAATCTGTCCTTGGTACATGCGAACGTAGAATACAAACATGGCAAGGCATGATATTACACATACAGATTTGAACATAAAGGTAGCACCTTTGTACATATACGAACATAGAATACAAACATGGCAAGGCATGATATTACACATACAGATTTGAACATAAAGGTAGCACCTTTGTACATATACGAACATAGAATACAAACATGGCAAGGCATGATATTACACATACAGATTTGAACATAAAGGTAGCACCTTTGTACATATAAGAACATAGAATACAAACATGGCAAGGCATGATATTACACATACAGATTTGAACATAAAGGTAGCACCTTTGTACATATACGAACATAGAATACAAACATGGCAAGGCATGATATTACACATACAGATTTGAACATAAAGGTAGCACCTTTGTACATATACGAACATAGAATACAAACATGGCAAGGCATGATATTACACATACAGATTTGAACATAAAGGTAGCACCTTTGTACATATACGAACATAGAATACAAACATGGCAAGGCATGATATTACACATACAGATTTGAACATAAAGGTAGCACCTTTGTACATATACGAACATAGAATACAAACATGGCAAGGCATGATATTACACATACAGATTTGAACATAAAGGTAGCACCTTTGTACATATACGAACATAGAATACAAACATGGCAAGGCATGATATTACACATACAGATTTGAACATAAAGGTAGCACCTTTGTACATATACGAACATAGAATACAAACATGGCAAGGCATGATATTACACATACAGATTTGAACATAAAGGTAGCACCTTTGTACATATACGAACATAGAATACAAACATGGCAAGGCATGATATTACACATACAGATTTGAACATAAAGGTAGCACCTTTGTACATATACGAACATAGAATACAAACATGGCAAGGCATGATATTACACATACAGATTTGAACATAAAGGTAGCACCTTTGTACATATACGAACATAGAATACAAACATGGCAAGGCATGATATTACACATACAGATTTGAACATAAAGGTAGCACCTTTGTACATATACGAACATAGAATACAAACATGGCAAGGCATGATATTACACATACAGATTTGAACATAAAGGTAGCACCTTTGTACATATACGAACATAGAATACAAACATGGCAAGGCATGATATTACACATACAGATTTGAACATAAAGGTAGCACCTTTGTACATATACGAACATAGAATACAAACATGGCAAGGCATGATATTACACATACAGATTTGAACATAAAGGTAGCACCTTTGTACATATACGAACATAGAATACAAACATGGCAAGGCATGATATTACACATACAGATTTGAACATAAAGGTAGCACCTTTGTACATATACGAACATAGAATACAAACATGGCAAGGCATGATATTACACATACAGATTTGAACATAAAGGTAGCACCTTTGTACAGACTATAACAGACTAACTAACTAGCTAACTAACTAACTAACTAACTAAAAGAACATGGTCCCCCCCCCCCCCCCCCCCCGAGGGTTATATGCCAAAAACGAAGTGACCTTATTTTATTCACTGTTTATCTTTTCCGTGCCACCACAGACGTATGTCCATGCATTTTGAACAATACATTGTGCGACTTGTGAAAAGTGCGTTGTTGTTGTTGTTGTTGTTGTTGTTGTTGTTGTTGTTTGGTTGCTTACCATGGCTAAAAGACTCCAGGGATCATCCCAACGGCGTGGCGGGGTAATCAGAAACGGTCACGCACGTAATGTTCTCATCCCTAGCTGGTGCATTTGTACCATAGTGTTCAAGTGCTTCGGCTGTTGGGATGATCCCTGGAGTCTTTCAGCCAGGGTTCGACAACAAACAACAAGCATCTCAACAGCGGAAGCACTTGAACACTATGGTACGAATTCACCAGCTACGGATGAGAACATTTACGTGTGTGAGCGCTTTGGATTACCCCGCCTCGTGAGCAGCCACACTCCGCCTTCGGGGGATTTTGGAGGACCGATGACGTTATGCTACGAGCTTGTCATGACTAAAGGCACCCCCCCCCCCCCCTAACTATGCATAGCATAACAACGTTTTGATGTAGCCTTGGTGTTGTAGCCTATGTCAATGAGCGGCTTAGCTGGCTGTTTTGACCGCCAGGTGGCATAACGCTCGAGTGGGGCTAATCCTCTGTATATTCTTAGTTGGGGATAAAGAGAGAGAGAGACAGGGAGAGAAGTCCTCTCTCTCTCTCTCTCTCTCTCTCTCTCTCTCTCTCTCTCTCTCTCTCTCTCTCTCTCTCTCTCTCTCTCTCTCTCTCTCTCTCTCTTCTTTCTCTACTCCCAACAACAGATATCACGAGATAAGCCCCTATTGAGTTGGTTGCCACCTGGCGGTCAAATTGGCGAGCTAGGTTGACCATTGGTCTGGCCTAGCCTTAAGCCAAGGCGGACCAAAAGGCACAATTAGGTTCATTGTGCGCAACCCAGGAAGTGCTATCTTACGGGAAATAGAACTAAAGAAGTTGTTTTTGTTTCCCCAAAGAGGGTCACCACGTCTACGGTGGCATTCAAGGCATTGTGTTTGTGTTTGTAGTATCCATATCCAGAGCATTGCTGAATTAAAAGAACACTTAAACAATGGTTATGATTATTGATTATGTGGTTGGTACTGCTGATAGACGTCGTGAAGGTGGCAGAATGTGGGAGACTTGTAATAAAAATAGACGTTTTCTGCTTTTTTTCAGGCCTGCCAAAATCGGTTCACACGCGCCCTCTGGAAGTATTTTGATTTGCTGAAAACCTCAGTGCGGAACATTTCCATCCAAACTGTGAGGAACGGACTTCATGATGCTGCCTTCACTCCCCCTGGGCATGTTTGGGCATCCTGCTCATTCCAGCTTATGAGCAGTAGTGTTTTTTTGAGAGCCCAAAACCACAGCATAATATGGACCTTATGAGACTGGACATAAATTCTCTTTACCACCGAGTTCAGGATCAGTCTTAATTTCATGGATGGTCTTGCTTAGGGTGTGGAGATTCTCAGGAGAGCATTGCCAGGAAATGTGAGTCAGAGAGCATGACGAATCTCGAGGTGGGTCTTTGACGGTTTGGGCCTGTATCGGCATGGTCGGGAAAATACTGTCACAAATTCTTCAAAAGGAATCCCTGATAGCTGTTCCCTACAGGGATGAGTTCATCGATGTCCACGTCAAATCTTCTGCTGGCATGATCCGAGATGACGTCATGTTCATGGAAGATAATGCATCTTTTCATCGAGCATGGGTTGTTGACGCTCACCTGCAGCAAGCGATTATCGTCCATATGAGGTAGGTTTCCCAATCCAGAGACCTCAGTCTGATAGAACAATGTTGAAGCATGCTCCAGGCAGCCATTAGAAGCCGTTCATAGCAGCTCAGAGTTCTACACGACCCAGAACAATGTCTGTTAGAGGAGTGGAACACCCTGGATCAGCAGGAGCTTCAATGGCTCCTCCGGAACACAAAATGGCGTTTCCAAGCTGGAATTGCAGTGATGGGGTCTCGCACATGCTTATCCATTACGTTTCTTGCCACAAAAAAAAGAAAATGAAACATTTGCTCCATTCGGTTGTTTCATGCATTTTGAAGGGGTATCACAAACGTTCCTTGAGATAAGCCAATGCCATCATTCTCAGACCTTGTTTTCTATACAAATGTGAAGACGACCTGTTATAATTAAACTGACCAAGAAAAAAGAATGTTTTTTTGTGTTTATCTTTGATAATTTTGTATGCTTAATATAACATCCTTAGCAAATTTGAGTAGTATACATACATACATGTATACATACATACATGCATGCATACATACATACATACATACATACATACATACATGCATACACATACATACATACATACATACATACATACATACATACATACATACATACATACATACATACATGCATACATACATACATACATACATACATACATACATACATACATACATACATACATACATACATGCATGCATACATACATACATACATACATACATGCATGCATGCATACATACATACATACATACATACATACATACATACATACATACATACATACATACATACATGCATGCATGCATGCATGCATGCATGCATACACATGCATGCATACATACATGCATGCATACATACATACATACATACATACATACATACATACATACATACATACATACATACATACATACATACATACATACATACATACATACATACATACATACATACATACATGCATACATACATACATACATACATACATACATACATACATACATACATACATACATACATACATACATACATACATGCATACATGCATACATACATACATACATACATACATACATACATACATATATGCATACATACATACATACATGCACACATACATGCATACATACATACATGCATACGTACGTACGTACATACATACATACATACATACATACATACATACATACATACATACATACATACATACATGCATGCATGCATGCATGCATGCATGCATGCATGCATACATACATACATACATACATACATACATACATACATACATACATACATACATACATACATACATACATGCATGCATGCATGCATGCATGCATGCATGCATGCATGCATGCATACATACATACATACATACATACATACATGCATGCATGCATGCATGCATGCATGAGTATGCATGCATGCATGCATGCATGCATGCATATGCATGCATGCATGCATGCATGCATACATACATACATACATACATGCATGCATGCATGCATGCATGCATGCATGCATACATACATACATACATGCATGCATACATACATACATACATACATACATACATGCATGCATGCATGCATGCATGCATACATACATACATACATGCATGCATACATACATACATGCATACATACATACATACATACATACATGCATACATGCATACATACATACATACATACATGCATACATGCATACATACATACATACATACATACATACATACATACATGCATGCATGCATGCATGCATGCATGCATGCATGCATGCATGCATACATACATACATACATACATACATACATACATGCATGCATGCATGCATGCATGCATGAGTATGCATGCATGCATGCATGCATGCATAAGTATGCATGCATGCATGCATGCATGCATACATACATACATACATACATGCATGCATGCATGCATGCATGCATGCATACATACATACATACATACATGCATGCATACATACATACATACATACATGCATGCATGCATGCATGCATGCATGCATACATACATACATACATACATGCATGCATACATACATACATGCATACATACATACATACATACATGCATACATGCATACATACATACATACATACATGCATACATGCATACATACATACATACATACATACATACATACATACATACATGCATGCATGCATGCATGCATGCATGCATGCATGCATGCATGCATGCATACATACATACATACATACATACATACATACATACATACATACATACATACATACATACATACATACATGCATGTATTAATTAGAATGTCCTCAGAAAACCCGTTCTGAGTATTGACTGATATTGAAGCATATGTATGTATGTATGTATGTATGTATGTATGTATGCATGCATGTATGTATGTATGTATGCATGCATGCATGCATACATACATACATACATGCATGCATACATACATACATACATACATGCATGCATGCATGCATGCATGCATGCATGCATACATACATACATACATGCATGCATACATACATACATGCATACATACATACATACATACATACATGCATACATACATACATACATACATGCATACATGCATACATACATACATACATACATACATACATACATACATACATACATACATACATACATACATACATACATACATACATACATACATACATACATACATACATACATACATACATACATACATATATGCATACATACATACATACATACATACATACATGCATACATACATACATGCATACATACATACATACGTACATACATACATACATACATACATACATACATACATACATACATACATACATACATACATACATACATACATGCATACATACATACATACATACATGCATACATGCATACATACATGAACAGGTGTCCAAGCAATCGACACCTTTGTCAAAAATATTATGCATCTCGAAAGAAGTATAAAAAGATTCTTAAAAAGAAAAAGAAAGCCTATAAAAGCTCTTTAGTAAATACCCTTAATGAGGCATTTGAGAAGGACCCAAATACGGTATGGAGCATATTAAAAGAATTAAAATCATCCGAAGAAGCCTGTCATGATAATAATAAAAACATTGGTTCTGCAAAATGGATACATCATTTAGAACAACTGATTGGGAACGAAGCTGATGTTTCAGAAGAAAGAAAAAAATCAGTCAACCAAGAATTAAAACAGATTGTTGACAACATACATAATGTACCCAGTTGCTTTAATAATTCAGTAACAGTTGGTGAAATCAGGGCAGCTTGTAAAAAATTAAAAACAAACAAATCACCAGGGACAGATGGTATAATTAACGAAATGATTAAAACAAGTCTTCCATTTACATTAGATATTCTTGTCAAATTATTCAATATCATTTTGTCATCAGGAAAGTATCCTGCAATGTGGAAAAATGGTATAAATGTTCCAATTTACAAACAAGGAGACCCAATGAATGCTGATAATTATAGAGGTATAACTCTTAATAACTGTCTAGGAAAGGTATTTTGCCAAGTGTTAAACAACAGAATAAATACATATTTGGAATCAAACAACCTGCTATCAAAGGAACAAGGTGGTTTTAGGCAAAATTCAAGAACAACAGATCACATTTTTATTCTTAAAAAAATTGTGGATGATGCCATCAGAGAAAGAAATGGTAGACTATATTGTTGCTTCGTAGATTTTAAAAAAGCATTTGATAATGTGTGGCATGACGCTCTTTTATTAAAGATGCATAAACTTGGAATCAGGGGGAAATGTTTTGATATAATTCAAGACATGTATACTAATGCTTCAATATCAGTCAATACTCAGAACGGGTTTTCTGAGGACATTCTAATTAAAAAGGGGGTACATCAAGGTAATACGCTTAGCCCTACACTCTTTAATATATTTGTAAATGACATTCCTGAGAAAATAAATGATAACGATTCCCCTACAATAAACAGTACATCAAATGAAAAAGTATCCTGCTTGATGTATGCAGACGATGTTATATTGTTATCAAAAACAAGGAGTGGACTTCAAAGACAATTACATAATCTATATGAGTATAGTTGTAATTGGGGGCTACATATTAATATAGAAAAAACAAAGGTTGTCGTATTTTCTCGATCAGAACCGATTATACCAATGGCATTTAAGTGTGGAGACAATATTATTGAAAACACAGACAGTTATAAATATCTAGGTATAATCTTTCAAAAAGATGGTAATTTTAATAAAGCTCAAGAACATCTGAGCAAACAAGGAAATAAAGCTGCACATAATCTACGAAGATATCTTATAAAAGAAAATATTGATATTAGGATTATCAATCAACTATTTGATTCCTTGGTTTCACCAATATTACTCTATGGTTCAGAAATGTGGCTACCATATAGTACAAAAAACAGTTTTGATTTATTTGAATACTTTGGAAAATGCTTGGGGAACACATTTCCACATGAAAATGTACATGCTAAATTTTGTAGATATATATTAGGTGTACATAAGAAAGCTATGCGCCTTCCAATTTTAGCAGAATTAGGTAGATTTCCCCTTAATTTAAAGGCATTTGCTAATGTTGTAGGCTTTTGGATACATATACTTGAATCTAAGGAAAATTCATATTTGAGACAGGCATATGATAACATGTTGCACCAAAATGGCTCGCAAACATCATGGATTAAGTTCATCAAAACAATGATGTTTGAACTTGGCTTTGGGCATGTTTGGAACAATCAATTCACATTCAATGCTAAAAAATTACAACATGCGATATTACGAAGAATGCAAAACTTTTACATATCATTTTGGAAACTAAAAAAGGGAGAAGTATCACGGCTCAGGTTTTATAATGATGTTACTAAAGAATATCGAATAGAACCGTACCTTTTTAGTACTATTTTGGATAGACAACAAAAACAGGCTCTATGTAAATTGAGAATTAGTGCTCATAATTTAAAAATCGAAATTGGTAGACACGAGAATATTGTAAGAGAAAACAGACTTTACCAAAAATGTCATGAAATAGAAGATGAGCTACACCTTTTGAATACCTGCGTTATGTATAAAGAAGATCGTTACAAATTGATGGAAAATGTAGACAAACAAAGTTTAGAATCAAATGTTCAGTCTCCATCAGATATGATGATGTTAGATGAACTACAGCCATTTGTGGCAAAATATGTTAGTATTTGTTTTAACAAAAAGCATGAATAGTATTTTGCGTTGTTTGTAATCTTAACCTGTGCCTTATAAGCCTTTGTTTAGGTTTCATGGCAATAAACCAATGTTCAAATGTTCAAATGTTCAAATGTACATACATACATACATACATACATGCATACATGCATACATACATACATACATACATGCATGCATGCATACATACACATACATACATACATACATACATGCATGCATGCATGCATGCATGCATGCATACATACATACATACATACATACATACATACATACATACATACATACATACATACATACATACATACATGCATGCATGCATGCATACATGCATACATACATACATACATACATACATACATACATACATACATACATACATGCATGCATACATACATACATACATACATACATACATACATACATACATGCATACATACATACATACATACATGCATGCATACATACATACATACATACATACATACATACATGCATGCATGCATACATGCATACATACATACATACATACATACATACATACATACATACATACATGCATGCATACATACATACATACATACATACATACATGCATACATGCATACATACATACATACATACATACATGCATGCATACATACATACATACATACATGCATGCATGCATGCATGCATGCATGCATGCATGCATGCATACATACATACATACATACATACATACATACATACATACATACATGCATGCATGCATGCATGCATGC
>CM065689.1:51163626-51166126 GCA_017654935.2 Phymorhynchus buccinoides | reverse complement strand
TGATGTGTGTATGTTAATGTTGAATCACAGGCGTAACAACGATGAATTTCTCTTTTGAGATAATAAAGTATTGTTGAGTTGAGTTGAGTTGAGTTGAAGAAGAAGAAGAAGAAGAAAGAAGAAGAAGAAGAAGAAGAAGAAGAAGAAGAAGAAGAAGAAGAAGAAGAAGAAGAAGAAGAAGAAGAAGAAGAAGAAGAAAGAAGAAGGAGGAGAAGAAGAAGAAGAAGCACAAGAGAGAGAGAGAGAGAGAGAGAGAGAGAGAGAGAGAGAGAGAGAGAGAGAGAGAGAGAGAGAGAGAAAAGAGAGAGAGAGAGAGAGAGAGAGAGAGAGAGAGAGAGAGAGAGAGAGAGAGAGAGAGAGAGAACAAACCAGAGAGAAAGAGGGATATGTACAGAGAGACAGAGAGAGAGAGAGAGAGAGAGAGAGAGAGAGAGAGAGAGAGAGAGAGAGAGGAGAGAGAGAGAGAGAGGAGAGAGTGAGGGGTGGCGGGCAGTGAGAGACATCTGGAGACATAACGGAATAAGAGACCAGAAAGATACAGAAAGATACACAAAGAGAGAGAGAGAGAGAGAGAGAGAGAGAGAGAGAGAGAGAGAGAGAGAGAGAGAGAGAGAGAGAGAGAGAGAGAGAGAGAGAGAGAGAGAGAGAGAGAGAGAGAGAGAGAGAGAGAGAGAAACAGAAACAGAAACAGAGACAGACAGACAGAGACAGAGACAAATATACTCAAAGAAAGAGAGAGATGTGATCAAAGAATCTTCCATACAAGACGCTAAAACATAATTGTAAAATAAAACAAATAGAATGAATTTATTTTGCTGCATCGCATTCTTTTTTACGTTGCATGCATAAGTGCGCGTGCGTGCTGATACTATTTGCGCGCATGGTGTCATGTAATTCTTAAAAGCCAACCTGGATCTTTGGGAGGAGTATGCGAGGCCCCGTGACCGTACCCGTGATGCCCACGGCCGTACCCATAGCTGGACCCGAAGGCGTCGACTTTCGTGGGCAACAGGACATTTGCCGTAATCACCAGCGCTATGATGGGTAGCCGCATTTTGTCTTCCTGCGTGTTTAGTTGTGTTATGCAGGGTGGATATTAATTGTGGGTCTGTATTTATTGTGTGGGTATGTGTAGGCCTAAATCATACACGAAAGTGTTGCTTAGTAGGTGTGAATTGGGTTCGTGTGGGTGGGTGGGTGGGGGTGGGGGTGGGTGGGTGGGTGGGTGGGAGGGATGTGTGTGTGAATGGTGTGCGCGTGCGCGGAAAGGGCGATAGAAGTTGTTGCGTTAAGTGTTTGGTCAGAGTTTATAATGGTGTTTGATGTGTTGAGTTTGGGGATTTGTTTGGAATGAAAACAAAAAGAAGAAAACGATACAACGGTAAACAAAGAGTAAAGAATAACCGTGCTTTCTAACATATTATAGAGACAGGGGCACATAGAGACGGGGACATATTATAGAGACATGGGCACATAGAGACGAAATTGGGGACATATTATAGAGACAGGGGCACATAGAGACGGGGCCATATTATAGAGACAGGGGCACGGAGACGGGGACATATTATAGAGACAGGGACACGGATGACGGGGACATATAGAGACATGGACACAGACACGGGGACATATAGAGACAGGGACACAGACACGGGGACATATAGAGACATGGACACAGACACGGGGACATATAGAGACATGGACACAGACACGGGGACATATAGAGACATGGACACAGACACGGGGACATATAGAGACATGGACACAGACACGGGGACATATAGAGACGGGGGACACAGAGACGGGGACATATAGAGACATGGACACAGACACGGGGACATATAGAGACAGGACACACAGACACGGGGACATATAGAGACATGGACACAGACACGGGGACATATAGAGACAGGGGCATATAGAGACAGGAGACACAGACACGGGGACATATAGAGACAGGGGCATATAGAGACGGGGACATATAGAGACATGGACACAGACACGGGGACATATAGAGACATGGACACAGAGACGGGGACATATAGAGACATGAGACACAGACACGGGGACATATAGAGACATGGACACAGACACGGGGACATATAGAGACAGGAGACACAGAGACGGGGACATATAGAGACAGGGACATACAGACACGGGGACATATAGAGACAGGGGCATATAGAGACGGGGGGACATATAGAGACAGGGACACATAGAGACGGGGACATATAGAGACATGGACACATAGAGACGGGGACATATAGAGACATGGACACATACACGGGGACATATAGAGACAGGAGACACAGACACGGGGACATATAGAGACAGGAGACACAGACACGGGGACATATAGAGACAGGGACATATAGAGACAGGGACACATAGAGACGGGGACATATAGAGACAGGGACACATAGAGACGGGGACATATAGAGACAGGGACACATAGAGACGGGGACATATAGAGACAGGGACACATAGAGACGGGGACATATAG
>CM065689.1:51156126-51158626 GCA_017654935.2 Phymorhynchus buccinoides | reverse complement strand
TGTGGGTAGCTGTGACCCACATACAAATACCCCCAACTTCAAATTGAGGCTGCTCTTTAAAGACCCACCAGATCACGTGTCAAAATCACGGGTTTCACGTGCTTTCCCTCTTATAGCTGGTGAGAGGTAAGAAATCTTGTTTTTTTTTTTTACCAGGTTTGACTCCCATGCAAATGCCCCCAAATTGCAAACGAAGCATCATTATAAAGAGCAACCTCAATTTTTTTCTGTTGGGGGCATTTGTATGTGGGTCACATATACCCAGAAAAAACAAGGGACTTAATCGTGGTGGGTCAGTGTGTCTTTAAAATGATGTTTCGTGTTCAATTTGGGGGCATGTGTATGGGAGTCAAACCTGATCAAAACAAGATTTCTTACCAGCTAGAAGAGGGAAAACACGTGAAAGCCGTGATTTTGACACGCGATCTGGTGGGTCTTTAAACGAGAGTAAAGGCTCCGACCCACTGCACACGATTCGATCCGACGGTGAGATGTGTGAGGCATGATTCTCGTGAAATGAAATTCTGCCGTCTACGTGAATCTGATGAAATCCTACTAGTTTTGTTCAGTATTATTTTGTAGTCTCCCGTACACGACTCTGATATGATGAAATATCTGTATTTTTGTATCAGACATTTTAAAAAATAATAATTCGTGAATTAGGTCTACATGGGTAACGTGAACGAAAATACCGTAGTAGAATTATTTTCAGACGGAAGTATTTCTCGCGAATCATGCTTCACAGACATCGTCACAATCGTATCGTAGTTGGGTTGAGTCGTGTGCGGTGGGTCTGTCCCTTGAAGCATATTGAAGCGTGGCACAGTGGTAGCGCGTTCGCCTCGTGTCAAGTAAACCCGAGTTCGAACCTGGGTACAGGGGATTTGTCCTCTCACTTTGCACTAGGCTTTACGGTCTGAATTTGGAGTCTTTCGGATGAGACGATAAACCGAGGTTCCGTGTGCCCATGCACTTAGCACACTTTAAACCCAGTGGCAACGAAAATGTTGTCTTTCGCAAAATTTACCCCCCCCCCCCCCCCCCCCCACACACCTTTTCGTCCTAATCAGTCACACAAAAATCGCATACAAAAAGAATTGAGTGGCGCGCCTCTGGCTGTGACGCGCTCTCCATGTGGGAGCAACCCGAATGTCACAAAGACGCCTCTGCGACTATGAAATACCTAATACCTAATACCTATTTGCAATCGAGCTTGTCTACACACGCTTTCACATGCAGAGACAGAACATCGCTGTTCACTGTCAGAACTTCAGACACTGTCACGGTCACTGTTTAGTTGTTGTTTTTATCATTTAAGAAATATTCTTCACACCCGCGGGAATACCGGGCAGTCTTTTGTACAGATAGTTCCCCCACCTTCTGGACGTTCTGTGCTTGTAGCTTCCTCTAATCTGTCACTCTCTTTGACTCTGCCTTTTCCCTTTGCTTTACTGTCATCTACTATCTTTCTGCCTTACTGGTCCATTCTCCTGCCTTTTTTTCCCAAAGAAACACTTGCAAAGATGTTCTCCAGCCAAAAGTCTGACATGCTGGGTCTACCTGTGTTTTTTTTTACTTAGGCGCATAACGGCAGCATGACGCATCTGCGCTCGTATGACAGGAAACTGTCTGAGCGATCGAAGAAGAAGAAGAAGAAGAAGAAGAAGAAGAAGAAAATATTCAAATGCATCATGAATTGCAAGGACTGGCAGTTACTACCATGCAAATGCAAGAACGTGTTTTTAAATGAATAGGTTGATGCATTTTCTTCAGCTAGGCTAAACTTTAGACTGTGATTTATCAAAATGGCCGACAGTCACCCTACCACATAAATGCTTATAACTCTAAAACGGGAAAAAAAGAAAAGAATGGTTCTTATATCATTTGAAAGAGAATTGTCTGAAGTCTCTAGCTGTACCATTACCTCAGAATGGTCATCTTGACACTTAATGTCCCTTTCGTGGTGCTAGGTCACAAATAACCAATAGGATAAGTATTAAAATTGGTAAAGCAAGAGAGAGAGACCTTGAAATGTAAACGTGACGCACCTCTGCCTCCAAGCATTTACCGAGGAAAGCCTACCTGAAATATCTTTGAAGCCTCGACAGTAAAGCGTGTTCACTGGTTTGATGGGCACTAAAAGAAACCCGATGGCGAAAAGTGCTTCATGTTCAGCTATTTTATTGATTATACCTTCAGTCTGACTGCTAATGAGCTGACAGATAGCCACGCCTAAGAATAAGGAGTGTAACATGAGTTAGACACTCACAACATAGTTATACAATGGAGACTATTTCACAACCTTTGCAGTGGATACTATGTTTATTTACTTAAGCTCAATAGACGATCTTCGGGAGAAAACCCCCACCTAGAACGTGAGATTTGAGTTGTTTACCCCCAGTACTCAGTCAAATGCCATAGCAACAATGCAACAGTGGCGTCGAAGCTTGAAACCGCAGGATGCGAGTCGGCGACTTGCAAACATTTTGTTAGAAAAATT
>CM065689.1:51148626-51153626 GCA_017654935.2 Phymorhynchus buccinoides | reverse complement strand
CTCTCTCTCTCTCTCTCTCTCTCTCTCTCTCTCTCTCTCTCTCTCTCTCTCTCTCTCTCTCTCTCTCTCTCTCTCTCACTCTCTCAGGGAGAGACAGAGGCTGGATGTATACTTATCTCATTACCCTGTATAAATAAAATTTCGTTCGTTTCGTTCGTTCGTTCTCTCTCTCTCTCTCTCTCTCTCTCTCTCTCTCTCTCTCTCTCTCTCTCTCTCTCTCTCTCTCTCTCTCTCTCTCTCTCTCTCTCTCTCTCTCTCTCTCTCTCTCTCTCTCTCTGTTGTTTATAACAATGCCCATGCTTTGCTCAAGCAAGCACTCACCTACCTCAGTGCGATGCAGTCTCTGATACAGCCACCTTTCAATCCTGCTATGTCTTAGCACACAGTCTCCGCTTCTGTCCTTCAACGATGTCGGAAGCAAACTAGGCTACTCACAACAGAAATCGGACGAGCTCTTTTAAAGGGGCACCCTGACGTATGAATTTGTGCAAAAAACTCGTCGAGATCACTAGGAAAACACCCTTTACAGAGATCGTAACACTATCTTTGCTCTGGTTTCCTTGAACTCAAACTGTCAAATCGGCGATTCTTCCTTGCCGGAGGTGCTGGAAGTCATATTCTTTCAGTGAAAGAGAAGACGTGTGTCTTCTCTTTTCCAATGGTTGCTTGAATCGCCTTAACCAAATCACGGAATTTCCACAATACAAGCCTTTGAATACAGTTTATCAAAAGGAGTTTCGCTAACGACAAAGGAAATAGCTCCAATTTGTTTTAATGCACTACAAAGAAGAGAAAGCTTCAACCACTCTGAGTGTCCTCCACCCACCCCGTCCAAAATGGCTTCTCTCTCCGGTAACTCCGCCAAGGAGGAATCACCGTTTTGATGGTTTGATTTCTAGGAAACCAGAGCAAAGTGAGTGTTCTTACCCTTGAAAAGGCTGTCTTTCTTGTGTTCTCGACGTGTTTCTTGCAAACACTCATCCGTCAGGGTGTCCCTATAAACAATGACATTTATTTTGTACGTTGGCATACATATATACACACAACAGAGAAGGGGGGGGGGGGGAGGGGAGGGGATTGGCAAATAAAGTGGGAGGGGGAAAGATGACTGAGATTTGTTTTGTTTTTTGTTCCCTCTATCCCGTCTCTATTGCATGTCCTTCGGCGATTTGTCTCTCTTTTATTGTCTTGATTTATTGGATGAATTATAGACCTAGCTTGGCGAATGGCGTCCGACCCTTCTCTTTCAATCCCACACCTCCCCCCCCCCCCCCCCCCCCTTTCTCATCACGCACCCCCCCTCTCCTTAAGTCCATTGTCATTTTTTGTATATCCCCAAAACTGTCCAACTATACCTATAAAGACAAGTGATGAAGCTTCCAATTTGCCCCCTCCTCCCCCCACACCCTCCCCTTGAGTCATTGTCATTTTTTTTTTGTATACCCCCAAACTGTCCAACTATACCTATAAAGAAAAAGTGACGAAGCTTGCAATTCGCCCCCCACCCCCCCCCCCCCCCCCCCCCCCACCTCCCCCCCCCCCCCCCCCCCCCCCCCCACTCCCCCCCCCCCCTCCCCCCCCCCCCCCCCCCCCCCCCCCCCCCCCCCCCCCCCCCGAAGTATTGCAATTCCCCCCCCCCCCCCCCCCCCCCACCCCCAACCGTTCCACCTCCAATTAAATAACAATATTCTAAAACATTCATTATAGTTAATCAATAATTCACCAGCAGGATACTTCTTGATTATGTTGATGGTAATTGACTTTCAATTGTTAGCATTTTGTTTCTCGTTCGTGGCTATCATTTCAGTTTTTGTTTCTTCTTTATGCAAAAAATGTATAATTTCATCATATTGGGAGTCACGAGATGCACTCCGTTTAAACAAAAACATTATGAGTACCTTTCATAAGTCTTGGTTTTTGTGTACTCAAATACGTAGGGCAAGACGGGGTAAAAAGCGCATGGGCGGGTGAGAAGCCCACCCCAATTATCTCATGAAATGAAGCAAATTTCAGTCTCATTTTGCCCATGAGACGAGCGTTAATGTCTAACATTCGTCTCATGGGCAAATTTGACTGAAATTTTCTTTATTTCATGAGATAATTGGGGTGGGCTTCTTACCCACCCATGCGCTTTTTACCCCGTCTTCCCCTAGTATTATGTTTTACTACGTATTGTATTGCAAATGTTAAAGGTTGTTTTCAAAACTAAAAATCCTCTCGAGAAGTCTCCTCCCGTTTTACACCATCTTTCTTACCCATCGCTTTGAGTCTACGCATTTTACTGCTCCAGCATTCATCTTCTCGCAACATTGTTGTTTTAGATAATTATGGAGATAACGCTTGTGTATATATAATGCGTTGCTGCGGGCATGTTCACTAGCTTTGAGATCGTGAGCTGACTGGCTTTCATTGTATTGTAAAACAAAAACAAAACAAGAGGCAAGGCCTTCAAGGCTCACTCGAACAGGCACATGTGGGACATTAATAGATATAATGATGTTGGGACGATCCTGGAGGTACTGCAATACCAGGAAAGTCCCGAGCTTTTAAACAATGAAGATGATTCTATTCTGCTAGCAATCTGAATGAAAGTTTAACGTCCTCCGGCCTGGAACAGGCACAGAAGGGGCATTGATAACTATAGAGATAGTGGGACGATCCTGGAGGCACTGCAATACCAGGAAAGTCCCAATGTTTGTTAATAATCAAGATGATTAAACCCCACAATGTGAGAATAACAGCTAGAAATCTAAGTGAATGAATGAAAATGTGTTCATCCGGTCTGGAGCAGACACATAGGGGACACTAGTACATATAAAGATGGTGGGAACAATCCTGGAGGCAATGGCCGGAGGCAGTGCAACATCAGTTAAGACCCGAATTGTTAACAATGCAGATATAGAGTTAATATCGATTATATAGGTGAGAGGCTGTTAATAGCTAATAACGTTTAATATAATGCCACAGTATGGCGCTTTCGAGATCTTGTTTATTTTTTATATGCCTTAAACTTTATTCATAAACCAAAAAAGTTACGAGTGAAAGATCATTTGGGGTTCTCTATGTGTGTGTTTGTGTGTGTTGCGCGCATGTGTGTGTGTGTGTGTGTGTGTGTGTGTGTGTGTGTGTGTGTGTGTGTGTGTGTGTGTGTGTGTGTGTGTGTGTGTGTGTGTGTGTGTGTGTGTGTGTGCATGTGTGCGTGCGCGCGCGCGCGTGTATGTGTGAGTACTTGTGTGTGTACTGAATAGTATTACTTGATTATATTTTACCGTTTGCTGTGATGTTATCATTATGATGTTCTTCACTATTAATGTTTACTTATTAGGGGTGGGAGGGGGTGGGGGGTGGCGGGGTGTATGTGTGTGTGTGACAAACTTAATTGGTTTATGTGAATAACATGTGCTTTTATGCATGTATTTTATGTCTTAGTTTATTATATAATGTCCCGCCAGTTTTACATTTAAGTTCACGCTGAAAAAAGATTTTCTTCATTGAAGACAATAAATACATTTGATTGATTGATTGGTGTTGTTGAATGAAACTCTGCTTAACGTCCTCCGGTCTGGAACAGACACATATGGAACATTAGTAGATAATAAAGATGGTGGGAACGATCCTGGAGGCAAGGCCCGGAGGCAATGCAACACCAGGAAAGTTCCGAATTTTTAACAATAACAGATATGTGTGTGTTTTGAAAAATTGTTTTCTGTTTAATACTAATGAATGATACAGTACTGTCTTTTAGCTTTGAATAAAGAAAAATACATTTTCGTTATAACAAAAAAAATAATAATAAACTGCTAACATTTTCAATGATTTTATATTTCTGTTGATTTTTCATTTCTGAAAGTTAAAAAAGAAAAGTTCAAATGTAGTCATTAATGAAATCATTGCCGTAAACTAGTTTTTGACAAGGAAAGCAACTCCATCTCTGGCTATAATTAGTTCCTCTGAAATCTTGTAATACTCTCTAAACCCATTAATCTAAAATGTTATCTGTTTGATATCTGCTTACATTGTTGTTATAAGTATTTAAATATTCAAATCATTATTGTTTGAAAGCTTGCATAAACATCTATATGTGTGCAAAGTTTGATCGATGAACACCTTTTAGATACCGAGAAAAAACCAATGTTATAGTTGCCACAGACGGACACACAGACAGACAGACACCCGAAAACCGAAGAACATAGACTCACTTTTGTGTCGTTGACACGAGTGAGCCAAAAAGGGGTCAATAGGATAATGTCATAATACTCTATTTTGGGGTCAATCTAAAACCCTTGCCGACACATCCCTAGATGATGCTTTTGTACCATAGTGTTCAAGTGCTTCGGCTGTTGGGATGATCCCAGGAGTGTTGTTTTTAGCCCGGGAACGTCAACAACAAAACTGAAAGTAGCAGACTTTGAGATTGAGGATGCAAATCATGTGGGGGGGGGGGGGGGGGGGGGGGGGGGGGGGGGTGGGGGGGGGGGGGGGGGGGGGGGTGGGGGGGGGGGGGGGGGGGGGGGGGGGGGGGGGGGGGGGGCGGGGGGGGGGGGGGGGGTGGGGGGGGGGGGGGGGGGGGGGGGGGGGGGGGGGGGGGGTGGGGGGGTAAAATGCAAGTTTGTCAACATCCTGTACAAACTAACGAATTTGTTTAAACGCTTTGATGATTTTTTCGTAGGGGAATTTCTGTTTTTGAATCTGAGCAGCCACCAGTTTAAGCTGTCATATAATCCACCAGCACAGCATATTAAGCACTAGAGAAATGTCTTTCATAACACACGCCTTTAGTAGTGGACGATGTATTTATCAGCCTATTGGGGTTTGCAACGAACACCTTTTGCAAGAGTGAATGCCCTTGGAGGGTGGGGGAAGATGGTTCAGTACTGTCCAGACAGGGGGATAACTCTCGCCAATAACCCCTATTTGATGCCACTTTCGCAATAGTGAATGCCCTTGTCAGTACTGACCGGCAAGAGCAATTACTCTCACTGTCAAGGGCGTTAATAACC
>CM065689.1:51121126-51126126 GCA_017654935.2 Phymorhynchus buccinoides | reverse complement strand
TGTTTTCCAAAATAACCCCCCAAGGGTTAACATTCGCATTATTAGCCTAAGCTAAAGCAGGACCCGCTGTCCCTATTGCCTTTCAGAGAGAGAATGCATTTCTACAAAGTTAACTACTGCAACAGCCTGATTCCCATTCACTCAATATTCATATTATGTTACAAACATACGGCGCTTTGCACGTGCTATGTCTTGCACGAAATACACATGTATGTCAACTGTAAACAGACCATTACTTTCTCTCTCAATCTTTTCTTTTCTTTTTATTTCAACTTTTTCTTTTTACTTTTCAAAAAGAAATATATGACTCAACATGACACCGTCCGTACGGATGCACATTTTATCATGGATATATTAACCGACAGGGAAGTAATTCGCGTTGAGAAAAGAGAGAGAGGGTGGGTGGATGTGGGTAGGGAACATAACGATTATAGGTAACAAAGAAAACCAATGGGTAGGGTGGGGGTGGGGGTGTCGGGAAACCATCTCTAACTGGCCCAGAAAACGAGATTGCAATCCTTATTTAACTTCATATTGATCAGGGCCTGTATTCACATTGAGATAGTATGAGACTTATCATCATGGTATCTTTGGAGTCCTTCTAAAGAGTAGGATTTAATAGGACTTTAGAAGGACTTCTAACCAAGACATAATAATAATAATAATAATAATAATAATAATAATAATAATTTCACTTATATAGCGAGATACAAAAGCAAGCTCTCAGCGCTTTACAAACATTGATAAAACCATATAAAAATATAAATTAAAAATTAACACATTGACACACCATGTTTCATAACAATGAGATATAATAATAGCAACATTATTTAATAACACATGAGAGAGAGAGAGAGAGAGAGAGAGAGAGAGAGAGAGAGAGAGAGAGAGAGAGAGAGAGAGAGAGAGAGAGAGAGAGATAGAGAGAGAGAGAGAGAGAGGCAGGGAGGAGGTGGAGGGGTCAGGGTAAGGGGGGGGGGGTCAGGGTTAGACAGACAAAAAGGCGGAGACAAGTGGGCAGGGCACACTTTGACAGGAGTAAGACGGAGAGGCAGAGAGAAAGAGAGAGAGGGGGGGGGGAACGGAGAGAAAGAGAGAGAGAGAGGGGAAGGGGGAGGGAGAGAGAGAGAGAGGACAGGTAGACAGAGCGTAAGGAAACAAAGAGAACATAACAAGAAATAATAAGAAAAAAGCACTAACAACCTTAAGCAATATACATTCACATTTCTAAGATAAAAGCACTGAAGCCATTTCTAAGATAAAAGTTCTAAGACTTTAAGCAATACAAATTCAATTCGACCCCCCCCCCCCCTTTCCCCGCTCCTCACCCCCTTTCCTCCGTTTCCCTCTGCTAAAACCAGAACAATTCAACTAGCATAATAAACACATTAAAAACATTATTCACTAGAATAATACATGACAAAAAAAGTATGCATACAAAGACATCATGACGATAAATCTCATACTGTCTCAATGTGAATGACACGCCCAAGATAACAGAGGCGAGCTCTTACCATAATACTTCTTAATCTAAACATCATACTACTACAAATACCATTTGGAACGTTTTGCCAATTTACAAGAATAAATGAAAATGAAACATCTCGTTTTCTAGGCCTTTTAGAGAGACGGGTTCCTTCTGGACTATAGAGGCCACATTTGAAAAGACACCAATAAGGTAGGAATAGTGAGCTGTTTAGGTGGGGGTATTGCCCTTAGCCATTGTCACCATGATGGCGTTCCAATTGAAGGCAGTTTTCATTGTGTCTTTGCCTCGCGCGCAAGCAGTAAAAATAGACTATGGCCATGTCTTTGATCAAAGGAAATGAAATAAGTCAAAAGCGTTAGATCTCGTAAGGTTATCAGAAGAGCTCACTAACATGTAAGGTACTAAGACCGGTATGTTTTGTTGTAACAGTTGGTAATACATGGCCCGTATCTAACATGACACTGTAGTAGGTAGGCCTGCTACACAATGACATCGAAATGAATACGAAATTGAACAAAGGGGAAGAATTCTCTTTCTAATTAACTTCCCTCCACCAAAGTTGATTACGATACCAATCATCTAGCAATACGTGGATCAGAGCCAAAGAGAGACAAACAAAGCATCATTGTGAATAAAAAGAATGCCAAGTTCGCCTTTAGGACCCTTCACCCACACAGTAGACATCAACAATGGTGGAGAGGACGACATACAAACAAATCAACATCTATCCAAGAGTGGCATAGCCTTCTAACCTTGAATATGTTACACATAAACGACACACAACACAGAACAAACTGGTAAGCCTCCAAATGAATACGATTAAAAGCTTACGTCTTTCCTGCCTTTCCTTAAATCCTTCCTTTGTTTTTCTCAGCTGATAGATCTGTCTCCCATAATGTTATTCTATCTCTCCTCTTCAGTCAGTGAGGAGGGTTTGGTTCGTTGCCATTCTTCTGCTTTCGTCTGAAGCACATAATGATCAATACACGTGGCCTATCTATGTATGTTTGTGTATAATGCATGTAGATATGTAATGTTGTATTACGAATGTATGCATATAGACTAAGATATTTGCATGATATATAATTTGTGAATGCAAGTTGCATGTTTGTATGTATGTGTATACATACATGTGTGTGTATAAGTTAGATGGATGAGTAGTTACATTGTTGTATGCGTGCGCATGCTGTGTGTATATGTGTGCGTGTGTGTGTGTGTGTGTGTGTGTGTGTGTGTGTGTGTGTGTGTGTGTGTGTGTGTGTGTGTGTGTGTGTGACCATGAATTGTATGTGCGCACAGTGTTTAAAATAGTCGCATAATTATTTTTTTGTATTTTCTGTATACTATGTCTCTGTCTTTATTGTGTTGTTTTGTTGGTTGTTGTATTGCTGCAAAATGAATTTCCTGTAAAATGGACAATAAAACTATTGATTGATTGAGTGTGTTTGGTGGAGCTACTAAAACAAATCACAAACGTATGGACAAAATGAGAAACGCAGTTATAGAAGGAGTGAAGGACAAGGCGTTTTATTATAGTGAAATGAATAAGGGGAAGGAACTTCTCGTAATTAACTCCCTTTTTACCAAAGTTATTTATGGCACCGATTCGCCTAGCAAAATGAAAGTAGCTGACACAACAATACAGACTTGCATTGACAGAGGATGAACTTGGGTCTGTATTGTTGTGGCAACTACTTTCACTTTGCTAGGCGAATCGGTGCCATAAATGACTTTGGTAAAAAGGGAGTTAATTACGAGAAGTTCCTTCCCCTTATTCATTTCACTATGATTATCCTCTCTCTTAGCCTCACTATTTCATATTTCTTATTTCGTTTTATTATAGCAAAGACATATTGGCTTCTGCAAAGAACACCTTTTGCAAGAGTGAATGCCCTTGGAGGGTGGGGGAAGATGGTTGAGTACTGACCAAAAAGGGAATTAACTCTCGCCAATAGCCCTATTTGAGGCCACTTAATGGCTGCTTTTTGCAAGAGTGAACGCCCTTTTGGATACTGATCAACAAGGGCATAACTCTAGCCATCAATGGCATTACTAACCCTAGTTGCAGTGGCCAGCGCTTTGCATAGCTTTTATCCGAGCTTTTCGTTTGGATTGTGGGTGAGAAAATAATATATAAACGTTTCATTTCAATGACTTAAAAATGAAAATTGATGATGGCTTGAAGGTGACTTAATAACCCCCCCTTTTTTTTTAGAACGACATTTATTTATTTTTGGGAAGCATTTTGTTTTAATGAAGCATAATGTTTCATTATGTAGTTGTTTGTTTGTTGTCTGTTCCAGTGACGTTGTAGTCTGTTTCAGGTTTTTTAATGAAACATTTCTCTGGCAGAACACAGAACTGTCCATAACCTGATTCTTTTAGCTTACTTGGTTCAAACTTCATACTGTTTAACCTCCCCACCCCACCCTCCCCCCCCCCCCCCCCTCCCCCCCTACCCCGAAAAATTGTTTTACTCACAAGAGCCGTTGACATTGCCAGAAATCTGGGCCTGTATTCACGTTGAGATAGCATGAGACTTAGCATCATGCTAACTTAGAAGCTCTCCCAAAAGTCCTATTAAATCCTATAGGACATTGGAAGAGCTTCTAAGTTAGCATGATGCTAAGTCTCATGCTATCTCAACGTGAATACAGGCCCTGGTTGTTAACTGTCTCGATACACGTTGTTATTTTTCACTCTTTCCCCATGGCAACACAGTGATACGCTAGTAATACTATGACTTGCTGTCACCGTGCTGCTATGGGGAAAGAGCGGAACGTGGCAACGTGCATGGTGTCCATAACAAGTGCATCAAGTTCGGCATCAGCTCGGTCCATGTTTGTCCTTACAAATGTTCTGTTGTAGCTCTTTTACTTTTGTATAATGATATGTGTGTGTGTGTGTGTGTGTGTGTGTGTGTGTGTGTGTGTGTGTGTGTGTGTGTGTGTGTGTGTGTGCGTGCGTGCGTGCGTGCGTGCGTGCGTGCGTGCGTGTGTGTGTGTGTGTGTGTGTGTGTGTGTGTGTGTGTGTGTGTGTGTGTGTGTGTGTGTGTGTGTGTGTGTGTGTGTGTGTGTGTGTGTGTGTGTGTGTGCCTTCGTGCATGCATGTTTGCACGCTCGCGCGCGTGTGTGTTGTGTGTGTGTGTGTGTGTGTGTGTGTGTGTGTGTGTGTGTGTGTGTGTGAGGAGGAAAGAGAACGTTGCTTGCAAGCATCGTGTTTATTTTACTTTCTAATTTGTTTGCCTTTAATGTTCTTAATTGTTATCGATGTAAAGCGCACTGAGCTCATGTGAGAAAGTGCACTATATAAATTCCCATTACATTATTAATAATAATGATAATAATAATAATACTATTTATTATTATTATTATTATTATTATTATCATGATTATTATTATTATTATGTTTGTTCACATCCTTGTTGCAGGCGAAGTTGGAAGGGATTGCTTGCTCTACAGGATTAAAGGAAGGAGGCAATGGATGCTTTCACGTTTTCTTCACAGCTAGA
>CM065689.1:51103626-51116126 GCA_017654935.2 Phymorhynchus buccinoides | reverse complement strand
TAACAATAATAATAATAAACAATAGTGATATAAAGCGTTGCGTATGTTATTCATCTATTTCTGCTGTAGCCTATGCAGATTTCTTGAAACATATTTAGGTCCCATATGGCTCAACAGCTCGGGGTAGCTTTTGTTTTTGTTTGTGGCTCAAGCCACAAACCTATAACTCACTTTGTCGGTCGGTCGGTCTGTCGGTCGGTCGGTTGGTCGGTCCAAAATTGTCGCACTTCAAATCGAGGCTACAAAATTGTCGCACTTCAAATCGAGGCTGCACTTCAAATTGAGGCTGCTCTTTAAAATGATGTATTTTAAAGCGTACAAAATAATAAACATACGTAATACAGACACTGCAACAGACACGACGAGTATGCGGTGCTTCTTTTGATGAGCATAAGTAGGATACATAGTTTTAAATGTTTTCCAAAAGATATAAAAAGTTACGAAATGGTGCAGAGATAACATTCTGGTTTACAGATTAAAATTATTGAAAAGCCAGGGGAGGTGACTCATGATTGGAGTGGTAAAAATAGACGGCGTGCCACAAACTATTGCGATTCCGCGCTTGTTAAGAAATAAACCTCTTTGGTTCACGTGTCAAATTATGAAAGTATGCTGCTAATTGCCATGTTTTTTACTGTTGCAACCGAGGTGTGAGGACTAAAGATTAAAACACAAAAAAAACCTCTTCTCACTATGAAAATAAAATAAAACAGCACGGGACATGTTTAGTAAAGCCATTTTCAACTATCTGATCCTGGACCCATAAAGAATCGAAAGATTCGCCATCTTTGAGTCAAAACTTTATTAAATCAGCTGTCAAAATCACCGGTTTCACGTGTTTTCCCTCTTATAGCTGGTGAAAAATCTTGTTTTGACCAGGTTTGACTCCCATACAAATGCCCCCACATTGAAAACGAGACATAATTTTAAAGAGCAGCCTCAATTTGAAGTTGGGGCATTTGTATATTGGTCACAGCAACCCAGAAAAAAACCCCAAGGGACTTAATCGTTGGTGGGTCAGTGCGTCTTTAAGTTAGAAACAAAAATGGCAGTTGTCACGAAATCCCCCGCTCGATCCTGATCAGAGATCGGGAGAGGGAAATCGCGAACCCCGAGGAGAGTCTCGCACGCCCAGGCAGACAAACTCACAGGAGAAAGCACACGCGCACACCAGAAGTACAATACAAAACAAGACTATTTATTATAAGCAAGCACACACACACACTTACACGATTCAATACACAATGTTTAACAAATTATCTACACAATATACATGGCATTCAAAAGTTTGTCCAAAAGAATAAACTAAAGCCGGCAACTTAACTGAATAACTAAAAGAGAGTTTGTAAGCAGAAACACAAAATTGAAGGGAAAAACGACGAAAGGGCAGACGAAGAAAAGAAGTCCAACAAAAACAGCAGAGCGTCCGAAGAAGAAGACAAAAGGGGAAAACAAAAGTCAGTAGAAAAACTGCTCCCCCTCCTGGGGCAGGCTACAGCAGCAGAAACAAAAGAAGAGAGACGGCAGAGGTCGCCCACAGACTCCTCAACAGGAACGTCGAAGCCTGGCCCGAACGCGCAGACAGGCCGACAGATCGGGCCTAACCCGGGGCCAGACAGAAAGGCGGGCGGCCTCCCACAGCCGGAAACGGAGAAAAGAGCGGTTGACCGGGCGGTCAACCAGGCAGCAACAGGTCAGGTCAGGTTCAGGCTCAGGCTCAGGCTCAGGCTCAGGCTCAGGCTCAGGATCAGGCTCAGGATCAGGATCAGGATCAGGACTGTATGAAAAACCAAAACAAAAACCTAGTTTTGAACTCCCAGAGTAACAACAGTTTTGTGTTTACCCAAAAACTAATTCCCCAACAGTCCTCTTCAGGGATGTAAAAACCCACCCTCTTTAAACTTGGTTCTCTCCAAGAACCCCAAAACGCTGAAAAACACTTTCTTTACAATCCTTTTCACACGACTCAGTCTAGGGGTAATATTTCATCAAAAAGGATTAACTAAAAGGTTTCACTTTTTCTGGAACAACAAGGCTTTCATACATTTAGAAAATTCTAGCCTTTCAAATACAAAAATTAACAATTACATTCTTCTGAAAATTTCACAGCTTTTCAGGTACAAGAATGGACACTTAAATTCTTCTGAAAATATCACATAGAACTTCACCACCAAAAATATGTCCCTTCATTATCATTTCTTCCAGAAGGCGGACGAACTACAGGCAAAGAATGTATTTCCCCAAAATGGCATTCACAATGTACTTCAAAAGGTCAAAAAGCCTTGAAAACACTAATTACACTTTCTCTCAAAAATAAAAACAGAAACGGGGATGAACGCTTTACAAAGCTCCTATCAGCATAGCTAGAAGCGCGACTGGAATAACCCTCTGTTATCCAGCTCTCCGCAGAGTCTCTTAATACCTAATTAAGCTAGGACGATGACCGCGAGGCTAAACATAGGTCGCGAGGCTAAACATATACCGCGAGGCTAAACATAGGCCGCGAGGCTAAACATAGGCCGCGAGGCTAAACATAGGCCGCGAGGCTAAACATATACCGCAACAAGGAATAATGCGCGCGCGTGCACGCATTTAGGATTCTGAATCTCTGTGAACTCAAATACGCTTTGCACCGAAAAACGATTTGCACGGCCTAAACACACAATGGCGAGCCAAAACATTGATTCAAAAATATGTGCCGAGTTCAAGTACCAAATTCTACGACCGGCAAAAACCTATCCAACTGACAAGTCATGACCCAGCCAGTCAGTTCCTTAGCCCCTTATGCAAAAATCAAGAAAATAATAAGAAAAATGAACCAAAGAAAACGCACACAAATATACATGTTAGCAAACCTATAACTAGCTATTCTACATTGTTACGCGCGCGTTGTTGTACGAGTTTTAACGGGATTAATACTAATTTTATGCAGCTACTGACCAAACTTCCACGTGGCGGAATGAAGAAGAAGAATCCTCCCCACAAGACAGTCGCAGCTCTGGTCTCGCCAAGGGCTCGGGGTAAGCGCGAGCAGGTGGAAGGGGTTCCGGACCGGCCACAGCTTTCTTCCAGGACTCCAGTGAACGCCAGGGACGATGACGGGGAAGGGAGGACAATGAGGAACCAAAAAAAAAGGGGTGAAGATGGCGATGAGGATGAAGAGAAGAGAAGATTTCAGCCGAAGCTCAACAGCTTCGCTATCCTCACGTCTAGGACTCGTGCAGGATAAACAATTGATAACAGGATCCTTCAGGGACGTGGCCCTCACCACACCTCAGCACTGGGCGGCCGTAGGTGGACAAAACGATGAAAAGGAGAAAGGATGAAGCGATGAAGCGATGTTGCTTAACTGAAGGAAAAATATGGAGTGACGTTTGACCGGTCGAAACTCATGAAGTCGCCAGTTGAATGTGGAGTCTCGCGAGAGGTCAGAGCTAACACGGGTTGCACGGATTTCACAAGTAGGTTGTCTCGATTAGTTTCAACGAAGGAGAAAGATCTCGGGGTCCTTTGCGATAGAGTGGTAGACTGTGCCTTTCTCTGTCTGTTCAGAAGAACAATGTCACAAACTCGTGACACACCCCCCTTCCGGAAAAGCACGTACTGGGTGAAAACACTCATCGTGTCGCAGCCTGGGACGTCGCCAAGTTGTCCTCTGAAGGTTTGGCTTGTGCAACCTTCCGCACTCTCTCTTCCTCTGGCAAAACATGTCCCCATTTGATGAAGTGACCAAGGGACGACACTTCGCTCTTGCTGGTCTCACACCTACTGGATCGGACCGCCAGACGGACTTCACGTAGCCGCCGGGGGATACGCGATACGCCGGAGGACCTGCGCTTGTCTCTGGCAAAGTGGGTCCAATAAAAACCCTGCTGTACCCTCTCTTGAGTCCGGCGGGTGCTCATGTGTCCAGCCATGGGTGCGTCATGAGCCACTTTCTGCACCGGTGGTGGTTCAACAACTCGCTTGGCACCAGTGCGGTCGTTCTGATGGTGGCGGCAGAGTATCCCTTTCTCCTCCTCAAATGAGATAGAGCTGGTCTTGGTAGCCCTAGGTTCAGCGTCCAGTAACTCCGTCACCCTATCTAGCCGGCTGTCCTGCGACTGAGGTCTGCGGGGCACTTGTGGTGTCACTTCCTCCACAAACACTTCCAGTCCTGGCCGGACAGTGGGTTGGAGTTCGTCCACCTTCTTGGCCATGGCGCGAGTGACTGCGCCCACGTAGACCTTCTCGGGCAGAACAGACGCTAGAGTCTGCTCCGTCCCATCCTCGAAGCACACAGTATTCCCCAACAGCAATGAACACGCCGGTTGCTTAAGGGCCACTGCCCATACCTTGCCTTCGAAGTAAGGGGTGCACATCTCGACCAAGTAGGTAGGGCGACGACACACAAATTGGGCTTCAACTCCTGACACTTCGCACACCGGTCCTCTGGGCGCCCCAGATGGTACGAGCTCTTCGTCCACGAAAATGGCCGTAGCGCCGGTGTCTCTGACGCTGTCAACAACTTTTCCAGCCACTCTGGAGGGGAAGACAGGACATCCTTCCCTGCATGGTGAAGAAGCAAACTGGCTAAGGGCTTTCCAACTTCCGGAGGCCTTCCCATCCTGCGAACCGCTATTCTGGAAAGATGGTCTCCGCAACTCGGGACAGAACCTCCTAATATGCCCTAGGGTCCGGCAGTGGAAACACACCTTTTGGTTCTTTGTCGGTGATTTGGTTGGAGACGGAGGAGTAGTTTCCTGGAGAGGAGTGGAGTCAGGTGTATGACTATCTTTGGCAGATCCCCTGGAGGCGACAGTTCTCCTAGCCTCCGAGTAAGTCTCTGCGATCTCGATGGCAGCGTCGAAGGTAGTCGGCTTCTTCTCACTCATCCGTATTCGGAGCTCAGGGGACACGGTGTTGTAGAGCTGCTCAATGAGGATTAAATCCTTCAGCTCGGCCTCAGAGAGCTCCTCCCAGTGCTTCAGTGCCTGACGAAGCCTTGTCCCAAACTGGTAGAAAGTTTCACTGGGCTCCTTCTTACCATTGCGGAACTTCCGGCGATAGGTCTCAGGCGAAAGGCGAAACTGTTGACGAAGAACCTTCTGTAAATTATCATAGGTCTCGTCCTCTCCCATCTTGAAACAGGCTTCCTTGGCTTTGCCGGTGAGGGAAGATGACAGATGGATGAGTTTCTCATCATCTGTTAAGAGGTAGATCTTAGCCATTTTCTCGAAATGTTCTAGGAACAAGTCAATATCTTCGCCGGGTTTCAGTTCTGGAAGCCTGAGTGCAGGGGTCGACACCTTAGACCTGCTTCCTGACTCACGTCCTTGTTCCAGCTTTTCTCTCCTTCTCACTTCCTCTTGGCGAATCGCCTCACGTTCCTCTTTCTCTTCTCTCCACCTGCGTTCTTTCTCTTCTCTTTCCTCCCTTCTTAGTTCCCTCTCCAGCTTCATTTCCTCTCTCCATCGCTGTTCTTTCTTTTCTTCTTCTTCCTTCCTTCGTTGTTCTTTCTTTTCTTCTTCTTCCTTCTGTTCAGCTCGCTCCTCTCTCCTAAGCTGTTCTTTCTTTTCTTCTTCTTCCTTCTGTTCAGCTCGCTCCTCTCTCCTAAGCTGTTCTTTCTTTTCCTCCTCCTCCTTCCTTAGTCTTTCCTGCTCCTCTTTTTCCTCTCTTCTAAGCTGTTCAACCTCAGCCATCTCTTCCCTTCTTTGCTGCTCCATCTGAGCCATGGCAGCCATGAACATGGAAAACTCGCTGTTTCCTTTCGAGGAAGGATGGTGCTCTCCAGGCTTCTCCCCTGTCGTGGCACCTGACTTAAGAAAGATTCCCCTACCACGACTTAGGCTAAGGGGAGTCGAAACTGGTCCAACCCTAGACCGTGCTCCTCCATGGTCAACTGCAGCATGGACGACCGGAGTGTGCATGGCCGTAGCCACAGAAGTCATGGAAGAAGATGGGGGTGAGGACATAACAGTAGTAACGACGGAGGTAGAAACAGCTGAGGGCGTAGTCGGTACAGAAGGATCCGTCGACAGGTCCCACATAGCCCCACTGCGCGACCTTAAATCATACTCGTGACTTGCCATTTTTTCTCTTCTTTTTTTTTTCAACACCAACGGTTATGCAACGAAGACGATGAATTGCAGTAACACACACTAACGCGCGCAGGAAATCCCACAAACTACGTCGAATTAAACCACACTAAACCAAACACTAACTAAACTACTCCGCATAAAGCTTTACCACACTAACCACTATTGCGCTAATTTACACAGCGTAGAACGCTTCTGCGACTAAACGACCCGCGTGGACAACAACCACGTTTGCACAAAAACCCTATTGCGCACCACGGGAGGCGGTCGCACGAACTACCTCAACGGCCAAACAGCGCACAGTAACTTCCTGCGGTAACTTTCTGCGGTAAAACTAACAACACGATGTAGCTATGAACACACCCCAGTGTTTGAAAGCGCTATAAAAAAAACTACGGTTTGTGTTACACAAAAACGTTCCGGTTTATCCCAGCAAGTTTGCTCTATAGCACAAGCTACACTAAGCATAAACGCGTGCGCGCACAGGTTCACATGCAACTCAACAAATAACCAAGCGATGGAATAACAAAAAAAATGGTAACTCAATGCAAGACACAATCCAATGCACGGAACACAGCAATTCAGTGCAAATCAACTTCAATGCATCAAAACCAAGAATTGTCTTGCAAAATAGAACCAGTCACAGACACGATAATAGTTCCAAGTGAATAGTCCGGGTTTAGCTTGCTAATTAAACATGCGCGTACATATATATGAACACAAAAAACAACAACACATTAATGAATTTTTAAATAAGACTAACACACACCAGCACTCAGTCAATGCATGCAAACTAGTGTGTCAAGGGAGGGAATCATTTCTCAGACTGAACAAGCCAAAGCTCAACCAGTCGAGATCTTTTTTGTTGTTGAAGGAACTAGAACTATTTCTTTTCCCCAGTTCTTTCCCCCCTTTATTCCTAACTAATCCCCTCTTTTAACCCCCTATTCCCAAAACAAACTAAGAAAAACCCTAAACAAACTTTATCTCAGTTTGTTTTATAAACGCGTGTGCGCTCAAAACTCACACACAAAGAAAACTATAAGTGGTCTTAAATAACTATATTTCACATGCTCTCCGACAAACAAGTAAACAAAACGAACACAACAAATTTTCCACTCAACCGGCCAAAAGACCTAAGCAATGAGGGAAAATCAGACCGCCTTGCCTCTACACGGTCTCCCAACCAACCACCCTTACATTCACACCCCAAACATTCACTGCCTTATCCCAGCGAACCTGCCGGCCTGGGACAGATGCGAGACAATCCCGGACGAGCCCAAGATGTCACGAAATCCCCCGCTCGATCCTGATCAGAGATCGGGAGAGGGAAATCGCGAACCCCGAGGAGAGTCTCGCACGCCCAGACAGACAAACTCACAGGAGAAGGCACACGCGCACACCAGAAGTACAATACAAAACAAGACTATTTATTATAAGCAAGCACACACACACACTTACACGATTCAATACACAATGTTTAACAAATTATCTACACAATATACATGGCATTCAAAAGTTTGTCCAAAAGAATAAACTAAAGCCGGCAACTTAACTGAATAACTAAAAGAGAGTTTGTAAGCAGAAACACAAAATTGAAGGGAAAAACGACGAAAGGGCAGACGAAGAAAAGAAGTCCAACAAAAACAGCAGAGCGTCCGAAGAAGAAGACAAAAGGGGAAAACAAAAGTCAGTAGAAAAACTGCTTCCCCTCCTGGGGCAGGCTACAGCAGCAGAAACAAAAGAAGAGAGACGGCAGAGGTCGCCCACAGACTCCTCAACAGGAACGTCGAAGCCTGGCCCGAACGCACAGACAGGCCGACAGATCGGGCCTAACCCGGGGCCAGACAGAAAGGCGGGCGGCCTCCCACAGCCGGAAACGGAGAAAAGAGCGGTTGACCGGGCGGTCAACCAGGCAGCAACAGGTCAGGTCAGGTTCAGGCTCTCAGGCTCAGGCTCAGGCTCAGGCTCAGGCTCAGGATCAGGATCAGGATCAGGATCAGGACTGTATGAAAAACCAAAACAAAAACCTAGTTTTGAACTCCCAGAGTAAACAACAGTTTTGTGTTTACCCAAAAACTAATTCCCCAACAGTCCTCTTCAGGGATGTAAAAACCCACCCTCTTTAAACTTGGTTCTCTCCAAGAACCCCAAAACGCTGAAAAACACTTTCTTTACAATCCTTTTCACACGACTCAGTCTAGGGGTAATATTTCATCAAAAAGGATTAACTAAAAGGTTTCACTTTTTCTGGAACAACAAGGCTTTCATACATTTAGAAAATTCTAGCCTTTCAAATACAAAAATTAACAATTACATTCTTCTGAAAATTTCACAGCTTTTCAGGTACAAGAATGGACACTTAAATTCTTCTGAAAATATCACATAGAACTTCACCACCAAAAATATGTCCCTTCATTATCATTTCTTCCAGAAGGCGGACGAACTACAGGCAAAGAATGTATTTCCCCAAAATGACATTCACAATGTACTTCAAAAGGTCAAAAAGCCTTGAAAACACTAATTACACTTTCTCTCAAAAATAAAAACAGAAACGGGGATGAACGCTTTACAAAGCTCCTATCAGCATAGCTAGAAGCGCGACTGGAATAACCCTCTGTTATCCAGCTCTCCGCAGAGTCTCTTAATACCTAATTAAGCTAGGACGATGACCGCGAGGCTAAACATAGGTCGCGAGGCTAAACATATACCGCGAGGCTAAACATAGGCCGCGAGGCTAAACATAGGCCGCGAGGCTAAACATAGGCCGCGAGGCTAAACATATACCGCAACAAGGAATAATGCGCGCGCGTGCACGCATTTAGGATTCTGAATCTCTGTGAACTCAAATACGCTTTGCACCGAAAAACGATTTGCACGGCCTAAACACACAATGGCGAGCCAAAACATTGATTCAAAAATATGTGCCGAGTTCAAGTACCAAATTCTACGACCGGCAAAAACCTATCCAACTGACAAGTCATGACCCAGCCAGTCAGTTCCTTAGCCCCTTATGCAAAAATCAAGAAAATAATAAGAAAAATGAACCAAAGAAAACGCACACAAATATACATGTTAGCAAACCTATAACTAGCTATTCTACATTGTTACGCGCGCGTTGTTGTACGAGTTTTAACGGGATTAATACTAATTTTATGCAGCTACTGACCAAACTTCCAAGTGGCGGAAATGAAGAAGAAGAATCCTCCCCACAAGACAGTCGCAGCTCTGGTCTCGCCAAGGGCTCGGGGTAAGCGCGAGCAGGTGGAAGGGGTTCCGGACCGGCCACAGCTTTCTTCCAGGACTCCAGTGAACGCCAGGGACGATGACGGGGAAGGGAGGACAATGAGGAACCAAATAAAAAGGGGTGAAGATGGCGATGAGGATGAAGAGAAGAGAAGATTTCAGCCGAAGCTCAACAGCTTCGCTATCCTCACGTCTAGGACTCGTGCAGGATAAACAATTGATAACAGGATCCTTCAGGGACGTGGCCCTCACCACACCTCAGCACTGGGCGGCCGTAGGTGGACAAAACGATGAAAAGGAGAAAGGATGAAGCGATGAAGCGATGTTGCTTAACTGAAGGAAAAATATGGAGTGACGTTTGACCGGTCGAAACTCATGAAGTCGCCAGTTGAATGTGGAGTCTCGCGAGAGGTCAGAGCTAACACGGGTTGCACGGATTTCACAAGTAGGTTGTCTCGATTAGTTTCAACGAAGGAGAAAGATCTCGGGGTCCTTTGCGATAGAATGGTAGACTGTGCCTTTCTCTGTCTGTTCAGAAGAACAATGTCACAAACTCGTGACAGCAGTGCATCATCATAACATGGAATACGTGTTCATTGTCCATTTCTTTGTTTGTTTGGTTGGTTGGTGGGGTGGGTGAATGTTTTTTGTTAGTTTTAGGCCTAAGTAGCACATGTGTGTGTTTTCTTTCGCTGATACATGGAGTTTAAAAAGTTAGGGAAAACTTACCAAATCATCGAAATTGCAAAAACGACAAAAGCTACGTCCTTGAAATTTGTAACAGTGGTTCATTAAATGCATGGACATAATGCAGCAATCTGTTGAGTAGAAACATTTTTACAATTTCTTAAACAGGGGTACCCTACTCAGAAAATTTCATGAGTATCAAGAAAGTGTCAATTAAGAATGTCGAGAAAGACTCAAATACGGGTATATCCACCAGAATTTGCCATGAACTCTACGCAGCATCATCCCATGCAGTGTACAAACCTCATTGTCTGTTCCTGATGAATGACCTGCCACTCCAGCTGGAGCAAATCCAGTAGCTGCTCCAGTGTCTGTTGGGGAGGATAGTCACAGTCAGCTGGTCACAAAGGTTTTCCTCAGGGTTGAGATCGAGACTGCATAATCATGCTCGCCAAGATATTCATACCCTTCCTGGCTGCTGGATCCAGTTGTTTGGGACACGGCCCTGGTGAGTACGACCATTGTCATCATGGAACCCAGTCCCTAGTGCAAGCACATAAAGTGCTGCCGCAACAAGAAGGCCTAGGATCTCGTTGAGGAGCCTCTGAGTTTTCTGATGTTATGATTTTCAAAACGTAGGGTACCCCTGTTCGTATGCACATGGACATGGTTTATGCATGCATTATTCTAGTGGCCCTAGCAAAATAAGACACATTCTCACTCGCTCTCTCACACTCTCACTCTCATGCTCTTTCCACTTGTAGCCCCATGTTTCCTTCTTGTCTTGTTTCTTCCCAGTAGTCTTTGGTCGAGCAGCTAGGCTAGGTTCCTTTTCTCGTGCTGTGTGTGGGCTGCAGGCAGAGTTGTTCGCTTGACGATGGCTGGGTTCTGTGGCTGCTTACTACTAATACTAGGCTTATACGGGCTCGTTCAGTTGAGCGGCTGTACGGCAGCTTCACAGCCGCAGAAAAGCGGTGGGTTGTTGGCATCATTGGCCGGTTGGAGTAAGTGGAATTTTGGCGCTGTCTTGTGGTTTGTGGGCGGTTTTATTTTCTTAGGCGCATAACGGCAGCACGACGTATATGCGCTCATAATTGACAATAAATTGTCTGAGCGATCGAAGAAGAAGAAGAAGAAGAAGAAGAAGAAGAAGAGGATATTACAGGCTCTATTTGTTTCAGATCCCCCGGGAATGGTACAGAACGTGACCTGCGTTGTCCACAACTGGAGGAATGTGACATGTGCTTGGCAACTCCCCTATGACTACCGCTACCCTAGGAACGTGTCTGTCAAGGTCACCCTCAGGTTCGTAAATGGTCATTCGTGACGTCATAACTCGTGAAGTCATGTTATGACGTCATTGCACAAGATTGAATAAGGTCGGGTTCACATTAGACGCGTAAGTTCCGTATGGAAAACCCTAAATAAGTGGAAGAAAGAAGGATACAAATTTACGGATTAGGGGAAATTCGGACACGTACGTAGAATCTGTTCCCTTCTTTACCCCCCCCCCCCCCCCAACTTGTTTACAGATTGCGCACGGGTTTCCGCACGGAATCTCCGCATGTATGTGTACGTACCCGAAGAAAGAAGGATGAAAGCTTACGCATACATGGGAAATTCGGACACGTGCGCAAATGTTTCTCCTTCTTTGTTTCACTTATTTATGGATTGCGCAGGGGTTTCCGCATGGAATATCAGCTTATGTGTGTACACGGCCTAAATCCTGCTCTGTACCAATTACCATGAGATTATGTATGCCAGTCTGTCATTTCCGACTATGACTGCCAGATAGCAGCTGCTATACTGGAGAGCGTTGGGCTAAAAAAAAATCTGTTTGTAGCGGAGATGCCTGGCGCTATAGGTACTCGCCCACTCTCTTGGCCAACAATGACTCTAAAGGCGGAAACAGACGATGTGGCTGCCTCATGTGACTCGATCAGGTCGTGACGTTTCACCTCATTTGCATACTATCTAACTCGATCAGTCTGACTCAGTCGGGCCCAGTCAGGTGACAGGGCCGAATAGGGCGGGTTCTAAATTTCACTGATCGAGTCAGATGGCTTGTGACGTCTTCTGTGCGGGAAACAAAATTTGATCTACGTCACGACGTGATTGCGTCATATGAGGCAGTCACATAGTCTGTCGCCGGCTTAAGACAGCTGGCGTTATAGGGAAGGTCCCCAATGACCAACTGATTCCTTTGGCTCTAGCACTAAGTGCATGTTCAAATGCCCACTATTTGAGAGTCATTGCCTTTCACGAAAGACTAAGTTCACAGGTTCCTTTCCGCTGGAAGGCTAGCAGCCTGCAGAGGGTCCCTTGTCTGAGGGTGGATGGTGGCTCTAGTTCATATGTAAAGTCTTTGTAGCGCCTGTCTAGGATGCATTTGCTATCTGGTCTGGCAGATTCGTCCATGCTGTAACGTCTCGCAGCCCAAAATAGTGTTTTCTAATGTCCAGATGGGACGTTTTTGTGTGTTTTATTTGA
>CM065689.1:51083626-51098626 GCA_017654935.2 Phymorhynchus buccinoides | reverse complement strand
GTAGTAGTAGTAGTAGTAGTAGTAGTAGTAGTCGTCGTCGTCGTCGTCGTCGTCGTCGTCGTCGTCTCTCTCTCTCTCTCTCTCTCTCTCTCTCTCTCTCTCTCTCTCTCTCTCTCTCTCTCTCTCTCTCTCTCTCTCTCTCTCTCTCTCTCTCTCTCTCTCTCTCTCTCTCTCTCTCTCTCTCTCTCTCTCTCTCTCTTACTGTTAATCGTTGTTTCTGTTGGCGATGTTCCTGTGTCTCAATGTTCATTTATAGTATTAGTTATGTATTGCATGCTTAGAACCAATGACAGAATGGAAGACTAGGCCCAGCCTAAATTCTTTATCCTTGTAAAATAAAAGTTTCTGAACTCTCTCTCTCTCTCTCTCTCTCTCTCTCTCTCTCTCTCTCTCTCTCTCTCTCTCTCTCTCTCTCTCTCTCTCTCTCTCTCTCTCTCTCTTTTTATGCATCTATGTTTTATAAATAGATTCTTATAAATCTCTTATGTCTTTCTGTATATCTCTATGTTTATCTCTCTCTCTCTCTCTCTCTCTCTCTCTCTCTCTCTCTCTCTCTCTCTCTCTCTCTCTCTCTCTCTCTCTCTCTCTCTCTCTCTCTCTCTCTCTCTCTCTTCTCTCATATTCCCATCTTATCTTTTTTTTTTTTTCCTTCTCCTAAAAGTGGTATTATTCTGAAAAATTGTCATTGTCTCAAAATGGTTTCCCTTTTTTTTGGTACTCAATTTAAACCACCATTTTAAGTTCACCATGTTTGCTTTTCATTCCCATTTTGGATTCTTTTTCAATTATTTCATGTGCCAAGTTTTGGTTTCAAGGGCAGATTGGGAGGGGAGGGGGGCGAGGAAGGGGGGGGGGCACAATAGGACATTTCCAGCTTTAATAGTCCTATGATCTAAGCCTCTGGACATCACTGATGTGTCTGCTTCTTTTTTAGTTGCCAGGGACTTAGTCCGTGTACACACATATGCGGGGATTCCGTGCGGAAGCCCGTGCGCAATCCGCGAATAAAGAAGGAAAAGGATTTGCTCACGTGACCGTATTTCACCTAATCCATAAATTGTTACCCTTCTTTCTTTCACTTATTTACGGATTACGCATGGGATTTCCGCACGGAATCTCCGCTTATATGTGTACACGACCTAAGGGGTTAAGCCCGAAACGCTGGTAATTAAAATAAAAAAATGTCTATGTGTGGATTTCTTTTACAACAGATTTTTTTTAAATGTATATCGTTGATAATATTTGTTTGTGGTATGGGTGGATATCACAGAAGACACAAGACTGGCCTAAGACAGAAGATGCTGTTGATCCCCACGGGTGGATAGACGTGGACATGCTGGGACTGAAGCCTTTCACACAGTACACCGTGCAAGTTGCAGTGTCTCCGCTGGGCGGAGGCTCACAAGAGAGTGGCTACCTCAGTGAATGGCGCAGCTTCTCCCTGCATACGCAGCCTGCAGGTAAAGAGGTCCTCGTAATTTCCAGAGTAAGACATGATCCACAGGGCTCCCAATCGTCCCGCAAGACAAGGGGTCCCAGGGACTCCTTCACGTACAGCATAGAGGGTCATAGAGGAGGGATATAGAATCCCAGTGGCATTGCGATTGCTGAAAATAATTGTTCTGGTGCATCCCTGGGACCCCCTGCACATTCTTTTAGAGGGTCCTTTAGAATGTTAGTGCTTCATATACCCCCAAATGGGGGTCCCTGGGGGCCCTGATCCATTTTCCAGGTTGAGGCTTGTTTTTTGTTGTTGTGGAAACCGTTTCTTAATGCCTTTTCTTTTTAAAAACAACCCAAACGTTTCGGTAACCTAACCATAAAGATGCGAACGTTTAGCAACTTCATTTCTAAGGGCCTTAAAGGTCTCAATGCCCGTTAACATTTTTCATTCTTTCCCCATGGAAGCACAGTGATAGCCAGTCATAAGATTACTTGCATATCACTGTGTTGCCATGGGGAAAGTGTGATTTTTTTTTAACGTGTATTGAGACCATTAGCGTGTAGCTTATCACGCGAACAGACATTTTATATATTCCCCATGAACTGATGTGGTTTTTTGGTTGTTTTTTTGTTATTGAAAATTAACACGCCTTTGTGCTCAAACGAAAAACACAAACATAATATGTTCTATAAAAACACTTTTTCCAAACGTCTTTGACACTAATTTAATTGTTGATCCTTTGCCCACAACTCAACTTAACCCATTTCGATAGGAGAAAAGTTTGTGCTCATAATGATATGCATTTTGCGTTAGCTGCTTCTGGGTTGTATCAGGGTCGCTGCCATTAATGGACGCTGCCTTTGGTTGTAGGCCTACATATTATCCACTCTTACGATTGTTGTTTGTTGTTGTCGTCTTTAGTTTTTGAGTTGCTTTGTTGTCTTAATGTTAGGAATCTTTCGAAAACGGGGGGATTTTGTTGAATCTTTAAAGACCCCCCACGTCACGTGTGTGACATTCCCTCTTATGCTCGGAAGATTTCGTAAGATTGATTACCAGTCATAAGAGGGAATACACGTGAAAACCGTGATTTTATCATGTGACGTGGTGGGTCTTTAAACATGCATTTATCAATGAAATAATACTATTTTATGATATGATGATATGGTATTGAGCAGTTAGAAATGGAGGGGAGGGGGGGTGGGGGGTTGTATCGCCTTATGAAACACTCTGACTTGCTTTGATACAATATGCATGGCGGTATTGTATATTATGTATGCTGTCATCATATTGCACTAATGTATAATTTCAACTATCCAATTCTCTTATCTTCTGTAATTATTGTATTCTATCCTAACCTATCCTGACTGTCCTATCGTGCCCTATCTTACCCAGTCCTTTCCGATACTATCATATCTTATTCTACCAAATTTGTTGTGAGAAATGAAATGTTACAAAATGAAAAAAAATCGTACATAACTACAATAGCAAAACCATATTTAATGAACATGTTCAATCATAATTATGAAAAAAACATGTCATAGCATTTTATATTCCATTACTACATGATAGCATATTGACTTATGCTACAGCCCCTGAAGTGGCACCAGAGATGTGTCCCGGATGTTACGTGGTAGAGTCATGTGACTCGCCGTCTCAGCCATGTCGTGTTCGTCTGTATTGGAAGGTTCGTATTGACAGCTTACTATACTATATCATGCTTGTTGTTGTTGTTGTTGTTGTTGTTGTTGTTGTTGTTGTTGTTGTTGTTGTTGTTGTTGTTGTTGTTGTTCTTCTTCTTCTTCTTCTTCTTCTTCTTCTTCTTCTTCTTCTTCTTCTTCTTCTTCTTCTTCTTCTTCTTCTTCTTCTTCTTTTTCTTCTTCTTCTCCTTCTCTTCTTCAACATTGAAGATTCAAGAATACTTTATTATTTTCATTTAACACGAGACATTTCATCCAGGTGCAGAACACAATAATGACGAACGCAATAACTCATAACCCATTCTTTTTCTTCTTTTATTGCTGTTTCAGTTGTCACTTTGATCTCAGGTTCCACTGTCGTGATTGTTATCATTGCAGTAACATTTAATGCTATCGCTGTTATTGGTCTATATTGTCATTTTTGCCTTCTGTGTAATATTGTCATTGCCATTGTAATCATCATTAGCATCATCGTCATCGTCATCGTCATCGTCGTCATCTTCATTTTCTTCTCTTCCTCATCTTTTTATTTCTTCATCGCTTATTTCCATATTTTTCTTTTACGTCAACTTCTTTTTTAAAATCTAATTCTTCAATCGTTTTGGTTTTTGTTCTTTTTGTCAAACTTTTTGTTAGGATTCCATCCTATTATATAGATTAGAATCCTACTGCTATTGTTGTTACTATTGTGGGTATAATAATCACTAACCAAAAGACGACTATGCATCGGATGAATCATCCTATATTTCAACACAATTATAAATAAACAATTGCTTTCATTATCTCTCTCTGTGTTGCAGCCTATTCCCCTTCCACTACGAAACAGCCAGATCAGAGGATACTACCCGTCTACTACCGATTCTTCTTCTACTGAAAACAGAACTGATCATATCAAAGGAGAGTTGATACATAGTTCTACGACGTTCACACCTCATCCGAAAAAAACCCATCAGCCTCTCAAAGAACTCTCCACCCCATCTTTTCAACCCGTGGACTCGGGCGGAGTAGGAGCATGTTCTCCTTATGTCGAAGACGGACGGACTGAGGCAGACGATACGATTCTTTGTGAGAAGCCTGACGCGAGAGATGCGAGTCTTGTGACGGAGACTTCCCATCTGCTGTCCATCCGCAGAGGCTACGGGAGTCACGTGCGGCTGTTTGCTGTCAACGCTCAAGGCCAGTGGTCCAAGAACTGCTCCAGGCTCTTCATCCCGTCTCTCCACGACAGTGAGTTCCTCCACCTTTCTTCTCCTTCCCTTTCTCTTGTTTGTTTGTCAGTAACAAAACACTCGTAGTAGTATCGCTGTATGTAAAGGCCCACCACGTCACGTGTCAAAAGCCAACGTCCATAAGGGTCGGCGACCAATTGGACGATAATCTCACTATCAGTAACGTGTCAAAATCACGGTGTTTTCCCTCTTACAGCTAAGTAAGAAATCTTAAAAAATCTTCCTAGCATAAGAGGGAATGTGACACGTGACGTCTTTAAGCTTCCTCCGAAGTCGGAGTATGGCTGCCCACGTGGCGCGCGGGGTAATCAAAAAATGGTCACACACACGTAATGTTCTTATCCCTAGCTGGTGCATTTTATACTACAGTGTTCAAGTGCTTCGGCTGTTGGGATAATCCCTGGAGTCTTTAAGCCAGGGTGCGACAACAACAGTATTTAGGTAGGACAAAAATCCACCAAAAGAAAGGGTAGCCACTTTCCACTTCCTCCACGTGTGTCCACTATTCTGCATTTGGTATCCTATTGACTACTCCTTGTTTCTCTTGTGATGCTCCAGGGCTCCCAATCGTCCCGCAAAACAAGGGGTCCCAGGGACTCCTCCACGTACAGTATAGAGGGTCCTAGAGGCGGTATAGAAGGTCCCAGTGGCATTGCAAATGCTACAAAATATTCTAGTACATTCCTGGGACCCACTGCACAAACTTCTTATAGAGGGTCCTTGAGAATTTTAGTGCTTCATAGACCCCCAAATGGGGGTCCCTGGGAGCCCTGTGCTCTACCTTTCTAAATTCTTCATCCAACTGTAGCTTGTGTCCATGGATTTCCAGGTATTGCAAAGACAAAGAGACTAACGGGGCCGCTATACTGCATACGATTCGATTCACTGCGATCCGATTTTGACATTCGTGAGGAATGATTCACGCGAAATTCTGCTGTCTAAATGAATCTGATGAAATCCTACGAGATTTTCCCCACTATGTTTGTAGCCTAGTCCCCCGTACACGAATCTGATGAAATATCTGTATTTTTTTGTATCAGACATTTCATTCAGTTCCTGCATTGGGGTCTGTATTCATGAGTGAACGAAAACAGTAGAATTATTTTGTGTTAGACGGGGAAGTATTTCAGGTGAATCATGACTCCCAGTCGTCGTCACAATCGGATCGCATTTGGGTTGAATAGTATGCAGTGTAGCGGTCCCTTTAACGGATGAGACCCAGCGTATGAACACATAAATGTTGCAACATCCCCCCCCCCCCCCAAGAAAAAAAAAGCGGGTAGGCGCTGCACTTGCGGCGACACGCTCTCCGGGGGAGAGCAGCCCGAATTTCACAGAGATAAGTCTCTGTGACTTGAATACACCCAATACCAAATACCAAATACTAAAAACCAGTAGAGGCTAAACTGAAGCAAAATCATACGGTGTCCTTTGTGACACACACAGGATAAATTGGGTAGGCGCTGCACTTGCGGTGACGCGCTCTCCGGTAGGAGAGCATCCCGCATTTCACAGAGATAAGTCTCTGTGACTTGAATACACCAAATACCAAATACCAAAATACTTAAAACCAGTAGAGGCTAAACTGAAGCCAAATCATACCGAGTCCTTTGTGACGCATACAGGACCTTCAGGGGTTGAAGACATGGTGGTGGAGGTGGACCATCCTAGAGTCACAGGACGTCCGTGGGACGGTCAGTTGTACGTGCGGTGGTCAGACCCTGGGCCCAACACTGCTGGCTTCCTGGTGCTCTGGTGCCTCGGACACCGAGACCCCTCCCATAGCTGTTTGCAAGGGGAGGTCAGTGGTGGACCAAGTGGAAGGGCGGGGAGAGAGAGAGAGAGAGAGAGAGAGAGAGAGAGAGAGAGAGAGAGAGAGAGGAGAGAGGAGAGAGAGAGAGAGAGAGAGAGCTCTGGTGCCTCGGACACCGAGATTTCTCCCATAGCTGTGTGCAAGGAGACGTCTTTGGTGGACAAAGTGGAAGGGGGGGGGGAGAGAGAGAGAGAGAGAGAGAGAGAGAGAGAGAGAGAGAGAGAGAGAGAGAGAGAGAGAGAGAGAGAGAGGGGGGGAAGGTAGGGGTGGAGGGAGATACTGTGACAGAAATAAATAGAAACGTTCAGTAAGACAGAGAGAGAGAGGGAGGGTGGGGGCATGGAGAGATAAAGTCAGGGAGGGAGAGACTGTGACAGAGAGATAGAGAGACATTCAGTAAGACAGAGAGAGAGAGAGGGGGGGGGGGGGTGTGTGCGTGCGCCGCGCGCGTGCATGTATGTGTGTGTGTGTGTGTGCGCGCGCGTGTGTGCGCGTATGCGTGTCCGTGCGCGCGCGCGCGCGGGTCTGTGTGTGTGCCAAAGTGAAGAGAAAATAACTACGCAATCTTTAGGATTGTTAATTTGAACATGTATGCAAAGGGAGACAATAAAATGTCTTTAGTTTTATTACTTCCCCTACCTTATCAGGCAATTGTACATTCATGTATTCTTTTTCTACCCCATTCTTCTGCCTTTTTTCTCCAAAACAAATCTTCCAAATAATTGACTCCTTTGAGTTCTTCCGCAATCGGAATGTGTCGGAATCGGAATGCAGCCAGGAGACCAGTGAAAACTGAAAACCTGACACATACGTACACCTCGCCCATTATGACCACATGGCCTGAGAATGCAGAAGAAGGAGAAGAGGGAGAAGAAGAAGAAGGAGAAGAAGAAGAGCTATCACGTATTCTCTAAATTTAAAAGGGCAGCGAATTAATGCTCCAAAAAAATAGATGATTTTGACCAAAAAAACATGCTTGTGGCCAAAGAAAAGACCATCTAATCCTAACCCTATCCCTAACCCTAACCCTATCCCTAACCCTAACCCTAACCCTATCCCTAACCACGGAAAGAACCAAGAAATAGAGCAGGAGGGTGTAAATCTACATATTTGCCGAGAAATCGATGTACAAAGCCATGCACTTATACTATTTTTTTGCTGGAACCATTCCTTTTTTGGGTTGATGAATTTTAAGTCATTTAAAAGGCTTAGCACTGAACAGGGTAGTGTTGTTTTGATAGAGTTTTGCTTTGCCAATGCTTTCATGCTAATCTATGTACTTCTTTTTTAACCCCCCCCCGTCATTTTAGGAAATCCAATGGCAGAAAGTACAAGGCCTCGCTTTCAACATACCCATCGAGAACGGAGGCAGGCACGATCCAGAGGACTTCATCATCGGAGTATCACGTCAGCAATGGCGTCAGGAACGCGAACGGGATGATGACGTCAGCAGCGGTATCACGTGGAGCACGTGTATCTATGCGCGTGACACCGGTGAGCGCTCACATAATGAATATGTTGCGCCCAATAATTATGTGAAATTGCCCATTTTATGAAATGGGCAAACCATATGAATATGTTACGCTCAATATGCGAAATTGCCCATTTTATGAAATGGGCAAAATGGCTTGCCCAGTTCGTGAAATAGCCAATTTAAAACTTGATACTTAGCAAAGCAGTATGAATTAAAAAACATTTTCCATTCATAAACACACAGAGATAAAAAATGGGTTCAAACGAATGAGAAATCACACCAGTAGATGGGTTAGCATTCTTTTATTCAGACTTAATTTGATTTTTTTTTTAAAGTTTCTCAGGCATGCCACCGTGTAGCATAGGAAATTGTTGGCTCAAAGATGGCTGACAAAGCAAGGCAAGGCAAGGGAAGGCAAATTGTTTATTTCATACCCACAGAAATATAAAACAAAGCACACACATATTTAAATGCTCAAACATCACATACAGTGACGGTGAAAGTGTTAAGATTAATCATAAGATAGATTGGTCTGGAGCAGTTTTTGACTTTATTCTATTGTTTGCCAAATGGTTTATTTATACATGTAAAATTGAAAGGCGCATACCTGATTTGGAGGGATTCGGAAAATCGTTAAAAAATAGATACTAAAGTAGAAAAACATAATGCTACTTTACAAACTAACCTGTCAAAATTCCTTTTGGAATGGAATTGATATGAATCTTTATTCCTCCACGATAACACTTAACCTGTACACACATTACCAATAGTTATGATACCTGTACCCATTATTGATATTAATATTGTGAAAAGTGCCTTTTGATGTTGGATAACTGTGACGGGGTGTGTCACGCGCGTCCCACTTTATAGCATGTTTCCTCATTTGATGTTATGCTTTGTTGTTCACGATGTTATACATGTATGTTTGTATGAATGTTTATTGTTTGGCTTCATGTTGTTTGGCTTCATGTTGTTTGGCTTCATGTTGTTTGGCTTCATGTTGTTTGGCTTCATGTTGTTTGGCTTCATGTTGTTTGGCTTCATGTTGTTTGGCTTCATGTTGTTTGGCTTCATGTTGTTTGGCTTCATGTTGTTTGGCTTCATGTTGTTTGGCTTCATGTGATGGCTTCATGTTGTCTTTTATTTTTGTTTTCTTTGGTTTACATATGCATATAAAAAGAAAAAGGAATAAAAATGTTTATTACAAAACAAGATTGGTCTGGAGTAAAGTATAAGCACACATCCCGTGCTGTCGTTGATAATATGATTCGTTTGCAAGTTTTTGTTTATGGTAAAAACAAAGTCAACCCAGGTGTCCCACCTGAAAGGCCTAGTTACACTACAGACGATGTGACCCCAATGCGATCCGATTGTGACGATGTATAGCCGGCGACAGACTATGTGACTGCCTCGTGTGACTCGATCAGGTCGTGACGTTTCACCTCATTTGCATACCATCTAACTCGATCAGTCTGACTCAGTCGGGCCCAGTCAAGTGACAGGGCCGAATAGGGCGGGTTCAAAATTTCACTGATCGAGTCTGATCGAGTCAGATGGCTTGTGACGTCTTCTGTGCAGGAAACAAAATTTGATCTACGTCACGACCTGATTGCGTCATATGAGGCAGTCACATAGTCTGTCGCCGGCTTATGTGAGTCACGAATCACTTGAAATACTTCCGTCTGAAAACAATAACTCTTCCATTTCCGTTCACTATACTCATATATGACGAGCCATCCATTCCGGGAGATGGGAAACGGTTTGGTCCAGATGTATTTGGTGGTTTTTTCTAAACCTTACTATAAGCAAAAACTGTATAGGGGAAGATAAGCATCCAGTCTCTTTTCCCTAGGGGAAGACGGGGTAAAAAGCGCATGGGCGGGTAAGAAGCCCACCCCAATTATCTCATGAAATGAAGCAAATTTCAGTCTCATTTTGCCCATGAGACGAGCGTTAATGTCTAGCATTCGTCTCATGGGCAAATTTGACTGAAATTTTCTTTAGTTCGTGAGATAATTGGGGTGGGCTTCTTACCCGCCCATGCGCTTTTTACCCCGTCTTCCCCTATATGAGTAGTGAGGACAGAAACACTGGTTATGTCCCTTTTAAACAGGACACATTTTACACGTCGATAGGCCAGTTGAATTCTCCGTTCAAGTTCCAGTCTGAGTTTGGGATAGCCTGCACTGTGAATAGTGTACTGTCCCCACTAACGATAACTCTGTCAGCCCGGTTCGCCGAGCTCTTAAGTAATCCATCTTACCCTTTTAGAATATCTTTGCTATAAGGCGCCTTGTACATTTCAAACTCTGACGCGCGTGCACAGTGTGAATTGCTGTAGACACGACTAACACGAAAAAAAGATAACCAAATGGCAGCGATTTGATGCTCCAAGAAATAGAGCAGGAGGGTGTAAATCTACATATTTGCTGAGAAATCGATGTACAAAGCCATGCACTTATACTATTTTTTTGCTGGAACCATTCCTTTTTGGGGTTGATAAATGTTAAGTCTAACCAAATGGTATACTATCATTATAGACCGTTTGATTAAGTTGAAAAACTAAGTCTGACTATCAAAAGAAGAATTCATCAAATAGACATAATAGATTAAAAAGATTTTAATACTAATTTGCTGAAAAATCTGGTTGGATATCATACGGGAGCAGCATTGAATGGGGCGTTGTATAAAGCTGGCTACACTGCATACGAATCGATTCACTACGATCCGATTTTGACATTTGTGAGGCATGATTGACGTAACATTCTACTGTCTAAACTAATTCGGACGAAATCCTCCTAGTTATGTTCACTATACATGTTGGTAGTCTCCCCTGCACGAATCTGACGAAACAATGTGTTATTTTTGTATCGGACATTTGATTCGTGTGTTGCGGTCTACATGAGTAGAATGAACGAGTTATGTTTTAGACAGAAGTATTTCACGTGAATCATGACTCACAGACATCGTCACAGTCGTATCGTATTGGGGTCAAATCGTATGCAGTGTGACTGGGTCTTTAAGCTGGGCAACCTGGGTTGATTTTATTTTTACCAAAACCATTATGCCGGTTGATTTGGGTTTTTTTGATGATGTTTTGTTAGTTATGCAAATGTAAGCACAAAAATGTGTTTGATTTTGCCTTAATGTCGCCGGTTGCCATGCAAACCAGTCAAAATGGCCACCTAACGACAATTTTTAAACTTTAGAACCAATGATTATATTTGAATGCAGTTTTCTGTATGTTATTATGTTTATCATGTTCTTTAATTTCACAGGGGTTTAACTAAATAGCTGTCTTAGTGACCCCACATTTAAATTTGCAAGCATATTATAGGAGGAAAAAAAATCAATATTTTAAAATCAAACAGCTGTTAAAGACACACCACGAAAGGCATCGTCTTAATCCCCTGTAAAATTAAATGTGTTTTTGTGTTTATGTTTACATGACTAACAAAACATCATCAAAAAACAAAAAAAACAAATCAAAGAGCATAATGATTTTGCAAATCTGTTCCATCCCATGCAAAATCAAGCTATTTAGTTAAAAGACTGAATTTATAAATCTTAGATAAAAACTGCACCAAGCTTTTGTTTGCACAAATAGTTGGGCTGTATGTTCTTCATTGTATTTTTAGTATATTTCTTCCATCAGATTTATGGTAAAAACTTATTTTGTTGAGCAGTACCATACAACATATTTAGTAGAACATGTTCTTGAATAATGCACTTAGTATCGCAAACATAAATAAAATTGCCCATGAGTATAAAAATCTAGCAATATCCATTGAATACAAGTAATTTAGTCACACACTACAACATATTCTTGACTGTTATTTATGAAATTAACTTTTGATAAACTAAAGTTGGCTTGAATTTTTTTTAATGAAAATATAGATAAACTAAATGTTCCTCCCGAAACAGCTGTGTTTGTTAACAAAAAGATCAACCCAGGTGTTCCACCTTAAACTCCAAGTTTGTTATGTTCTCCACCAGCGCCCAAAGCCCCGGTCATGGAGAGGCCATCAGGAGCTGGCAAGGAGGGTCAGTTGTCACTGAGGTGGACCTACAGAACTTGTGACAGCAGCACCTCTGGTGCCAGTGCCATCACTGTGTACGTGACCCATTTCCTTGTCTTCTTCTGCCCCCAGCTTCTCTCTGATGATCGTGACAACGGCGGTACCTCGTGTGACGGCGGGGGTAAGATTTTGTTGTTGTTTTCAAAATGTTTTTTATTCAGGTATTGGTTGACCTATTTCCATATTGCAAGGTTTTTTTTCTGATTTCTAATTCTGGATTTTGTTTTAGAATCTAGTTAATGCTTCACGAGGGTGATGAAGTGTCTGGGTTTCTTCATGACGTAGCGTGAGTGTGGAATGCTTGTCGTACTACAGCGTGCGATTGTGAATGCAGTTTTCAACTATTATGGAACTCATTTGAACGTATTATTAGCGTTACTTCACTCACTTTTTCGGATGGTGATTTGTTGATGCAAGTAGTTATCTCTTAAGATCAGTTCGTTCTTGTTGTAGTTCTAATGCACTCGCGTTATGGTTTCGTGTGATATTTTTTGTATCATCATTATCATCATCATCGTCGTCATCATCATCATCATCGTCATAATCGTCATCATTAATATTCTACTTATCCTCCTCTCCTTTTCTTCCTCCCTCTGTCTGTGTGTGTGTGTGTGTGTGTGTGTGTGTGTGTGTGTGTGTGTGTGTGTGTGTGTGTGTGTGTGTGTGTGTGTGTGTGTGTGTGTGTGTGTGTGTGTGTGTGTGTGTGTGTGTGTGTGTGTGTGTGTGTGTGTGTGTGTGTGTGTGTGTGTGTGTGTGTGTGTGTGTGTGTGTGTGTGTGTGTGTGTGTGTGTCTCTCTCTCTCTCTCTCTCTCTCTCTCTCTCTCTCTCTCTCTCTCTCTCTCTCTCTCTCTCTCTCTCTCTCTCTCTCTCTCTCTCTCTCTCTCTCTCTCTCTCTCTCTCTCTCTCTCTCTCTCTCTCTCTCTCTCTCTCTCTCTGTTACTGTAATATGTTCCTGGATTTACCCCCAAAAAGGTCTAATAGATCGATTTGCGGTGCACCTGCACGCATATGTAATTATGTGCACTGCCTTTGTGTCTTGTCACATGTTGATAAGTATTTACCATGTTGATATTCAATTCACCCTTCACCACGTTCTGAACTGTTATATCGAAATCGAACGATAGAACTGAACATGTTGATAATATGCATTCCGTGCTTCCAGCATGCAGGGAAATGGAATTATTTAATACTAAAACGGCCAAGGGTCCTTGGCTATTCACTGTGTCTGTACACGTGATGCAAGTGAAACTGACCCATGGCCAATAGTAAAATGATACGGCTGTGCCCAATGGAAGCTGTCTTTACCAGTGGCAGTTCTCCTTACACACCGCAAAGAATTGTTGGTTGTTGTCACTCCACGGGTGGAGTGAATATGTGGGTGGCTCCATGAATGGAGCGAACTCCCCTGAAGTCGGAGTATGGCCGCCTATGTGGCGGGGACCTTTAAAAGCAGCCATACACGTAATCTTCCCACCCAAGGCCATGAGAAATGTTCACATGGCACTGGGTGTGCCCCCAGAGTGTTAAGCTGGGGAACGAAAACAACAACAACATAATACTAACAGATTTTTGTTTTGGGGGTCCCGATTTCTTACAGGTGTAGAACAGAGTATGAAGGTGGGGAGAGAGGAGAGGGAGGTGGTGCTGACGGGGCTGGAAGGGGGGAGGGGGTACAGAGTGAGGATGGTGGCGGTATCTCCATGGGGCATGAGTCCATCCTCCAGAACCTTCGATGCCTTGGCTCCCTCCGCACCTCAAAGTAAAGGTGAGCGAGTTGAACGCCTTAGCCACACTGCATACGGTTTGACCCCAATTCGATGCGATTGTGACGATGTCTGCGAATCAGGCATGATTCACGTGAAATGCTTCCGTCTGAAAAATAACGCTACTATTTTCGTTCACTATGCTCATGTAGATCATGATACACGAAATAAAATTAAAAAAGTCAGATACAAAACAAACAAAAATATTCGTGCACGGGAGACTACAAATAATAGTGAAACAGAACTAGTAGGCGAATTGAACAAAGGGTAATTACTCTCTTTTTCTAATTAACTCCCCTCCACCAAAGTTGATTACGGTACCATTCACCTAGCAGTGCGTGAACTAGTAGGGTTTCATCAGATTTTATTTAGACAGTAGTATTTCATGTCAATCATGCCTCAGTCATGTCAATCATGCCTCACAAATATCAAAATCGGATTGTAGTGAATCGAATCTAGGTCTTAAAGACACACTGACCCACCACGATTAAGTCCCTTGGCGGTTTTTTCTGGGTAGCTGTGACCCACAAACAAATGCCCCCAACGTCAAATTGAGGCTGCTCTTTGAAATAATGTTTCGTTTTGAATTTGGGGGGCATTTGTATGGGAGTCAAACGTGATCGAAGCAAGATTTCTTACCAGCTTTGAGAGGGAAAACACGTGAAACCCCGTGATTTTGACACCTGATCTGGTGGGTCTTTAAATCTAGTATCTTGATGTGCATGTATACTAGAACAGTTTCTCGTGCCTCGTTGTTATTCCCCAAATAGCAGAGGAAGCAGCTGCTATTCTTCAGGGCTGGACTGGAATTTTAGTTTATTAAAGTCGGAGATGCCTTGCCCAGGGTACATACATCGGTGCTAAGGGACTGTAGGGGACAGTTGACGTATAGGGGAAGGTCCCCAAAGGATAACTGAAACATTGGCTGCAACACTGGTCCGAGTATTATGAAAAACTATGCAGAATATATGTGGAATAGGGGTCTATGGATGATGGGTTTTTTAAGACTGTGACCATCACATTTTGGACCATTGAGTACCTCCTTGACGGAAGTTTGCACTGAAGGTTCTAATGTCATGACGTCTCCCGATACCATCATCGGGTCATGCTGATGAAGGATACATGGTTATACGGAACTGCGGCCAACGGGGTTTTTTGGCAGGATAGACAGACAGACAGACAGAGACCAGCCCTGTGTTATCAATATGTATAGGTTGATACACAGGCAGTCAATTATTGTCCTTGGTCCGCAAACTGTGAACGAGAAGCTTGTTTTTGGTGTATTATTCTATTGATATATAGGAAGTCGATTATTGTCCTTGGTCCGTAAACTGAGAACGAGGAGCTTGTTTTGGTTTATTATTCTATTGGTATAAAGAAAGTTGACTATTGTCCATGGTCCGCAAACTGGGAACGAGGAGCTTGTTTTTGGTGTATTATTCTATTGGTATATATAAAGTTGACTATTGTCCTCGGCCCATGAAGTGGATCAATGAAC
>CM065689.1:51058626-51081126 GCA_017654935.2 Phymorhynchus buccinoides | reverse complement strand
TATACAGTTGTAACTTTTAATAAACATTTATAAAAAACACAATTAAGTTGTAAGTTGTAATAAACATACAGTTTCAATCAGTCCATGGATTCATAAAGAGGACTGGTGCCCTCGAAATACACATATGTATTGTTAGAAATTCGGACTTTCCTGGTGTTGCACAGCATCCGGGCATTGCCTCCAGGATCGTTCCCACCATCTTTATATCTACTAATGGGACATATGTATTTGTTCCAGACCGGATGACATTAAGCAGAATTTCATCATGGTGCCCTCGAAACATCTCTCTGTGTTTAAAAGCTGTTTAAAAAAAAAAAGTCTATACAGTTCTAATGTCTTTTTTGTTTATATACAATAAAAAAACACACAAAAACATAAGCAGGTGAAACTGAAATCTCATCAAGTTTGCTTAATGTTGCGTGTCTGTTTCAGTTGCTATAAGAAGAGAGATGGGAAGTTTGCTGAAACATGGGATGGCAAGGAATCTGGACTGGACTTGCCCCACAGCCAGTTGATGCTTGCTAAACAGGTGAAGCCGTGTGCTTGTTACTGCTTGTCGTGATTTTTCTTTAAAAATGATGTCCCATCTTTAATTTGTACCATACCGTGACGTTGCACCCTTGCCGCGTATTCCGATTCCCAGCCACACTCAAGTTTGTCAGGTTGCAGAATCCGAAACCGGAGCCTGTATTCACATTGATATTGTATGAGACTTATCCTCATGGTATCTAATAAGTCCTTCTAGAGTCAGATTCACAGATTCACAGAGGCTATAGGCTGTAAGCCTTTTGCCCTCGATAGTGTAATGTCTTTGTACAGAGCTTGATTGGCTTTATTACCCGTGGATTTAGTTTTGACGTTAGTGTATAACTAACACTCAATTTTACAATGTAATGCATGTCCAAATTGGTAGAAAACATTAGTGTAGCTAATTCCTTAGCAATGTGATTTTTAAAGGCATTTACAGATGGTGCATTGACGGTATCATGGGACAAACTATTCCATAAATCTATTATTCTGTTTGTAAAATATGAGTGGAATTGACGGACATTGGTTTGGTTTTTGGTTAGTTTAAAATTGTGACCTCTTGTGACATTATGATTAGATAATTCAAAGAGCTGAGTAGTAGTTGAGGAATCATATAATCCATGCATAATCTTAAAAACTTCTGTCATGTCACCTCTGACTGTCCTATATTCTAAACTAGGCAACGTCAACCACTTTAGGCGATCTTCATAATTCAGGTCACGGGTACCAATTATACATCTTGTGAAACGTCTCTGCACACCTTCAATTAATTAAATGTTTTATTAGGTAAGTACACCATACAGGATTACCATATTCTTGAATAGAACGAATTAAGGATTTATATAATAGAATCACAATGTCTTAGGTTTGGAATTTAATAGTTCTCATTATTAATAAACCAGCTACACGATTTGCCTTCGTAACAATGCCATTTATATGTTCGTTAAAACTAAGATATGGATCCACAACAATTCCCAGGTCTTTTTCTCTATTGAATCCTCCTACTTTAGAAGGACTTCTAAGATAACATGATGATAAGTATCATACTATCTCAGCGTGAACACAAACCCAGCAGTGCAAAGGGAGAACATGTATGTTAGGAGGCAACCACCAGGGGAGACACTGTGCTGCTGCTGAGTCACTTTGATGGAGTTCAGCGGAGCCTGTTCTGAGCTAACATACGCAGGACACTACCTACTGATGGGCCCCTTACTGACGACAATAATGTCTTTAGTCACGGAGCATGCATGAGTGAAGTCCTCTTCCGAAGGGTTGTCATGATCAAAGTATTCATTTTCAAAGAACTATTTTGTTGGTTTTTCAGACGTTTGCAGAGTTAGCTCGTTATTGATGTGTGAAAGAACCCCTGTCGATGGTCAATATTTGCTTGGGGAAAGAAAATAACGCACACACACACACACACACGCACGCACGCACGCTCGCACACACACACACACACACACACACACACACACACACACACACACACACACACACACACACACACACACGCACGCACGCACGCACGCACACACACGCAAGACAATAAGACAATACATTGCTACACAAAATATGGACAAGAATGAATCCAATTGTAGGGAAAACATCATTACTCCTATGTGTTTAATCATTGAGAGTATTTTCAGTTGCAAGCCCATTGTGTTTTTTATTCATCTGGTATGGGGACACTACTCTTGTCACATTTTAAATAGCTATATAGCATATACATATGCGTTTCCAGTTGCTGAAATCATTACCATTGGAAATCTCTACACAGCATTGATAGTTTATTGATTACAATGGTCTCGTGGCATTAACAGCTGTTTCTATCTGCTAGGGATATTTTATTTTATTTTATTTGCATTCGGTTGAGTGTGTGTATATAATCTGTGTCTGGGTGTGCATTGGTTTGGATTTGTATACACTATTGTTGCTTTGCACAATACTGTATCCAATATCATCATCATTATCATCATCATCATCATCATCATCATCATCATCATCGCTGTCGCTGTTGTTTATGTCATTGTTATTGCTTTACATATATGGTTTTTATTATTACAATTTCTGCAGAAGAGCGACATTACCAATACACCATTCGGGCCGTCGAAACAAATCAGCGTGAACTCGGAAACACCGTTGCTGGTAGACGACTTTACTGTTGAGCAGACAAACGAGGCGGAAGAAAGTATCCCGACGGTTTTTCACAACCATTCTGCCAATGTGGATGATGTTCCGACGACTCAAGTACAAACGCAGCAGCCTCAGCAAAAAGAAGGGTCAGATTCGGGGTTAGACCTTCAGCAAATCGACAAGGACAGCACGGAGAAGGGATCAACAAAGACGGAAACGGGAAGCAGTGGTGGTGGAGGTTCCAGAACAGGCATCCACCCACATGCAAACGGTTCATGCATCTCCAGAGCGACGGTGCATGGTATGAACCCAACGACCACGACCCAAAGTGCGTATGTGAGTGAAGGTCAAGCCTTCGAAGCCGCTGATGGTTCTGTTCTTCCGCAGCAGGCGACTGATGAGCGGGCCATGTTGACGTGTAACGGACCTTCAGACAGTGAAGTGTCTGAAGAAAAAGAAGGCAATTTGGAATTAGCTTGTGTTGAGGTTTGTAGAGCAGGACCTGAGTTGTGTACGCCGCAAGATGTACCAATCAGTGTGCTGGAATCGGGCAACAAAATCTTAACAGAGTCGCCGTTTGATGATCACTCAGGAACAACTTTCACGGCTTCTGGTGACGACGGTTGTCAGTGTAATAACGCCACTGTCGATCAAGCTGACTGTAGGTCGTGGTGTCCTACTGAAAGACGCGACTCTGCTCCTTCGCCATCGTCAGAACCTTCCACGGCTTCTGGTGCCACTATTGGACCTTGTCAGCAGTTCACTCCAGAAGAGAACCAAATGACGTGTCCTTACACCGAGAGACATGACTCTGCTCCGCCACTGTCATCAGGTGACTGTTATGTCGTCAGACCTCAGCCGGACAGCTGTGGATATTCGGTGCTGGACAGAGAGTCGACAAGCGTTGTTTGTGAGGATCTTAATATTCCGGTTCTGTTCGATTCTGATGGTGATGATGATGATGATGAAGAAATGGATGTTCCGGACGTTTGTGTGATCACTACTGCGTCTGGTGAGGAGATTGTCGTTTCTCCTACATAACAGTACAAACATTGAGAGTGAAGTCTGTACGGTTGATTTGAAATAGTAGGGAATGAAATTAGTGTACACGATACACTTAGTGGAGTGAAAGCCTTTTCTGTCTTCATTTTCAGAGATAACCTCCTGGCTTTTATCCCCACGAAACGCTTCTCGAATCCGGGACATTTAGCCAACGGACACTTAGCCAATGGACACTTAGCCAACGGACACTTAGCCAACGGACACTTAGCCAACGGACACTTAGCTAATTGACATGTCGCCACTGGACACTTAGCCAACAGCCATTTAGCTAACATTTGCAGGGGGGGGGGGGGACATTTAGCCAACATTAAAAATATATTAAATGAATGTAAATATAACAATGTAATGTCTCATATTCTAAAACTTACAAACACCAACAGTATATATCGCCGTCCGCATGCAAAAGAGACGTAACTCAAAATTGGTCAACTTCGATGTGTTGGACTTACCAGTTGATCTAGACAAGCTGCATCATCTAACAAAGCTGTAAAACAACAATTTGCAAAGATAAAACACTGATTGTCACAATGAACAAAAACGACGTAATTTTACCTGAACTGACCAAACTGTTGAGTTTTCCATTCCTCATGTGAAGTGACGTCTTTCGACTTACGTCTCTTTTGCATGCGGGCGACGATATAGTCCACAGCTGTTTATCATTAATAATCATCACTCTGGCGAAATTGAACAAAGGGTAATTTACTCTCTTTTTCTAATTAACTCCCCTCCACCAAAGTTGATTACGATACCATTCACCTAGCAGTGCGTGGGTCAGAACCAAAGTGAGACAAGCAAAGCATCATTCTTAAAAAAGAATGTGCCAAGCCATCACTCTGGCGCTTCACAGGCTTCCAGCGTATTTAAAACTTTTTTTAAAATTATACAATTATTATGTATTGATCACAAAGTAATGTCTCATATTCTAAAACTTACAAACATGAATATTTACATTGAGCACTGATATGGACTTCATGAATTGTTCATTTACAGTGCAACTCACCTTGTCCATTGGCTACATTTCCCGAATTCATTTCCAGTGCAACTCACCTTGTCCATTGGCTACATTTCCCGAATTCATTTCCAGTGCAACTCACCTTGTCCATTGGCTACATTTCCCGAATTCATTTCCAGTGCAACTCACCTTGTCCATTGGCTACATTTCCCGAATTCATTCCCAGTGCAACTCAGCTTGTCCATTGGCTACATTTCCCGAATTCATTCCCAGTGCAACTCAGCTTGTCCATTGGCTACATTTCCCGAATTCATTCCCAGTGCAACTCAGCTTGTCCATTGGCTACATTTCCCGAATTCATTTCCAGTGCAACTCACCTTGTCCATTGGCTACATTTCCCGAATTCATTTCCAGTGCAACTCACCTTGTCCATTGGCTACATTTCCCGAATTCATTCCCAGTGCAACTCAGCTTGTCCATTGGCTACATTTCCCGAATTCATTTCCAGTGCAACTCACCTTGTCCATTGGCTACATTTCCCGAATTCATTTCCAGTGCAACTCACCTTGTCCATTGGCTACATTTCCCGAATTCATTCCCAGTGCAACTCAGCTTGTCCATTGGCTACATTTCCCGAATTCATTCCCAGTGCAACTCAGCTTGTCCATTGGCTACATTTCCCGAATTCATTTCCAGTGCAACTCAGCTTGTCCATTGGCTACATTTCCCGAATTCATTTCCAGTGCAACTCAGCTTGTCCATTGGCTACATTTCCCGAATTCATTTCCAGTGCAACTCAGCTTGTCCATTGGCTACATTTCCCGAATTCATTTCCAGTGCAACTCAGCTTGATTCATTGTTGGTAGTTTTATTTGGTGTGCGCACACAATCACTTTTTTCTTACAGTATCAGAAAATAATTTTGCACAGGTTCAGCCATGGAGATTATAGCTACCAACTATATCATTTGTTTAATGTTGGCTAAATGCCGCCCCCAATGACCGTTGGCTAAGTGTCCATTGGCGAAATGTCCGTTGGCTAAGTGTCCATTGGCGAAATGTCCGTTGGCTAAGTGTCCATTGACGAAATGTCCGTTAGCTAAGTGTCCGTTGGCGAAATGTCCGTTGGCTAAGTGTCCATTGGCTAAATGTCCGTTGGCTAAGTGTCCATTGGCTAAATGTCCGTTGGCTAATGTCCGTTCCATAACGAAATGTCCGTTAGCTAAGTGTCCATTGGCGAAATGTCCGTTGGCTAAGTGTCCATTGACTAAATGTCCGTTAGCTAAGTGTCCATTGACATAATGTCCGTTAGCTAAGTGTCCATTGACGAAATGTCTGTTAGCTAAGTGTCCGTTGGCTAAATGTCCGTTGGCTAAGTGTCCATTGGCGAAATGTCCGTTAGCTAAGTGTCCATTGGCGAAATGTCCGTTGGCTAAGTGTCCATTGACATAATGTCCGTTAGCTAAGTGTCCATTGACATAATGTCCGTTAGCTAAGTGTCCATTGACATAATGTCCGTTAGCTAAGTGTCCATTGACGAAATGTCCGTTAGCTAAGTGTCCGTTGGCTAAATGGCCGTTGGCTAAGTGTCCATTGACATAATGTCCGTTAGCTAAGTGTCCGTTGACTAAATGGACGCTGACGCACCACGATTGCGTCCCTTGTTTTTTTCTGGGTAGCTGTGACCCACATACAAATGTCCCCAAATTCAAATTGAGGCTGCTCTTTAAAATGATGTTTCGTTTTCAATTTGGGGACATTTGTATGGGAGTCAAACCGGGTCAAAACAAGATTTCTTACCAGTTATAAGAGGGAAAACCCGTGAAACTCGTGATTTTAGCCTTCAAGTACTTCAATGTATTGTGGCAGTACCATAGCCGATGAGGTTTATCCGAGGCGTGGTTACTGCTACACATATCTATATTGATAAAAACTCGGGACTTTACTGGTGTTGCACTGCCTCCGGGCATTGCAGCCAGTATTGTTCCCACCATCTTTGTATTTACAAGTGTCCCATATGTGTCTATGACCGAGAGGACGTAAAACACCATTTTTCTTCTTCTTCTTCTTCTTCTCGTGATTTTGACACGTGATCTGGTGGGTCTTTAAGGGACCGACGTACACGTGGGATTTCAATCATAGGTCCACCACTTTCAATACAACTGTGACGATATGTGTGAGACATGACTCGTGAAATACTACCTGCCTAGATCCTGCTATGTTCCTTCACTATATTAATGTAGACTCCATGCCATACAGGATTCACATGAAATGTCTGATACACAAATACAGATATTTCATCAGAGTCGTGTACGGGGGACTACAAAATAATAGTGAACAAAACTAGTAGGATTTCATCAGATTTATGTAGACAGGAGAATTTCACGTGTATCATGCCTCACAAATGTCAAAATAGGGTCACAGTGAATTGAATCGTATGTAGTGTGGCTGGGCCTTAAAGGTGCACCCTGACGGATGAATGTTTGCAAGAAACACGTCGAGATCACCAGAAAGACAGCCTTTTCAAGGATCGGAACACTCGCTTTGCTCTGGTTTCCTAGAAAACAAACCGTCAAAACGGCGATTCCTCCTTGGCTGAGATGCCGGAGAAATAAGCCAGTTTGGATGGGGTGGGTGGGGGCCATATCCATTGTGGTTGAAGCTTTTTTTCTTTTTTGTAGTGCAGCAAAAACAAAATCAAAGCTATTTCCTTTGTTGTGAGCGAAACTCCTTTAAATAAACAGCATAAAATTAAAAAAATTAAAAAGGCTTGTATTGCGAACATTTCGGGCAAACAATTTGTTCGCCATTACAAAAGAGACGGAACACGCCTTCTCTTTCAGTAAATAATTTGACTTCCAGCACCTCAACCAAGGATGAATCGCCGATTTGACGGCTTTATATCTATGAAACCAGAGCAAAGTGAGTGTTGCGATCTCTGTAAAGGGTGTTTTCATGGTGATCTCGATGTGTTTCTTGCAAAAAACCCATCCGTCAGGGTTCACCTTTAAAGGACCCTTCTAAGATTCATAAACTGTTTTTTGTATTTCATTCAATTCATATAAGGTGCGGCCCTCTGATCTGTTATGATCTGATCTCTCCTTTACGTTGTCTGGCTCTTCATGTGAAATATATTATATATACATACATGTTAATCACGAGAATCAGAGTCAAATGAGAAGCACGTTGTCTCGGCTTTTTAAGGCGTTGGTGTGTGTGTGTGTGTGTGTGTGTGTGTGTGTGTGTGTGTGTGTGTGTGTGTGTGCGTGTGTGTGTGTGTGTGTGTGCGTGCGCGCGTGTGCGTGCGTGTGCGTGTGCGTGCACGTGCGTGCGTGCGTGTGTGTGTGTGTGTGTGTGTGTGTGTGTGTGTGTGTGTGTGTGTGTGTGTGTGTGTGTGTGTGTGTGTGTGTATGTGTGTGTGTGTGTGTGTGTGTGTGTGTGTATGTGTGTGTGTGTGTGCGTGCGTGCGTGTGTGTGTGTGTGTGTGTGTGTGTGTGTGCGTGTGCGTGCGTGTGTGCGTGCGTATGCGTGTGCGTGCGCGCGCGCGCGCGCGCGTGTGTGTGTGTGTGTGTAAATAATTACATTATTCGTGTTAATAAGAAAGTAAGTTTGGAGAGAGAGTGACAGAGAGAGAGAGGGAGGGAGGAAGAGAAAGGGAGAGAGAGAGAGAGAGAGAGTGAGGGGGGGGAGAGAGAGAGAGAGAGGGAGAGAGAGGTGGGTGGTGTTCATTGTGGGCTTTTCATGTGATATTTAGTACGTGTATTAATATTTAAAAACAGCCATGTTGTTTAACAAGCCGCTTGGAAACAGTGGAAGAAAGGGGATAATGATTGAGAGAGAGAGAGAGAGAGAGAGAGAGAGAGAGAGAGAGAGAGAGAGAGAGAGAGAGAGAGAGAGAGAGAGAGAGAGAGAGAGAGAGAGAGAGAGAGAGAGAGAGAGAGAGAGCGAGAGTAATTATTTCTTCATCAAAACCACATTGATGTCATGATCTAAATAAAATCCATGTGTGGTGTTGACCTTTTCTTAAACATTGTCACCCCGTCATTCCTGTGTTGAAAGGATATGGTGACTGAATGTGTGTGTGTGTGTGTGTGTGTGTGTGTGTGTGTGTGTGTGTGTGCGTGCGTGTGCGTGTGCGTGTGCGCTCGCAATAATAAAAAAACCACCCACATTTTCACGTGTACGCTTGTTTGCACGAACAGACAGACACGCACGAAGAAACAGACACAGAGCATATAATATTTACCATTAGGGAGAGAAAGATACTGAGAGAGAGAGCTTCTGGACTAGAAAAGAACTGTAATGCTAAACTCTCTCTCTCTCTCTCTCTCTCTCTCTCTCTCTCTCTCTCTCTCTCTCTCTCTCTCTCTCTCTCTCTCTCTCTCTCTCTCTCTCTCTCTCTCTCTCTCTCTCTCTCTCTCTCTCTCACACACACACACACACACAGACACACACACACACACACACACACACACACACACATCACTAATATAACTTTTTTGTGGAAATACTTTAAATCAAATAACAACAACAACAACAACACGCACACGCACGCACACACACACACACACACACACACACACACACACACGCACACGCACACGCACGCACGCGCACGCACACACACACACACACACACACACACACACACACACACATAACAAACACAACCATTCACCGATGTTCAAAGAAAGGTTTTTCACACTGACATTCTGTACATTGACGAAAATAAAACCAACATCTTTATACACACCTTTTTCATTTATTCAACCGAAGTGAAATTTTCAATCAACAGAAATGATCCAATACACGTGAACTATTTATTTTCGTACAAGCTATGAAATTGTACTTGTCTTCTGTCAATCAAGATCAAAGTGCTCATTGTGTTTTCATTCAAAATGACTTCAGCGAGGGCAAATACGTGTTCGTTTATCTAAGGTGAAATAATTGGTTTCATCCATCCTCGTCGAGAATTTCCAAACAATCAATGTGAAACTAATGCTTTAACCCTTTCACCGCCAACCATATTTCAACCACAAATTTCCATTAAATTTACCTGGGTAGAGAACAAAATCCATCTGCAGTATTGTGGATTCTTCTGTGACAGATATAAAATAAGGTCTGTCCTTAATTCCCAAAACTAAGACAATAGGGTCTTTGGATAATAGACCCCAATTTGATGCCTTTTAGTGACATAGGTGTTAAATCACTGTGGTGCTAAAATGCGACTTTGGCGGTGAAAGGGTTAATTGCCCTTTTGTTTATTGCTCTTGTTGAGGTAATAGCCGCTTTCGCTCATTCATGGAAACATAATTGTGTTCATTTATTCAAGTGAAAACAAAATTGGTTTCATTCAAACTCGATGAAATAATCTACATTCAGCAAAGGCTAAACTATCAAATCAAATCAAATCAAATCAAATTCACTTTATTATCTCTCAAGGAGAAATTTTGTTCAGGTGCCAGAATAACAAAGACATCGACATTCAGCATGCATGAATAGGAGCAAAAGTTACACATAATACACACTTAAAGATACACATTATATGTGGATACATACACGTCTAAGGATAAGCATGCATAGTTTCTTTTAACACGATGAACACACATTTAAACCTAAAAGGATCATGAGTTTAGGAGGTGGATGGATCTGGGGATGAAGGATTTCTGTGCCCTGGAGTTGACTTTAAAAGTTTTGTAGCGACGTCCAGAAGGTAATAGTTCGTAATGTTTGCTCAAAACATGGGAGGTGTCATTTACAATCTTCCTGGCTTTATGCTTGGTTCGTCTTTCGTACATCTCATTCAAACCCATCTCTCTCTTTCCAACAACTTTACTACACACATTCACCACATCATCCAACACACGCTTGTTCTTCAAACACAGACTTCCAAACCAACACATAAAGGAAACAGTAAGCACACCTTTTCTGATATGTCTGATAACCAATTTCTTACCTAAAAAAATATTTATTCGTTGAAAGTGAAACACAAATGTTTTCAACCCAACAAGAATTATGTTTTCGTTTTCTCGACATGAAAATCAAGTGAGATAATTGTGTTCGTTTACCAAGCGTGAAAGGACTGATCTCTCTTTTTTGTAAACGTGAAAATGGATAGCCATACACAGAAGAAAAAACAACACATAGTATTATTTTGTCAAAATTGTACAAACAAGCAATATTTGTATTATTTGGGAATTTCTCGAACTTTACATTTCATTGATTTCTTCTTTCCTCAACAATCCTCTGTATATAATTTCTTATGCTCCGTAATAATATTTTTGTCGTCACAAGTTGTCTGGGGGAAAGAACGTTATTTATTTTAACTAATAGACATAAGTGAAATAATGTATAAAAGGCACATTTCGCGTAGAATTAGGGTATTATGCAAAGAACATTTCATAAATGTTGGGAGTTATTCTGGCTTGTCGTTCGCATTCATGAATTTTCCATTCACGTTTATTTATCCTTGTGGGGCAGTGGATGGATGCCTCGTGCTTCCATACGGGGAGCTGAACGACCCCGCCTCCTCCACGAGTCTCTCCCCGTGGGGATACCGTTTTTTTTCTTTTAGTACAAATAGTTCCCCACCTTCTGGAAGTTCTGTGCTAGCAACGTCATCTAATCTATCATTCTTTGACTATTTTCTTACTATCATCTACAATTTTCTGACTTATTGGCCCATTCTCCTGCCCTTTTTCCAACAAACAAATGTTCCAAGCAATGTTCTGCTTTGAACCACTCCGGTATCGGAATGTGTCGGCTGCATGCAGCGGGGAGACCAGTGAAAACTGACAACCGGACACATGCGTACATTACAACATATGACCTGGGAACGCAGAAGAAGGAGGAGAAAAAGAAGAAGAAATTATCAGAGCTTTTCGTCAATAGGAATTGTTCGGAAATAAATAGGGGGAGTAATTTCATGGTGTGTAGGAGTTATCTTGCCTAATTCAATCGGTCAACCAGGGAAAGTTACTCTGCCATCAGGTTAATCCCCAGCCCTCGCTTCTTGTGTTTGGAGGAGACACACAGCATGTAGAACGCAGTGCGTCATTCTGAAATTCATGTCATTTACGTTTTTACGTCACAGTTTGCAAGTTCTATCACTTTGTAGCAACTGGTCACCCCTTATTTTTCTACAAAATGTTTGCAAGTTCTATCACTTTGTAGCAACTGGTCACCCCTTATTTTTCTACAAAATGTTTGCAAGTTCTATCACTTTGTAGCAACTGGTCACCCCTTATTTTTCTACAAAATGTTTGCAAGTTCTATCACTTTGTAGCAACTGGTCACCCCTTATTTTTCTACAAAATGTTTGCAAGTCGCTGATTCACCTCCTGCGTTTTCATCATTGTGTTGCCATGGGGAAAGAGCGAAAAATAGCAACGTGGATTGTGGCCATCCCAACCCAGCAAAGCAACATGGTGGTGGACAAGATGATAGGCAAACGAATTCTGTTTGAAAGGTCTCAGTACGACTGAACATTTGTCACTCATTCACCATGGCAAGACAGTGATGTGCAAGTCATTGTATTATTATGAGTGGCCTATTACTGTGATGCTATGGAGAAAGAGTGAAAAATGTGCACGTGTGCAGAGACCTTTACTACTTATAGCGACTTTGAAATGTTAAAACCCGTGAACCTTAAAAAACAAATAGTATGCTCGAGTTGAACAGTAACCTCTCTTTCTGTCTGTCTGTGTCTCTCTCTCTCTCTCTCTCTCTCTCTCTCTCTCTCTCTCTCTCTCTCTCTCTGACTCTCTCTCTCTCTCTCTCTCTCTCTCCTCTCTCTCTCTCTCTTATCTCTCTCTTATGCGTCTGCACAAAATAATCTTGCTGACATTGATATTACCCCCTTACCTCTATACCCTTATCTCTCTCTCTCTCTCTCTCTCTCTCTCTCTCTCTCTCTCTCTCTCTCTCTCTCTCTCTCTCTCTCTCTCTCTCTCTCTCTCTCTCTTATGCGTCTCCACAAAATAATCTTGCTGACATTGATAATACCCCCTTACCTCTATACCCCCCCTACCTCTCTCTCTCTCTCTCTCTCTCTCTCTCTCTCTCTCTCTCTCTCTCTCTCTCTCTCTCTCTCTCTCTCTCTCTCTCTCTCTCTCTCTCTCTCTCTTGGCCATCGTGCTTGCGTGTACGCACGTAGCTTACGTAGGACAGCGTGTTTTCCCCCTCCGTCAGCATACGATCATGCATACATAATCCATCGCGCGATCTTCCTAATTCGTGCAACATTGAACAGAAAAGAAACACGCGAAGGTGCTGACGGAATCCAGAGACGCACCAGTCTCGCCTGCCCTATTAACACGAGAGCAGCCCTGCTCCAGCCCTAGGAAGTTCGTACTGCGTTACTGGGAACTTAATTAATAGATAGTACTTAATTAACGTACACGTTCATTTCTTCTTCCACAGAAGGACAGTCAAACTGTTCAGCGCTGAACCGCTCCGTCGAACTCCACCACCAGTAGTGGCCGCTTCTCTACACACAGCGCGAGAGACAGTCGCTGGGAGATCGTAACGTTGATGATGATGACGATGATCATACTGATGACGATGCAGACTTTGATAACGATGATGATGACGATGATGATGATGATGAGGAGGAGGGTTTGGACCAACCGCTTGCTGCAGCAATCTCACATTGCGAACTTTCTTTTCCAAACTCCTTGGTGTAGCGTTGCCGTCGTCGTTCTTGGGGCGAAATTCGGCAATAAGCAGTTCGAATTCTGTCGATCCTTTCGGCAATGGCGGACGCTGTATGGCGGGAATCCCTTTGTTGTCGGAGAGAATGTTAGTAGGGTAGCTGAAGGGGTCGGGGGGTAGGGGTAGGGGTAGGGGTCGGGGTGGTCTGGCGTGGAGTAGAAAGAGGGGAGGAAGTGGGGGAAGGGGTGTAGTTGTGTCTCGTGCGAAAGCGTGGGGAAGAGGGAGGTGTCCTAGAGTTGTACTCTTCTGCCGTCATCCCCATGATGCTGCAGATTGTGCTGGAGGAGGAAGAAGCTGGAGATTTGAACTGAAACAAAAAGAGAACAACAAAATGACAATCAATGATTTTTGTGATACGGTGACAAAACAAACAGACAAACATATATTTGACACACTGACTGTTTAATGTCATTAACAAAATGTTCTTATGACATGGGGGGAAAGCATCAATTATTCATAGCAAAGAACTACATTTTCTTTTAAAAAATATACATAAGGATAACTGAAAGGTGCAAATATTAAAGATTTCCATACATTTTATTACAATATGTAACACCGCAATAATCACTCATAGGGATACATTAAAAAAAAAAAAATGTTTTTTTTAAGCCGTGCAATATATTGAGGCGATTCTGTAAGGTGGTTCTCAAGATGTTGCGTACAAACAATGAATAGGCACTAATGAACGAACGAGCGCTAATACGTTATTAAAACCCTTTCACCGCCAATGTCGCATTAATGCACCACAATGGTTTAACACCCATGCCACTAAAAGACATCAAGTCAGGGCCCGTTATCCAAAGACTCTATGTTCTTCATTTTGGGAGGTAAGGATAGGCCTACTGTTATACATGTCACAGAGGAATTCGTAATAATGCAGATAATTTTTCTTCTCTACCCAATTCAGTTTAATGGTACTGTTTGGCTGAAAAATGGCTGGCAGCGAAAGGGTTAACCCCCAGCCCCGGAAAGAGAAAGAGGCGGAGGATACTCCAATAATAACGTAGGGGAAGACGGGGTAAAAAGCGCATGGGCGGGTAAGAAGCCCACCCCAATTATCTCATGAAATAAAAGAAAATGTCAGTCAAATTTGCCCATGAGACGAATGCTAGACATTAACGCTCGTCTCATGGGCAAAATGAGACTGAAATTTGCTTCATTTCATGAGATAATTGGGGTGGGCTTCTTACCCGCCCATGCGCTTTTTACCCCGTCTTCCCCTACTCCATTGCTAGTAGCATTCTTCATTTTCACGTTGTTCTCCTAGAACAACATCATTTTGTACACGGACAATACTTTTAAAAAATAAAAATAAAAATATGCAGACATCCACCATCTTAACTTTGCACCCCCCCCCCCCCCCGCCCTTCGCTTCCTCTCTGACCGCTCCCACCCCCCACCCCCACAGCCCTCCCCACCCCCTTTTCCTAAGCCGCTAAAACGTTCATACCCCCAAAAATTAATGTGTGCTTTGTGTTACGTTTATATTTTTTTCATCAATTGCGATTAACGTGCATATTTAAAAAAATAAAAAATAAACGTATCACTTGCACTTGAAATACTTGGGGAAATCCTCACTTACCCGCGTAGAATAAAGAGTTGTCGGACAAGAATCCAGCTAGTAGATGTTAACTCCCCAGGCACAGGTGATGAACGATCCAGCAACAGACGGTGCACTAAATCCAACGGATCCTTATTAGTAGCTGATCTGATCGGCAGGGGATAGACCACTTCTCAGTCTCCTTCTTTCTTTCTTTCTTTCTTTCTTTCTCTCGTTCTCTGACCGCTTCCAGTGGCGATGGTCAAGTTTTAATAAACTCAGTTGTGTCTAATGTCCAGTCTGAGAACGGTCTCATCGTGTCTTCTTTTATATCTTTCTTGTGACCGGTTTTTTTTCTCTCCCCACAACACCCTTTTCTCTTCTTTTCCTTCTTCTCCCCCTCCCTCCCCCTCTCTACCCCACACCCCTCCCGGGCCCCACCCTTAAACGCGCTAAGACCTTTTCTCCCTTTCCCACGTCAGTCACCCCTATCGATCACTCATCATCGACTTTCTCACCTCAGCTGTTCTTCACCATAACCTACCCCTCCCCTCCTTCACATACACAGAACACTCCCCAGTTGTACCTCTTCCTCTTTCTCTCCCCAACACCCTTGAGAATCGTCTCCTTAAACACCCACCAGGTCACGTGTCAAAAAAACACGGGTTTCACGCGTTTTCCCTCTTATAGCTGGTAAGAAATCTTGCTTTGCCCAGGTTTGACTGCAATACAAGTGTCCCCAAATTGAAAACGAAACTTGGTTTTAAAGAGCAGCCTCAGTTTGAAGTTGGGGACATTTGTATGCGGGTCACAGCTACCCAGAAAAAAACAAGGGACTTAATCGTGGTGCGTCAGTGTGTCTTTAAAGAGCAGCTTCAATCTGAAGTTGGGGACATTTGTATGTGGGTCACAGCTACCCAGAAAAAAACAAGGGACTTAATCGTGGTACGTCAGTGTGTCTTTTTTTTTAAAAACCAAAGAACTTGCCACTCGGCTCTCCCCCACTGCCCTTTCTGTTGACCTTCTAGGGGCCACCTTGCATAATTATGACAATCTGCAAGCCTCGAAAGGATAATATCGTAGTTTTCTTTGATGCAAATGGACGGTGCAAAGAAAAAGGGTGCTTGTTTTTTGTTTGTTCTACCACTAGGACATATTACGCAAATCATTATGACCAAGTAATACAATGATATATGTGCGTAGTACAGGAACGCAAAGGAACACAAATTATGAGCCTAGCATGTAGGCCATAAATTGATATTAGCTGATAACAAACATTAATTAAACATAATTATGTTTAATCGAACCTAATTATTATTATAGCATTCCATGAAACGCCATTGTTCTGTGAAAAAGCCTTTATGTTTGATACTTTAATGTTATGTGTTATTGTGTTCGTCATTGTTAGGTTAGGTTAGGTACATTATAGTCACAGAGGCGTCTCTGTGAAATTCGGGTTGCTCCCACCTGGAGAGCGCGTCGCAGCCAGAGGCGCGCCACCCTATTTTTATTTTTGTTTGCATGCGATTTTTGTGTGACTGATAAGGAAGGAAGGGGGGGGGGGGGGGGGGGGGGGGGGGGGGGGGGGGGGGGGGGTAAATGTTGACCAAATGACAACTTTTTCGTTGCCACTGGGTTTAACGTGTGCTAAGTGCATGAGCACACTGTACCTCGGTTTATCGTCTCATCTGAAAGACTCCACGTTCCGACCGCAAGGCCTAGTGCAAAGTGAGAGAGAAAATCCCCTGTACCTCCTAGGTTCGAACTCGGGTTTACTTGACACGAAGCGAACGCGCTACCACTGTGCCACTCTACACTAAAACAAACAAGAGACATAATCATGGTGGGTCGGTGTTGTGTTCTGCACCTGATTGCAATTTCTCATGTTGATTGAGATGATAAAGTATTCTTGAATCTTGAATCTTGAACGCCAATTTTCCACTTTATAATTCAGTAAGTAAGGTTATGAGTAAATACTAAGTGAATTGAGATCAATGAAAGCGTTGAAAAACATTCGTTGAATAGAACAGTTATATGCTATAAACAGCATGGTTCTAACTCACAACCAACCGTCAAACACATTCGATAAATTTGAGATAACATAACATTGGTCGAGAAGTGGTGTCATTTGTAGAGTCACAATCAAGAAAATAACAGTTTTCTGTTAGTCAGTAATCATCCATTCATTATGGTCTTGAAGACATTACAATACTACATTAGAACTTAATGTTCTTATTACCTTCTGAAGGGAAGAGACTATTTTGTGGACACCCAAATACCCAAACATATTATCAATCAACCTCCTATGTTGTAAGCAAAAATATCGAATGAAAAGGCCAGCGAGACGCGACAAAGGAACATTCTGAAATTTGATGGAATTACATGATCGCTGATTTATGTCATTATTTCGGTAATGTTAAAAGAGAAGGAAATACTTAAGTAGATGGTGCATTTTGAATTTAAAATTATGTGTTGTAATTAGGTGTCGTTCTTCTGTGTGCTAACAGAAGTCATGCTGTTTAGACACGATGAGTTGTAAGCATTCACAAATCACAATAATACTATTTTTGTTATTTAACTTTTTTACAACACATTTTATAATGAACTACGAAAAGAACATAACACACACACAAAAAGCGAAGAACTGACCAAATCAACTATCGAGAAAACAAAATAAGCAGACAAACAATCGAAACAAGAATGCATAATCAAGCATAAATGCACGTATGCTAGCATGGAATAATCTGAGCTTCGAAACTAGTAGTACCAATAATAAAGGTCACAGTGGTCATAACAATAGAAATAGATAGTGGTATTAACATTAGCGATGGTGACATATGTGCACAGACGGCTTCAAAGAATATGCATGTATGGGTCATTATTACATTATGTTTTGACAAAAATTAACAAAACAACCGACTCATTTTCATAGGGCATGAGACTTAGCACATAGGTGTTTATGACTAACAATGTGAATTAGTTTTCATCCAAGATAACGATGTGTATGACAGCCACTCCAAAACAAAGTTGGCATACATGACATTTTTTTTTCTAGCAACATATTCCTCAATTTGATATCTATATTTCAATTTTCTTAAGAAACCTTGTAACTCTGGAATCCGCTTGTCGAGTGTACATTTGTACAATAACTGTTTGGCAAATAACACAATGAAGTATACAGTTTCATCAATATGATGTTTTAATCAAAACCTAATATTACTAAAGGTGCTTTCATTTGTATAGTGTGCGCATTTGTATAATTGTCATTCATTAAATCAACCAGACTCTTCCAAAAAACGTTGAACAACAGCACATTGCCAGAACATTATGGACAATATTATCTTTAGAAGTATTGCAAAAACTACAACGGTCATTTTCAGCCACTCCCATCTTTTGTTTAATATTACATTTGTACCTATGCATCTGTGTATTATTTTCATCCCAACATCTGACGCTTTGTGAAGATAAAGAAAACATTTTCCCCCATGGCCCAGTCAATATCAACATTCAGTTTATCATTCCACTTTGCACAGCACCTTGGTTGAGTTTCATTATCAATGTATACACCATAACACACCTTGCAGTCTTTATGTATCGAATTTTAGTTTTCGTTTTTAAACTTTTCATTCTATAACCTTTTAAAGCTAACGTGCTTCCATACAAAAACTCGTATACACAGCAACACAGCACTTCCCTTGAATGGAGTTATGGATTAAAACTTGCAGTCAACAAACGTAGGGTGGAACCTGAGAGGACAAGGATGTCGGAAAGGGGGAGGGGGGAGGGGGAAGGGGGAGGGGGGGAGAGGGGGAGGGGGAGGGGAGACGTAAATTCACTGGTGGGAGGATCAAGATCTACCTTCTTTTTTCTCTCTCTCTGAAAGGTCATTCTGTGCGCGAGCCCATCGGAGAGCCTATCCGCGACCGACAGTGCGTCACAGCTAACATAAACATTGTTGACTTTTCTCTCGAAGCGAGTGACCTGTCACCCCGGCCCCTTCGAGCTCTTCTTCCTAGCGGTTAGTTTCAACGGATTGCTATTATGCGAATCTCAAAAACAAGGTCACCGGAATTTCTTGGTCCTTTAACCCTCCACCCTCCCCCCCTCCTCTTCTCCCCCCCTGCTCCCCCCTCCCCACACCACCACCCCCAACTTCTAATGGTGTGTGTGTGTGTGTGTGTGTGGGGGGGGGGGGTAATATATTTTTTTTTCCCCATTGTTTGATTTATCTGTTTTCCTATAGGTCTATTTTATTTCTGCCAAAGAGGTTCGTTGCTCGTATCTCCCCCCGAAGACGGAGTGTGGCTGCCCACATGGCGGGGTAATCCACAACTGGTCGCACCCGTAATGTTCTCATCCGTAGCTGATGCACGTGTACCATAGTGTTCGAGTGCTTCCACGCTGTTGGGATGATCCCTGGAGTCTTTTAGCCAGGGGTAAGCCAAGAAGAAGAATTGCTCGTATAGTACCACATTTCAGAATGGGATGTGATTAGAAATAATATTTATGGTGGGGCTAGGGAGTAGACAGAAAGAATACATTACATTTTTTTGCATTACTAAACAGCAGTTTTGAAATGCACAATGAACGGACATTATTGTATGAAAGGTTTACAACATCAATGGTAGGAATAGAAAATGGTCTAGACCTAGACAAAATTAATATTGATCGTCATTTGCATACAGGAAACGTGCGCGCGCGCGCGCGTGTGTGTGTGTGTGCGTGTGTGTGTGTGCGCGCGTGTGCGTGTGTGTGTGTGTGTGTGTGTGTGTGTGTGTGTGTGTGTGTGTGCGTGCGTGTGTGTGTGCGTGTGTGTATGTGTGTGCGTGTGCGTGTGTGTGTGTGTGTGTGTGTTAAGGTTTTTCTTTGTTTTATTTTACCCCAAAATAGCGTACAACAATACCTTCCTTACAAATCACCAATCCCAATACATATTTGTATCTTCAACAGACACGCACCTGCATACGGCTAACGTATTAGCCTGGTATAAATGTATGCAGAGAAGAAAAAACCCTGCCGAAACGCTTTGGCCGATCCTTCTCAATCTACACCAGGCTTGGACGACAACATACCGACAGTTCGAGCAACGCGTTGGCTGGAACCGTGTCAATATTAGAACTTGGGGACAAATGATTACGTTATACGTTTACTGAGTAAGCTACATTCTACTAAAATCAGACAAAACAAGTACTATATCTATCTTACCGAAAAGCATGGTCAATCACCCCCCCTCCCTCGATCTGCGCTTGTATTTGCCAAATATGTACGTATGACCTCTTTTAATATAACATAGTAAATAATTACGTGTTGCACCCCTTTTCTGTCTGTTTTTGCGCGTGTTCCACGAGAATTTAGGATTGGCTTTTCTGCGTATTGTTTTTCTGTCTGTGGTATTGAGGAAATTTGAGAACAATTCAACAACGATATAATGATCTGTTGTAAAAAAAAGATATCGCAATTGGGATATGTTTAGCAAAGTTGTTGCTTTAACATTTTTTTAATCCTGCGGGGTTTTTTGCCTCTTGATCCACCCTACCTTTCTCTCTTTCTGTTTCTCTTTGTATCTGTCTGTATCTCTGAATGTGTACCCGTCCACCCCCCACCCTTTAACTCTCTGTCTCTCTCTCTCTCTCTCTCTCTCTCTCTCTCTCTCTCTGTCTCTGTCTCTGTCTCTCTCTCTCTCTCTCTCTCTCTCTCTCTCTCTCTCTCTCTCTCTCTCTCTCTCTCTCTCTCTCTCTCTCTGTGTCTTATGAGACCTTTTATGGTGATGACAATAAATCTGTCAAATTGTCTATTGTCAAATTGTTTCTCTCTCTGTATTTGTCTCTCTCTCTCTCTCTCTCTCTGATCTCTCTCTCTCTCTCTCATCTCTCTCTCTCACCTCTCTCTCTTTTTATATATCTCTCTCTTTATATCTCTCTCTATCAATCTCTCTCTGTACGCGCGTGGAGAGGAGAGAGAGAGACAGTAGATGAGAGGAGGAGAGGTTTGGTGGCGATGAGGGAGTGGGAGAGAGAGAGAGAGAGAGGAGAGGAGGATGAACGGGAGAGAGAGAGAGAGAGAGAGAGAGAGAGAGAAAAGAGAGAGAGAGAGACTCGAGAGAGAGAGAGAGAGAGAGAGCCTCTCAGAGAGGAGAGAGAGAGAGTCTCTCTCTCTCTCTATCTCTCTCTCTCCCTCTCTCTCTCTCTCTCTCCTCTCTCTCTCTCTCTCTCTCTCCTCTGTCTCTAAAGTTATCCTGTCTCTCTCTCCCTCTCTCTCTCTCTCTCTCTCTCTCTCTCTCTCTCTCTCTCTCTCTCTCTCTCTCTCTCTCTCTCTCTCTCTCTCTCTCTCTCTCTCTCTCTCTCTCTCTCTCTCTCTCTCTCTCTCTCTCTCTCTCTCTCTCTCTCTCTCTCTCTCTTGTGCTCACGTACATGAGCCTGAATGTATGCGTGTGCCTCTGTGTGTTTCTGCGTGTACCTGTAAGTGAATGGGTGGGGATGGGCAAGGGTTGTGGATTTTGTATAATTTACTTTCCCCCCTTATTTATTGGATTGCTTCTTGATTTTTGTTGTTTTCTTATATTTGATTTTGTTCATGAGGGCACGGTGTAAAAAAAACCCCCACTATGCTTATCAGTTTACCCTCAATAAAAAAAATCGAGTTTCGACGAGTTTCTCTCTCTCTCTCTCTCTCTCTCTCTCTCTCTCTCTCTCTCTCTCTCTCTCTCTCTCTCTCTCTCTCTCTCTCTCTCTAGTATCTCTCTTCTCTCTCTCTCTCTCTCTCTCTCTCTCTCTCTCTCTCTCTCTCTCTCTCTCTCTCTCGTTTCTCCAGTACTCTCACTCTCTTTCCAATCCCCCTTGTCCTTTCAGTGTTTTTTTCTGCTTTCTGTTTGTCTTTGCTCTTTGCTTTCTTTTCCTTTGTTAGAATGAGACCCTCCCCCAAAATATAGGGGTTCTCGGTTGTTTCCACTTTTTCCGTCTTGCCTTTCTTACTGCAGATTGAGTACTTCATCCTCTATCGTTTGCTATATTCAACACTCATTTTGATACATTTACGTAATTAACCCTTTCGCCGCCAGCCACTTTTCAGCCAAAAGCTACCATTAAACGTAACTGGGTAGAGAAATCTGCAAACATCTGCAATATTTGGAATTCCTCTGTGACATGCATAACATTAGGCCTATCCTCACCTGCCAAAATTAAGAAAATATTGGATAACACAGGCCCTGATTTGATGTCTTTTAGTGACATGGGTGTTAAACCATTGTGGTGCTAAAATACGACCTTGGCGGTGAAAGGGTTAAACACATGCATTCAATAATAGTAGAAGATAAAGGCAAGACGGTAAAACACAATGAACCAGGACTCGACTGTGACACATGCTCCGCGGTATTGCACATAGGGGGGGTCCTATTAGATAATGGCCTTTATCATGACAGCGATTAATTATTCAACAAAGATAATTAGCTGAAAAGGTTAATGAAATACAGCTTAATGTTTGGTAAGAAAGGCAAGTGTGAAAATGCGGGGAGAGCCGAGAAATGTAGGGGGAGGGGCACATCTTGACCTTTACCCCTTTGTGTGTGTAAAATCTGTT
>CM065689.1:51048626-51053626 GCA_017654935.2 Phymorhynchus buccinoides | reverse complement strand
CAGCAAGTCCGACTTCGGCTGGAGGAGGAAATGTTTTTGAAAGTGTTTCTTGAAAAAAGACAGGGAGAATGGACCGGGTAAGGCAGAAAGATATTCTAGTAGATGGCAATAAGCAAAGGGAAAAGGCAGAGTTTTAAGAGAGTGACAGGTTAGAAGAAGTTACAAGCACATAACTTCCAGAAGGTGGGGGAACTATTTATATAAAAGACCCCCGGTATCCCCACGGGGGGGGGGGGGGGGGGATAGTCTAATTTACATACTACTAAGTATACCCGTGTTGACGGTCTAAAATAAGACGCACTCATGATTACACACCCTGGTTTCTCCAGACATTCATATTGCTGACAGGAACGCACACGTGGGCACGTACACACATACGCGGAAGTTCCGTGCGGAAACCCATGCGCAGTGAGAAGAAAACACTATGGACTGAATTTTCAGCGCTAGCCATTCCTCAGCCAACATTTACCATTAAACTTACCTGGGTAGAGAAAAGATTTTGTCTGCAATATTGGGGATTTCTCTGTGACATGCATAAACTAGGGCATGTCCTTCCTTACCTCCCAAAATGAAGAACATAAGGTCACTGGATACCAGACCCTCATTTTAGTGACATGGATGTTAAATCATTGTGGTGATGAAAGGGTTAGGAAATATGAAGGAGTGTGTGCATTACACACGGAAAGTCATGCGCAATCCCGACCGCTTATTTCTTATATAAGTGCATGGGATTTTCGTACGAAAATTGCGGATGTAATGAATACGACCTGGTACACAGTACATCCGGATTTTCCGCGCAGAAATAATCAATAAGTAAAAGAAAGAAGGGTGGGGGGGGGGGGGGGGGGGGGGGGATATATAAGGATTAGGGGAAATACGGACGCGTGCGCGTATTGTTCTCCTTCATTGTTTGACTTATTGATTATTTCCGCGCGGAAAATCCGGATGTATTGTGTACCAGGCCTACAAGCCCTGACCATAACACCTGACCTTTAACCCTTTCACCGCCAATGTCGCATTTTTGTACCGCAATGGGTTAACGCCCATGTTACTAAAAGGCATCGAATCTGGGCCTGTCATCTGAAGACCCTATTTTGTTAACTTTGAGAGGCAAGGATGTTATGTTATACATGTCACAGAGGAATTCCCAATATTGCAGATTAAAAAAAATTCTCCACCCAGAGAAATTGTATTTTTGGGCTGAAAAATGGCTGGCGGCGAAAGGGTTAAGGCCGTATTGCAAAGCCAAATGACGTCATAAATGTGGTCAAGAGGTAGTCGCTCACTCATGGAAGCCGTGATCGGTTGAGTGATTGAGCTACATTGATTGATTAATCGAATGACCCCCATTCAACACCTTACACACCTCTAGCTATGCTTGAACGACCTTCACATAATACCTGGCTCTTGGCACCATAAAATAAGAGTGGACTGTAACCTCTGTTTTGCCCGCTGTGACCCGGTTAGCTGTATTAGGGGAACAAAAATGAGGAGTAACCTAGAAAAGACCCCCCCCCCCCCCTCCTCTACACCGAGATATACCTTATGTAAGGATGTGGAAGGTAAGAAAATGACTTGATTTTTGCCTTAATAATCACAAAATTGCAAAACAAATTCAGGGACTTTTCAGCTTCAACTTCAACAAATTTTCATTATCTCAAAATGAGAAATTAATTACGGCAACACACGCGATTTAAACATAAAAGACATCACGTAGAACACTATTTCCAGTGTTGTGATATATTTGCTAGACATCTGTATCGTCAAAAATTCGGGACTTTCCTGGACTTGCACTGCCTCCGGGCATTGCCTCCAGGATCGTTCCCAGCATCTTTATATCTACTAATGTCCCATATGTGTCTGTTTCAGACCGGAGGACGTTAAACGGATTTCCATCACTATTTCCAGACATTGCCCTTTAACCCGGAACCTATGTAGCTCCCTGGACTCCCCCCACCCCCCTCCCCCCTTACGAATCATTTGGTCCGCCCCTGTAAGTCGAGTCACAATTGTAGAGGCGGCGCATCAGTTTAACTTTTATCTATGTCTTTTGTTGTTGTTGTGGTTATTAGCACTCTCGGTTATTTAATTAACCCTTTCACCGCCAGTCATACTTCAGCAAAAAATGTCCATTAAATTTACCTGGGTAGAGAACAAAAACCATCTGCAGTATTGGGGATTCTCCTGTGAAATATATAAAATAAAGTCTGTCCTTACTTCCCAAAACTAAACACAATAGGGTCTTTGGATAATAGACCCCAATTTGATGCCTTTTAGTGACATAGGTGTTAAATCACTGTGGTGCTAAAATGCAACTTTGGCGGTGAAAGGGTTAAGAACTGGAGTACATTGGAATGTAAGCGAGGGAACGAGGGTCTCTGCGTTTGTCTGTCTGTCGAATGTAGGCCTAGGTCGAATACGCGTTTATGTGAAAGGATTTGCTGTTGTTGTTGTTGTTGTTGTTGTTGTTGTTGTTGTTGTTGTTGTTGTTGTTGTTGTTGTTGTCGTTGATCCCTAGCTAAACGACTCCAGTATTATACTTGGTCTTTGTTCAATTAGATATGTTGCATTTTGTTGCATTCTAAATTGTACTTGTCGGCTTAAAAAACCATTCTATGCGTTTTTATTAACCTTGTAAATATTTAAATGCATGTGTGCTCTATACCTTTACTCTTATTTGTGATATTACAACCGTTCAATGTATTTGATTGTATGCTTAATGTCAATGTCTATGTTATAATCGTGGCACCTGGACACCAATTCCTACAATTTCAGAAACTTCATGAAATCTGTGACCCCCTCAGTAATTTCATGTACTCTGTAGTCACTAATAATCCCAGTAATTACATGGAATTCCTGAAATCTTAGCTCACATTTGGCAAAACAATTACTGACTCGTTTCAGTAAAGTTGCGCAACTCTTTTTGAATCATTGTGACACCCAGAAATCTGTGGAAATCAATTGAGAAGACATACCAACATGTCTCTTTAACCCTTTCACCGCCAAAGTCGCATTTTAGCACCACAGTGATTTAACACCTATGTCACTAAAAGGCATCAAATTGGGGTCTATTATCCAAAGACCCTATTGTCTTAGTTTGGGGAAGTAAGGATATAACTTATTTTATACATGTCACAGAAGAATCCCCAATACTGCAGATGGATTTTGTTCTCTACCCAAGTACATTTAATGGAATTTTTTGGCTGAAATATGGCTGGCGGTGAAAGGGTTAAATCGTAGCCTACATTTTACACACATTTACTGATGCAGTTCAGTCATCTCTGGAATCTGGAGATAGTGGAGCACAATCAGCAATGGTACTAGGACTCAAAGACCCGCCATGTTACGTGTCCAAATCATGGTTTTCATGTGTTTTCCCCTCTTATAGCTGGTAAGAAATCTTAATAAATCTTCCAAGCATGAGAGGGAATGTGACACGTGACGTGGGGGATCTTTAAGCAAGCGATTGTCACTTGTGTGCGTGTGTGTGTGTGTGTGTGTGTGTGTGCGCGCGCGCGCGCGCGTGTGTGTGTGTGTGTGTGTGTGTGTGTGTGTGTGTGTGTGTGTGTGTGTGTGTGTGTGTGTGTGTGTGTGTGTGTACGTGTGCGTGTGCGTGCATGTGTGAGTGTGCGTGCATGCGTGTGTCTGTGCGTCCGTGAGCGCGTACGTGCGTGCGTGTGTGTGTGTGTGTGTGTGTGTGTTTGGGGATACTGGGGCAAATCTTTCAGTACAAATAGTTCCCCCACCTTCTGGAAGTTCTGTACTAGCAACTTCCTTCACATGTATCACCCTCTTTGACTCTAACTTTCCCTTTTCCTACCACCATATACTATAATTGTTCGGCCTTATTGGCCCATTTGATTCTCCTGCCTTAGAACAAAATATTCCAAATAATGTTCTCCTTTGAGCTCCACCGTAATCAGAATGCGTTGGCTGAATGCAGCAGGGAGACCAGTGACATCTGAAAACCGGACACATACGTACCGCACCCGTCATTACGGCCATAATAAATAGTCTGGGAAAACGCAGAAAAAGAATATTGGATCCTACTAAATAGAGCATTGGTACAGAGAGGGAGGGGGGGGGGGTAGTTCTCTGCCTATCTTTCCCCCCCCCCCCACCCGGAACAATAGCTCTCCAGTTGTAAATATGCAGCTCTGTTTTTAATTTTAATTAATTTTTTAACCCTTTCATCGCCACTGTCGCCTCTTGGCACCACCATGATGTAACACCCATGTCACTGAAAGGCATCAAATGAGGGTCTAGTATCCAGTGACCTTGTGTTTTTATTTTGGTGAGGTAAGGATAGGCCCTGTTTTATGCATGTCACAGAGGAATCCCCAATATTGCAGACAAAATCTTTTCTCTACCCGGGTAAGTTTAATGGTAAATTTTGGCTGAGGAATGGCTAGCGTTGAAAGTGGGTTTTTTGTAATGCTATATTACCCAGACTCGGCCAATAATATGTTTTGGTGCCTCTAGAGTCGAGGGGTTTGTACATTTTAAATACAATCTAGGGATCCTCACTGTATCACTAAAATAACACATTGCATTCAGATTAAAAAAACACAGCTCAATACAGACATAATACCAACAGACAAGGCAACATATTTTAAAAGTTGTATATTAGACTTGATTCAAGTCAAAAGTTATTTTTGAGTTTATAGTTTTAACCCCCTTTGTCGGAAATAAAGATACTGCATAAATAGTGTAAATTGTCTCTTGACCTTATTCGATTTATCGCTTTTTAACCCTTTCACCGCCAATGTCGCATTTATGCACCACAATAGTTTAACACCCATGTCACTAAAAGGCATCAAATCAGGGTCTGTTATCCGAAGACCCTATTTTCTTAATTTTGGGAGGTAAGGATAGGCCTAATGTTGTACATGTCACAGAGGAATTCCCAATATTGCAGATACAAAAACATTTCTACCCAGTTAAGTTTTGGTATTTTGGGGCTGAAAAATGGCTGGCGTCGAAAGGGTTAAAAGGTAGTC
>CM065689.1:51028626-51033626 GCA_017654935.2 Phymorhynchus buccinoides | reverse complement strand
ACAAAACAAAAGCAATAACAACAAGTTTGACAGTGACAACAACAACAACAAGAACAACACCAAGAGCAGCAACAATAAACAACAACAACAACAAAACCGTGTAAAAACCCCTTGGCAACAACAACAACAACAAGAGCAGGCCCCCGGGAAGATTATAAAAAGCAACAACTACAACAACAACAACAACAACAAGAACAACAAAAGAAAGACCAGAAACAACAACAACAACAACAACAACAACAACTTATCAACAACAACTAAGCAACAACAACAACAACAAGATAAGCATGTTAGCAGCACAACAACAACTTAAAACAACAACAAGAACAACATACTAAAAAAGCAGCAACAACAACAACAACAAACAACAAACAAAGAACAACAACAACAACAACAACAAGAACACATACATAAATATTCATATGAACACTCAAGATAAACAAAGACACCAAACCAAACGGAGACCATCATCATCATCATCATCATCATCATCATCATCATCATCATCATCATCATCATCAACCAAATCATCATCGATCATCATCATCATCAGACATCATCGTCATCATCATCATCGTCATAAATCATAGAATCATCTTCATCATCATCATCATCATTGTTCATCATCGTCATCATCGTCATCATCATTATGGGCAGTAGTAGCAACATCATGCATACTATCTAGCTAGCCAGTGGTCAGACTACACGGCGGCTCTGATGGACAGAAGTCTGGTGTCTCGCTGTGCCATCTACGGTGTCAAGGGGTGCCTGTGGGCCGCCTCCTCGCCAGAGTTTGTGCTGGGGGATAAGCAGTTCGAATCCATCATGAAAGGATTTCAGGTGATTACGAACAAAAATGTTCTTTTTTTATTTGTCTAGTGTCTCTGTTTTTGTTTGTATCTCTTTGTGTCTCTGTTTATCTTTAGCTTTGTCTCTGCCTGCATGTCTCTCTCTGTCTTTCTGATTCTCTCTCTCTCTCTCTCTCTCTCTCTCTCTCTCTGCTCTGCCTGCCTGCCTGTCTCTCTCTGTCTTTCTGTATCTGTCTCTCTCTGTCTGTGTCTGCCTGCCTGCCTGCCTGTCTCTCTCTGTCTTTCTGTCTCTCTGTTTATTTTTACTATGCTTATGATCTGTGTGTGTCTGTCTGTGTGTGTCTCTGTGTGCGTTCTCTCTCAGACAATTGTTTAGTCTCTTTTGGTTCTCTCTGTATTTATGTTTGGTTTCTCTCTCTGCATCTCTCTCTCCTCAATAAAGAAAACTCTCTCATTCATTCATTCATTCATTCCACCTCTCTCTCTCTCTCTCTCTCTCTCTCCTCTCTCTCTCTCTCTCTCTCTCTCCCTCTCTCTCTCTCTCTCTCTCTCTCTCTCTCTCTCTCCCTCTCTCTCTCTCTCTCTCTCTCTCTCTCTCTCTCTCTCTCTCTCTCTCTCTCTCTCTCTCTCTCTCTCTCTCTTTACTATCTATCTATCTTTAAGCATTTTATTCTGTTCCTGGACAAAGACTAATTAAAGTCTGGATTTTTTTTTACCTTGTTGTGTTTGTGTTTTTATCCTGAAGGTCTTATCTATCTATCTATCTATCTATCTATCTGTCTATCTATCTATCTATCTATATCTATCTATCTATCTATCTATCATTTAGATGCGACCTTTATTGGCATAATGTTGTTCTATTTTTCTTTCTTCATATTTTCTCCATATTTCTTTCTTTCTATTTTTCGAACTTAGAATGAAAGTTAAATTCATGTGACATTTATTGCATATTTTCTCCATATTTTTTTTCTTTCTATTTTTCGAACTTAGAATGAAAGTTAAATTCATGTGACATTTATTGGCAGAATATTGTTCTATCTTCGTTCATTTTGTCCCCATTTCAAACTAACACCAACATTACCTTCACACATCATACTTAGAATACTAAATTATAACAAACTAACACCAACATTACCTTCACACATCATACTTTACTATAACAAACTAACACCATCATTACCTCCACACATCATACTTTACCATAACAAATTAACACCAACATTACCTTCACACATCATATTTTCTATTTTTCAATCCCAGGACGAAAGAGAGCTACGGTGTCTCGGGCTGCAAGTGGCTGACCTCAGCTTGACCTTGACCCGTCTGGCTGACCGACGGCGCGTGATGATTGGCCGTTGCTCGGCGACGGGGTCAGGTTGCGTCATCTACCGCTGCGCGCGCTGCGTCGTCATAGCGACACACGAGGACCCGGCTGTGCCCGCGGGCGCGTGCTTCACGGCTGTGGAACGTTTGGGGGACTTTCTGTTGGAGAAGGGATTTTGATGATGTGTGTGTATGTGGAATTTTACGAACAGAGAGAGAGAGAGAGAGAGAGAGAGAGAGAGAGAGAGAGAGAGAGAGAGAGAGAGAGAGAGAGAGAGAGAGAGAGAGAGAGAGAGAGAGAGAGAGAGAGAGAGAGAGAGAGAGAGAGAATATACGAGTACGATTACGAATGCTTTATTGAGGGGAGAGAGAGAGGGGGTGTGGAGAGAGAGAGAGAGGAGAGAGAGAAGAGAGAGAGAGAGAGAGAGAGAGAGAGAGAGAGAGAGAGAGAGAGAGAGAGAGAGAGAGAGAGAGAGAGAGAGAGAGAGAGCGCACCCGCGCCCGTATGATAATATGTGCACACTGCCTGATTTACCAAAACATATGCAGGCCTATGTGAACAAGAACAAGAACAACAAGAACTACGTTTTTTTATTGTCATAAGAAAACCAGAGGTTTTGTGTGTGGACGGACGGATGATTCGCTTTTCGTCTATTATATTTAAAACCCTTTCGACGCCAGCCATTTTTCAGTCAAAGCTTTCCATTAACCCTTTCACCGCCAGCCATACTTCAGTAAAAAATTTTTCCATTAAGTTTACCTGGGTATAGAATAAAATCCATCTGCAGTATTGGGGATTCTTCTGTGACATATCTAAAATATGATCTATCCGTACTTCCCAAAACTAAGACAACAGGGTCTTTGGATAATAGACCCCAATTTGATGCCTTTTAGTGACATAGGTGTTAAATCACTGTGGTGCTAAAATGCGACTTTGGCGGTGAAAGGGTTAAACTTACCTGGGTAGAGAAAAGACTTAATCTGCAATATTTGGGATTCCTCTGTGACATCCATAAAATAGGGCCTATTCTTACCTCCCAAAATGAAGAACATTAAGGTCACTGGATACCAGACCCTCATTTGATGCCTTTCAGTGACATGGGTGTTCAATCATTGTGGTGCCAAGAGGCGACAGTGGCGATGACCTAGAAAAGAGTTGCTCCCTTTGGACAGTCGGGAACGGATCCTGCTACCAGGGTGTGGCTGTGAATTGGGACTAGGAATGAGCGGTGTGAATAAAACCGGGCCACACAAAAATCCACTGACAATGGCACTGTATGGCCCAGAAGATGGGACCTATCAAATAATATTTCATTTAAAAGTGTGCGCTGTATGTGTTTGTGTGAATTAAGTTTTACGATGAATCTGGGCCTAGGTAGGCATTTCATGGGAGTGTGTGTGTATGAGAAAAATAAGGTTGCACATTTGTATAGCGCAATCCTACACTTATTCAAGATACAGACACGGGGGGGAGGAGAGAGAGAGAGAGAGAGAGAGAGAGAGAGAGAGAGAGAGAGAGAGAGAGAGAGAGAGAGAGAGAGAGAGAGAGAGAGAGAGAGAGAGAGAGAGAGAGAGAGTTGTTGAATTGATAATTTTGGGTTTTGTTAAACATTTTTGTTTGAAGTTTTAATAATGCTAAAGTTAATGATGCTAAAGTTATGTCCAATCGAATGATGAATGTGTTGAATGATGAAGGACTCAATACACGTTAACATTTCTCAGTCCTTTCCCATGGCAACACAGTGATATGCAAGCGATTTTAATATATGACTACCACTGTGTTGCCATGGGGAAAGAATGAAACATGTTTACTTGTAATGAAACCTTCATGGTCAGAATGCAAGCTAACATGTTTCACTCTTTCCCCATGGCAACACAGTGATATGATTATGCAAGGCATATTTATTACTAGCGTGATCCATGTGTTGCCATGGGGAAACAGCGAAAAATAGCAACGTGTATTGTGACCACCAGATCACTTGCATACCACTGTGTTGCCATGGGGAAAGAGCAAACATTTGTTCACGTGTATTGAGACCCACAACAAACAAAAACACACCGAGCACACAACAAGTGTAAAGTGACGTTATTTTATTCACAAGTGACAAAACAAAACTACTGGATATTTCGGCGAATGCGCCTGTATTAACATAGACAAAAACAAGCGCGAAATCGCAATAGTTTGTGGCACGCGGTCTAATTTTACCACTCCAATCATGAGTCACCTCCCCTGGCTTTTCAATAATTTTAATCTGTAAACCAGAATGTTATCTCTGCACCATTTCGTAACTTTTTATATCTTTTGGAAAACATTTAAAACTATGTATCCTACTTATACTCATCGAAAGAAGCACCGCATACTCGTCGTGTCTGTTGTAGTGTCTGTATTACGTATGTTTATTATTTTGTACGCTTTTAAAATACATCATTTTAAAGAGCGGCCTCAATTAATTTTGAAGTGTAGCCTCGATTTGAAGTGCGACAATTTTGTCAAAATGTGCGACAATTTTGGACCGACAGACAGACAGACAGACAGACCGACCGACCGACAAAGTGAGTTATAGGTTTGTGGCTTGAGCCACAAACAAAAACACAACAAAAACCAGCAAATATAGCAAAAGGAGCAAAAAACGATGCTTCGCCTCTACAATCCAATCTGTGAATGATGATACAGTTAACTTGAAGCTACAAAGCAAGGCATGTATTTGTGGAATACAAGTCAAGAGAAGAAAAAAAGGAGAGATGTTTGGTAAGGTGGAGGTTGGAGACACGTATATACAATGCGAAAATGGTGTTTTACGTCCTCTTGGTCTGAATCAGACTAGAGTGGCACAGTGGTAGCGCGTTCGCTTCGTGTCAAGTAAAACC
>CM065689.1:51008677-51018677 GCA_017654935.2 Phymorhynchus buccinoides | reverse complement strand
GGATGTCATTATTCATACCCGTTTTATAGTTAACCCACTCACTACTTTCCTTTACAATAATGAGCATTAATTTATGGTGCTTGCTTGTGGTTGTTTAAAGTCTCCCCAGTATGCTATAAGTATAATCGTAAAAACACTGTGAATGGTGTTTGCTTATGGGTATTATGTCAAGTCATCAGTGTTTAAAAGCATTGTAATCATTGCCTTTTCCCTTTCCCTCTGTTCCCGTACGACTCAGCCATTTATGTTTAATGATGACTAAGACCTATGGTAGTTTTGATTGCTATCAATATTACTTAATTATTAACTCTATTAGCAGTACATTATGTTACTGTTGGATTTGTCAGCAACGTAATGTTTATTTTGGACTCATCAGTAATGAACGTGTGTGTGTGTGTGTGTGTGTGTGTGTGTGTGTGTGTGTGTGTGTGTGTGTTGTGTGTGTGTGTCGTGTGTTGTGTGTGTGTTGTGTGTGTGTGTGTGTGTGTTCGCGCGTGTGCGTGTTTATATATATATATATATATTATGTGTGTGTGTGTGTGTGTGTGTGTGTCTCTCCTCTCTCCATCCTCTCTCTCTCTCTCCCTCCACCCTCCCCCTCTACCAAAGAGAACTTGATAATGTCTACTCCTCAGCCAAAAATATCTCTTCAGGGTAAATCAATATATTAAAGACAATGGATTGATGTTATCAAATGAAAAGACTTACCTAATGCTTTTCAATAATGGTGAAAATCCACATACTTTACCTCAGTTAGTATTGGATGGAAGCCCTCTTGTTTATAAGCATTTCTGTTATGTTTTTAGGTGTGTATTTGACATGTTGAATATTTGATTTCAAATGCTAGAAAAAGACTTAACTGTTCCAAAATCATAAATAAACAATCATGGAGTCAAAATATCAAAACATTACTGCATCTTGCAATATCTCTAGTTCGATCAGTACTATCCTATGGGCAAGAGGTTTATTCCAGTACCTCAAATACTCTTTTAAATAAGTTACATAGCATAGACAGCAAAGCTATCAAATTAGCACTTGGTGTCCATATGCACTCTAACACGCTTAGAACATACACAGAGAGCAATATATTGTCATTAGCAGAACATCGGAAATTGACCGTTTCCAAATATATAGTATCTCAACTGTTACTATGGATTAGACATGTGTTATCATGTGTGGCTAGATCGTCCCTATTCCTATTCCCTATTCCTATAATCTCTCATCTCTCTCTCTCTCTCTTCTCTCTCTCACAAATTCTCTAAAAAACAAACAATCATCTGGAGTCTCTCTCTCTCTCTCCTCTCTCTCCTTGCAAGGAAGAAGTCTCTCTCTCTCTATCTCTCTCTCTCTTCTCTCATACGCCTCCTCTCTCCTCTATCTCTCTCTTCAGCTCTTCAAAAACTATCTCTCTCTCTCTCTCTCTCTCTCTCTAGTGCCATCTAGCACATTCTTTCCTCTCTCTCTCTCTCCTCGCCGCTTAGGCGAAGATACCACAGCTCTCTCTCTACTCTCTCTCTCTCTCTCTACTCTCAATCTCTTTAGCATCTCTCTCTCTCTCTCTCTCGTGGATCTCTCTCTCTCTCTCTCTCTCTCCTCTCATCTCTCTCTCTCTCATTATCTCTCTCTCTCTCTCTCCCTCTCTCTCTCTCTCTCTCTCTCTCTCTCTCTCTCTCTCTCTCTCTCTCTCTCTCTCTCTCTCTCTCTCTCTCTCTCTCTCTCTCTCTCTCTCTCTCTCTCTCTCTTCTCTCTGTCTCTCTCTCTCTCTCTTCTCTATCCTCTCTCTCTCTCTCTCTCTCTCTCTCTCTCTCTCTCTCTCTCTCTCTCTCTCTCTCTCTCTCTCTCTCTCTCTCTCTCCTCTCTCTCTCTCTCTCTCTCTCTCTCTCTCTCTCTCTCTCTCTCATACTTTTCGTTGTGTGTGAACTACTAAGATGGACCTTTCCCTTTAGTGTTGTTTGTTATACACACAATGTCTGGGTTTCTGTTTCACCTAGAGTGTGGTGCATTGACTCAGTCGTTTCGCTTACTGTGTCTATTATGCAAGTGAGTGAGTGTGCTAAATAATTATTGTGAATAAAAACGTATTTGGATAAAGAACCAAAACATTTAATATCACAAAAATAAGAACATAGATGCCAATAGGCATATTCTTGCATCGAAAAAAAGCTAGCTAAGCTTTGAAAATTAATACTTTTCGCAACTTTTGTTCTCTGAATCTCAACAACACCAACAACACCAACAACACCAACAACACCAACTCCTCTCATCAACAACACCAACAACACCAACAACACCAACAACACCAACAACAACACCAACAACACCAACAACAGCAACAAAAGCAAACTCACCAACAAAACACTTCTCTCAACAACAACAACAACACCAACAACACCAACAACCAACAACAACTCCCCCTCACGTTCCCCCAACTCCCTCAACTCACACCAAACAACATCCAACTCTGTCTCGGTCCTCCTCCCCTCTCTCCCTCAACAACACCAACAACTTCTCAACATCTCTCTCAACTCTCCAACAACAACAAAACAACACCAACAAACACCAACAACAACACCAACAACACCATCAACAACACTCAACAACACCAACAACACCAACAACACCAACAACACTCATTCCAACAACAACACAACAACTCTCAACACCAACAACACCAACCAACAACAACTACAACAACAACACCAACAACACACAACAACACAACAACACACAAACAACAACACCAACAACACCAACAACACCAACAACAACAACACCAACAACAACAACAACACCACAACAACAACACCAACAACACAAACAACACAACACTCAACAACAACAACACTCAACAACACCAACAAAACCAACTGTCGTGTTGTTTGTTATACACACAATGTCTGGGTTTCTGTTTCACCTAGAGTGTGGTGCATTGACTCAGTCGTTTCGCTTACTGTGTCTATTATGCAAGTGAGTGAGTGTGCTAAATAATTATTGTGAATAAAAACGTAACAAGATAAAGAACACCAAAACAATTAATATCACCAAAATAAGAACATAGATGCCAATAGGCATATTCTTGCATCGAAAAAAAGCTAGCTAAGCTTTGAAAATTAATACTTTTCGCAACTTTTGTTCTCTGAAAACAACACCAACAACACCAACAAAAGCAACAACACCAACAACACATGAACAACAACACCAACAACAACAACAACCAACAACAACAGGTTGTCAACAGCAAGAACAACAACAACAACAGCAACAACAGCAACAGACAACAGGGAAAGAGAGAGAGAGAGAGACAACACCAACACACCAACAACAACACCAACATAGAGACAGAGAGACAGAGAGAGAACACCAACAACACCAACAAGCAACCAACAACACCAAAAACAACAGGATACAACAACCAACAACACCAACAACACCAACAGAGACAACACCAACAACGTAGAAACAACAACAACAGAGAGAGAACAACAACAACAACAGAGACAACAACAACAACAACAAGAGAGCAACAACAGAACCAGAGAGAAGAACCAGACACCACCAACAACACCAACGAGACCAACAACACCAACAACGCACAACAAAGAGAGAACAACAGAAACAACAACAGACAACACCAGAGAAACAGACAACAGACAACAACACCAACAACACCAACAAAAGCAACAACACCAACAGAGAACAACAACACCAACAACACCAAAACACTGAAAACTCTATTTTCCAAGGATACAACAACACCAACAACAACAACCAACAACAACACCAACACCAACAACACCAACAACACCAACAACACCAACAAAGCAACAACACCAACAACACCAACAACACCAACAACACCAACAAAACCAACAACACCAACAACACCAACAACACCAACAACACCAACAACAACAACAACAACAACAACACCAACACACCAACAACAACACCAACAACAACAACAACAACAACAACACCAACAACACCAACAACAACAACAACAACAACAACAACAACAACAACAACACCAACAACAACAACAACACCAAACAACACCAACAACACCAACAACAACACCAACAACACCAACAACACCAACAAGTATAAAAGATAAATGAAGTTAACATCTCCCTGCTCTTTCTAACTCGGTTAAGGATTACAGGTTGTCTGTGCTGTGAGCTCTGTATTATGTCCTAACATGATGGTGGCGGGAGATGGGAGGGAGAGAGAGAGAGAGAGGGGATAGAGAGAGAAGAGAGAGAGAGAGAGAGAGAGATAGAGAGCAGAGAGAGAGAGAGAGAGAGAGAGAAGAGAGAGAGAGAGAGAGAGAGAGAGAGAGAGAGAGAGAGAGAGAGAGAGAACTTGAAAACTTGAAAACTTAAACTTTATTTTCCAATGATATAGATTTTAGGCAACGCCTATTCTTCCAATCTGTCCTTGATACATATATACTTAACACAAAAGACAAACATGGCAAGGCATATTATTACGCATACAGAGCTGAATACAAAGGTAGCAAAGCAGTTGATATTATGAAACATAGATAGGCTGAAATATGGGATTATCATAATTTTTAATACTCGCGCGTGCATATAAGCATGCAACCATACTTACACACTTGCGCGCATGTATATAAAGGAAACATACATTATATAACAGGGCAATATATATACATTCATCATCTAGGGTATGTAACAGGCAACAATTTGCATTAAATTGAGGACAATACTTATAACATAATTAGGCACATTGTAAGCGAATAGCTAACTAATAGAATGAAATTAATCAAATGAAATTAATACATACTAACATCGGCATAAGCATCTAGCATATCAGGAGATATGACCCTGGAGGGTAAATGAGCTTAAGGAGGGTCGAATGTAAGTGTCTTTAAGTGTAAGAGAGAGAGACAGAGAGAGATATATAGAGATAGATTATAGGAACAGGGAATCTGATTAGGGACGATCTAGCCACTCAGGATGACACATTCTTTTTAACACTTTTTTTCATATTTTTTAAATTTATTTTAACACTTTATATTATACTGTTGTTGAGGGTCGAACTCGGTCACTTTTAATTTGTAATGCAAACATGTGCTTTATCTCAACTGCCATGTTAGCGAACCATTTGATTTTGCGTAAGAGTACGTTTTGCCCCTGGTTTTTTCTTCATGTCTTGCTTTTCTTCTGTTCTTGTTTTTCTTGTTCTTGTTGTTGTTGAGCAGCCGCGAAACTAGAGCTACTTAATGTTGTTTTCATGACTGTCTGTATGTTTCTGGTTGACTATCTATCTTAACACGATAACCTTTGAACCGAGGAACCCAGGACACCCAAATTGTGCCCTCGAACTTAGCCATGGTCATTGGTCAAAGGTCAAGGTCACTGGTGCCGACAATGCTGCCACACGGATGTTTGATATAGCGTTTTCACGCTCTAGTTGTTTTTGTTGTTGTTCCTTTTCTTGTTCTCACTCTCTTTGACTCTGCCTTTTCCCTTGGCTTTCTAGCATCTACTATCTTTCTGCCTTATTGGCCCATTCTCCTGCCTTTTTTTCAACAACAACAACAAAATCTTCCAAATAATGTTCTCCTTTGAGCTCCTCCAAAATCGGAATGTGTCGGCTGTACGCAACGGGGAGACCAGTGAAAACTGCAAACGGACACATACGTACCTTACCCATTGTGGACATATGGTCTGGGAACGCAGAAGAAGAAGAAGAAGAAGTACCGGCCATTCTACGAGTACACAGGGCCTATAATACTCACTAAAAGTGGTGCCAAAACTTGAAGCAACCTTTTTTGCTACACAGTGTAAATATTTATCTAGGGAATTCGCGCAGGATCTTGTAAACCAACGCAAACTTAGCTTAATATGTGTTCATCAATCTGTACTTCTTATGTCACCTTGTTTACATGCAAAATACGTTGTGGGTAACGCCTACACCAATGTTAGGATACCCTTTGCGAAAAGCCAAGTATGACGCACACGTTCAAAGCCTGCAAATAAACCTCCTCACGCCAGATATGGCAAGGCTAGGGAGTGGGTGGGTGTGTGGGTGGGTGGTTAGGGGGGTGGCAACTGAGCGAACATACTAAAAGCGCGAATACTTTCTGTGTGCAAAATGCGCGAATGTCTGATAGTCAAAAAGCGCGAACCACTTCCTACGTGAATGTCTGATAGTCACAACGTTTACAACAATGGTGATATTAGACTTTTTTTTCAAAAAGATTAAAAAAATCAATGAATTAATATGAGGTGTGTGTGTGTGTGTGTGTGTGTGTGTGTGCGTGTGCGTGCGCGCGCGCGTGTGTGTGTGTTTGTGTGTTTGTGTGTGTGTGTGTGTGTGTGTGTGCGCGCTCGCGTGAGTGTGTGTGTGTGTGTGTGTGTGTGTGTGTGTGTGTGTGTGTGTGTGTGTGTGTGTGTGTGTGTGTGTGTGTGTGTGTGTGTGTGTGTGTGTGTGTGTGTGTGTGTGTGTGTCCGTGTCCGTGTATTTGTGCGTTCTATCTCTGTCTCTTTCTTGTCTCTCTATGTGGGATAGTCGCGCAAATTGTATGCTTCATGTTCGCTGTAAATTGCATAGAAGAAAAGGAGCGCAAATGGTCAACTTAGGACGACGATTTGACCGCGAGGGGGCAGTCAAACCAGTAGGGGCTTAGCGCGCGATATTCTTATTTGGGCGTAATGAGAGAGAGAGGGGGGACGATGAGTCCCTCCCTCTCTCTCTCTCTCTCTCTCTCTCTCTCTCTCTCTCTCTCTCTCTCTCTCTCTCTCTCTCTCTGTGGTTTGACTGCCCCCCTGGCGGTCAAATAGGCAAATGCGCGTCCTAAGTAGCTCATTGACCTATTCGCGCTTTTTGACGACTCAGAGGCAACAGACAGTGTGTTCACGTGCTGTAAGAGATCATTCTTGGCATTGTCGTAAGATGACTGAGGTCCGTGAGCCCGAAATATAACAGAGACTGGCCACACTAGAAGCCAAAAAAGTTACCCAAAATGGCACCAGAATAAATCGAGAATTGAATATAGCAAGGAATGCTGTCACCTGTCCTTATTGCTAAAGCAAAGAAAAGAAAGAAAAGAAAGAAACACGGATTCACAATAGTTGTAGAAAGTCTTAAAGCAGCGGAATCGAAAATCAGATTTGTGTTTCAATGTCCTCTCTCTTTCTCTCTGTCTCTGTCTCTCTTTTTTTGTCTGTCTGTCTGTCTGTCTGTCTGTCTGTCTGTCTGTCTGTCTGTCTCTCTCTCTCTCTCTCTCTCTCTCTCTCTCTCTCTCTCTCTCTCTCTCTCTCTCTCTCTCTCTCTCTCTCCCTTTCTCTCTGTCTCTCTATGTGTCTGTCTGTCTTTGCCTGTCTGTCTGTCTGTCTCTCTCTCTCTCTCTCTCTCTCTCTCTCTCTCTCTCTCTCTCTCTCTCTCTCTCTCTCTCTCTCCCTCTCTCTCTCTCTCTCTGTGCCCATTTATGTTTGCCTTTTGGTTTGCATCTTAGTCTTGCTTCGTCCCAAGGACAGATTGGAACAATAAGTTTGGCCTAAAATCTCAATTCTTGTAAAATACAGTTTTTCAGTCTCTGTCTCTGTCTGTCTATTTACCCGTCTGTCTGTCTCTGTCTCTGTCTCTGTCTCTGTCTCTCCCTCTCTCTCTTTACTCCTACAGACAATGTTCCCCTCTTATTGGATCTTACTCTGTCACTCTCTCTCTGTCTCTGTCTCTCTCATCGTCTGTCTCTGTCTCTGTTTCTCTCTCTCCCTCTCTTTACTCCTACAGACAATTTTTCACTCTTATTGGATCTTACCCGTAATGTTCCAAACATAGCAAAGAAAGAGTAATGTAGTTGCCATCCTAAGCTTATCCTGCACCGTTTCTGGTATAAATTTCGTTACAGAACGTCTGAAGTAAAGCTATCCTTCAAAGAACTTTACAGTAGCAAAACTACAAGATGCCTAAATCCTTTTAGCATTTCCATTAGGACTTCGTCTCTCCACGGAGTCATCTTAAGTTCCCCATATGGAGGATGGGGATTCTTGGTCTGGGAATTCTGCCCCCCCCTCTCTCTCTCTCTCTCTCTCTCTCTCTCTCTCTCTCTCTCTCTCTCTCTCTCTCTCTCTCTCTCTCTCTCTCTCTCTCTCTCTCTCTCTCTCTCTCTCTCTCCCTCTCCCTCTCTCTCTCTCTCTCTCTCTCTCTCTCTCTCCCTCTCTCTCTCTCTCTCTCTCTCTCTCTCTCTCTCTCTCTCTCTCTCTCTCTCTCTCTCTCTCTCTCTCTCTCTCTCTCTCTCTCTCTCTCTCTCTCTCTCTCTCTCTCTCTCTCTCTCTCTCTCTCTCTCATGTGTTATTAAATAATGTTACTATTATTCTATATTATTGTTGTGAAACATGGCGTGTCAATTTGTTATTTTTTTATATATTTGTTTTTATATGGTTTCATCAATGTTTGTAAAGCGCTGAGAGCTTGCTTTGAGCATTATTTTCATCGCGCTATGTAAATGAAATTATTATTATTATTATTATTATTATTATTTATTATTATTATTATTTATTATTATATTATTATTATATTTAAAATGAAACAAAGGAAACACCAACAAGCTAGTTAGTTGCTTTTATTCCAATATTTCGGTCGTGCTCGACCTTTTACTAGGAAATCTTTCTCTTACCTGACAGTAGACAGTATTATTATTATTATTATTAATACTATTATTATTATTATTAGTAGTAGTAGTAGTATTCTTTCTTACACAGTGAGTAGGCATACATTCAAAAGGAAATGGATGTAACTTCTTCTTTCTTTGCTGCTGGACACTAGTATAGTTTGTGTGTGTGTGTCACTTTGATACAGACATTTCTGTCGACATGTAGGCCAACTATGTAGTTTTTGAACACCGTCTATACATAAGGCCGCTATACACTTTAATGTTCCTGTCCCATCTTCTAAGCCTATTGTGGCGTTGCTCTCACATTGCTTAACCCTTTCACCGCCAAAGTCGCATCTTAGCACCACAATGATCTAACTTCTATGTCACTAAAAGGCATCTATTATCCAAAGACCCTATCGTCTTAGTTTTGGGAAGTAAGGATAGACCTTATATATTTTATATATGTCACAAAAGAATCCCCAATACTGCAGATGGATTTTGTTCTCTACCCAGGTAAACTGAATGGAAATGTTTGGCTGAAATATGGCTGGCGGTGAAAGGGTTAAAGACCCCCCACGTCACGTGTCACATTCCCTCTTATGCTTGGCAGATTTGTTAAGATTTATTACCAGCTAGAAGAGGGAAAACACATGAAAGTCATGATTTTGACACGTGACGTGGTGGGTCTTTAACTCATTGCGGACGAATTCAGAGTATGCTCGGAACAGGAGAACACCAGTCAGGACCTAATTCCGAGTATTCTCGGAACAGCGATTTCTGAGTCTAAAACTGATCTAAATCCATGTTTGTTAAATCCAAACCACGTTTTTCGAGTTACTTCTCTTCGTCACTCTTCCAGCTTACGTTTCACTTACGTTTGACTCTTCTGTTTCAATCTTTAATGTTGCAAATGTGCACAACTCGGCCCTACACGAGCCTCAGAAAATGCTCCATTATATTTTCATTACCTGTGAGGGTAATAAAGAGACTAATGATTCGGATTTTAATGCAAGTAACCACGATTTCAAAGCGAAAATTAAACTTGGATCAACCAGTGATGTTGTCAAAGTTGAATCATTCGCAGTGCTGAATTTGGTTGCGTTCTTTAATTTGTTATATTATTTTCTAGGCAACCCCAGGCCAGTGATGATGTTTGCCTAAGGCAGTGATGTCCTGAAGGGGTTAATACCTTGAGTCCCAACTCACAGCCACACCCCCGGCTTGTCCGGTTGCATAATTGAATCTGAAACCAGCCATCCAAAGGGAGCAAAATCCGTGTTAGGTGGTCATCAACAGCAAAACCATACTAGTATATAACATCTTAGCACCCATGATTCGGTCTCGAGAAGTCGTAAGAGAAATGCAAAACGGATT
>CM065689.1:51003677-51006177 GCA_017654935.2 Phymorhynchus buccinoides | reverse complement strand
TCCCCCCACCCACCAAGGGCATTCATTATTGCACAATGTGGTCGCTGCAATGGGACTATAGCATAGACTACAGTTACTACATTTCTCACCATCAGCGTTGAGTGAAAAATGAGAGTTATTCCCTTGTTTGGCCAGTACTCAACCATCTCCCCCACCCACCAAGGGCATTCATTATTGCAAAATGTGGTCGCTGCAATGGGCTATAGCATAGACTACAGTTTACTACATTTCTCACCATCAGTGTTGTGTGAAAAATGAGAGTTATTCCCTTGTTTGGCCAGTACTCAACCATCTCCCCCACCCACCAAGGGCATTCATTATTGCAAAATGTGGTCGCTGCAATGGGCTATAGCATAGACTACAGTTACTACATTTCTCACCATCAGTGTTGTGTGAAAAATGAGAGTTATTCCCTTGTTTGGCCAGTACTCAACCATCTTCCCCCACCCACCAAGGGCATTCATTATTGCAAAATGTGGTCGCTGCAATGGGCTATAGCATAGACTACAGTTACTACATTTCTCACCATCAGTGTTGTGTGAAAAATGAGAGTTATTCCCTTGTTTGGCCAGTACTCAACCATCTTCCCCCACCCACCAAGGGCATTCATTATTGCAACATGTGGTCGCTGCAATGGGCTATAGCATAGACTACAGTTACTACCTTTCTCACCATCAGTGTTGTGTGAAAAATGAGAGTTATTCCCTTGTTTGGCCAGTACTCAACCATCTTCCCCCACCCACCAAGGGCATTCATTATTGCAAAATGTGGTCGCTGCAATGGGCTATAGCATAGACTACAGTTACTACCTTTCTCACCATCAGTGTTGTGTGAAAAATGAGAGTTATTCCCTTGTTTGGCCAGTACTCAACCATCTCACCCCCACCCACCAAGGGCATTCATTATTGCAAAATGTGGTCGCTGCAATGGGCTATAGCATAGACTACAGTTACTACCTTTCTCACCATCAGTGTTGTGTGAAAAATGAGAGTTATTCCCTTGTTTGGCCAGTACTCAACCATCTTCCCCCACCCACCAAGGGCATTCATTGAAAATTGCAAAATGTGGTCACTGCAATGGGCTATAGCATAGACTACAGTTACTACATTTCTCACCATCAGTGTTGTGTGAAAAATGAGAGTTATTCCCTTGTTTGGTCAGTACTCAACCATCTTCCCCCACCCACCAAGGGCATTCATTATTGCAAAATGTGGTCGCTGCAATGGGCTATAGCATAGACTACAGTTACTACCTTTCTCACCATCAGTGTTGTGTGAAAAATGAGTTATTCCCTTGTTTGGCCAGTACTCAACCATCTCCCCCCACCCACCAAGGGCATTCATTATTGCACAATGTGGTCGCTGCAATGGGCTATAGCATAGACTACAGTTACTACATTTCTCACCATCAGCGTTGAGTGAAAAATGAGAGTTATTCCCTTGTTTGGCCAGTACTCAACCATCTCCCCCCACCCACCAAGGGCATTCATTATTGCAAAATGTGGTCGCTGCAATGGGCTATAGCATAGACTACAGTTACTACATTTCTCACCATCAGTGTTGTGTGAAAAATGAGAGTTATTCCCTTGTTTGGTCAGTACTCAACCATCTTCCCCACCCACCAAGGGCATTCATTATTGCAAAATGTGGTCGCTGCAATGGGCTATAGCATAGACTACAGTTACTACATTTCTCACCATCAGTGTTGTGTGAAAAATGAGAGTTATTCCCTTGTTTGGCCAGTACTCAAACCATCTTCCCCCACCCACCAAGGGCATTCATTACTGCAAAACCCCCACCCACCAAGGGCATTCACAATTCCGCTGCAATGGGCTATAGCATAGACTACAGTTACTACATTTCTCACCATCAGTGTTGTGTAAAAAATGAGAGTTATTCCCTTGTTTGGCCAGTACTCAACCATCTTCCCCACCCACCAAGGGCATTCATTATTGCAATATGTGGTCGCTGCAATGGGCTATAGCATAGACTACAGTTACTACATTTCTCACCATCAGTGTTGTGTGAAAAATGAGAGTTATTCCCTTGTTTGGCCAGTACTCAACCATCTTCCCCCACCCACCAAGGGCATTCATTATTGCAAAATGTGGTCGCTGCAATGGGCTATAGCATAGACTACAGTTACTACCTTTCTCACCATCAGTGTTGTGTGAAAAATGAGAGTTATTCCCTTGTTTGGCCAGTACTCAACCATCTTCCCCACCCACCAAGGGCATTCATTATTGCAACATGTGGTCGCTGCAATGGGCTATAGCATAGACTACAGTTACTACATTTCTCACCATCAGTGTTGTGTAAAAAATGAGAGTTATTCCCTTGTTTGGCCAGTACTCAACCATCTTCCCCCACCCACCAAGGGCATTCATTATTGCACAATGTGGTCGCTGCAATGGGCTATAGCATATACTACAGTTACTACCTTTCTCACCATCAGTGTTGTGTGAAAAATGAGAGTTATTCCCTTGTTTGGCCAGTACTCA
>CM065689.1:50986177-50991177 GCA_017654935.2 Phymorhynchus buccinoides | reverse complement strand
CGAGGCGAGCGCGTTACTACTGTGCCACTCTACACTAAGTTAGCACTTAGTCGAAACGAAAACAAAGAAGAAACAGATGAGTTGGGTGCCCGTTAGGACACTTGGTTCCGTGAATGAAACTCTGCTGAACGTCCTCCGGTCTGGAACAGACACGTATGGGACATTAGTAGATATAAAGATGGTGGGAACGATCCGGGAGGCAATGCCCGGAGGCAGTGCAACACAAGGAAAGTCCCGAATTTTTAACAATACAGATTGTATGATGTTCCGTCTGCTGCTGCAAACACGGCATGGCTGCTCCGTAATTGAAATAGAGGGGTGTTTAATTGCTCAGTTACCAGTTTGGAAATTTAGTAATACTAGCGCAACGCCTAGTACTGGCAATGCACCGTACTGGTAACGCCACGTACTGGTAACGCCACGTACTGGTGACGCTGAGTACTGGTTTCGCCGGGTCCGCAAAATATTATTATTACTTTTGTCTCTCTCCCTCCTTCCATCTTCTTCACTCATCCCGTTCTACTACCCCCCGCACCTTTTTGAAGCGATTTGGTTAAGAAAAGGCGGAGTTATAAGGCCCCGTTTCCGTTGGCGCTGCTCTGAGAGTGATGCGCTCTCCCTAGTAACGGTAACGCATAGTAACGGTAACGCCAGGTACTGGTAACGCTGAGTACAGCAAATTCGAAGCGATTCGGTTAAGAAACGTCAGAGTTATAAGGCCCCGTTCCCGTTGGCGCTGCTCTGAGAGTGACGCGCTCTCCCGATTATCTTCGAATTTACTGCCAGGCTTTGCCCGGGCAATAGCAAGCCTGACAGTAAATTGGAAGCGATTCGGTTAAGAAACGGTGGAGTTATTTGTGAAAAGGTGAAGCGGCGCATAGCGCGCGCGTTTCTAAACGAATTCGATTCTGATTTGGCACACCGATAGTCACCGTCCCCGGTCATCTGCTTGCCAAATGTGAAGGCAATCGGTCTAGATGTGCCGGAGATGTGGGCGCCGAGAGTCCGGCGGATACGCGTTTCGCGCATTTGCCAAACCGCGCAAATGACACGGCCGCCTTGGTTGCCGTTGCCATTGCCCCGTTAGGGCTCACAGCAAATTTGAAGCGATTCGGTCAAAAAACGGCGGAGTTATATGGCCCGTTTTGTGTTTCAGACAGACAGACAGACAGACACACACACACACACACACGGACACTTGGCTTTTTACTATATGATGATTATGTCCTGTTTCATGTTTGTTTGTCATAGAGACTGGGTTATATAGAGGCGGGCACACATTAGGTATTAGGGTACTTGAGGGTATTATATAGTCACAGAGGCATAGAGACTGAGTCGAGGTACGTGTGCCCATGCACTTAGCACACGTTAAACCCAGTGGCAACGAAAAAAGTCTCATCAGAGTGTGTATATACGTTGACTGTAAACAGTTACGTTCTTATTTGTTTTGTTGATACAACCGCATAAATACCCTAAAACTTGAAGACAAGAACAAAATATTAGTTTTTGTTTAAGGTAGGTAACGTCAATTATTTAATTCTAGTTTTGAACCGGAACGACTCCAAACCGACTTCAAGACAGTAGGGAAAGATAACCCCAAAAGACCGAATTTTGAAAAAGCGCTACTGGGGTCTGCAATGAACACCTTTTGCAAGAGTGAATGCCCTTGGAGGGTGGGGGGAGATGGTTCAGTACTGACCAGACAGGGGGATAACTCTCGCCAATAACCCCTAAATGGCTGCCTTTCGCAAGAGTGAATGCCCTTGTCAGTACTGACCATCAAGAGCAATCACTCTCACTGTCAAGGGCGTGAATAACCCTAGTTGCAAAGGCCTATAGAGACTGGGACACATGGAGACTATAACATAATACATTAATATAGACGGGGACACATGTGAGACGAAATTGGAGACACATGGAGACGGAGACACGTAGAGACTGGGACACATGGAGACTATGACATAATACATTAATATAGACGGGGACACATGTGAGACGAAATTGGAGACACATGGAGACGGAGACACATAGAGACTGGGACACATGGAGACTATGACATAATACATTAATATAGACGGGGACACATGTGAGACGAAATTGGAGACACATGGAGACGGAGACACATAGAGACTGGGACACATGGAGACTATGACATAATACATTAATATAGACGGGGACACATGTGAGACGAAATTGGAGACACATGCAGACGAGACACGTAGAGACTGGGACACATGGAGACTATGACATAATACATTAATATAGACGGGGACACATGTGAGACGAAATTGGAGACACATGGAGACGGAGACACATATGTGACCCAGCACCACAAAAGGGACATTAAGTGTCAAACTGACCATTCTGAGAAGAAGCATACATTTGGAACCTTCTGACAATTCTCTTTCTATAGATACAAAAACCATGTTTGTATATTTTCCCGTTCCCGAGTTATGAACATTTAAAGTTAGTAGGGTGAGCATTGGCCATTTTGAGAAGCCTAGCCTAGGTGAAGAAAATCCATTGACCTGCTCGTTTTTAAGACTCTTATAAGACCATTTAGAGATCATATTACAGATTATTCTTTATAACTATGAAAGACAATATTTTAGAGAACACAAAGTCAAAATTGACCACACCAAAAAAGAGATTTTTGACTTTGCAAGTTTGTTGTGAGAAACTAGCCCAGCGACTTAATGTCCCTTTCGTGGTGCTGGGTCACATATAGACGGAGACACATAGAGACGGGGATAGGCACACATAGAGACGGAGGTACACAGAGACGAAATCGGAGACACATGGAGACGGGGACACATAGAGACGGGGGTACAATGTTGCTACGTTGCTTTTTTGCGTGCGGTTCCACTACTGTTGGTAAACTAGACACACTTAGGTGGAAGAAACACATTAGTGAGTAATCCTTTCTGTCTGCATGCATCTGCAGTTATGCATACATATCATACCGATGGCTTAGAGTCAAAACGGACTATCTTTAGATTGTCCATTGACTTATTATTGATGTTACCTCAAAAAATAAGAACTTGTATTAAAAAAAGACTGCAAATAATATAAAATAGGGATCATGCTTTTTATATTTCTGGTCTTTTTTTGAAACAAGTTATTAGTTTTCACAATATTTCAATAATACGTCAATGCTATCTAAAGATGCATCCGTTTTGACTCCAAGCCATCGATACATCCATAAAAGGAGGATAACCCGCGCACGAGGTATTATGCCAACTACTTACACACTGCTCCAAAAGCACAGCCTTCACTGAAAAGGGATAGAGGCATGCTATGAATAGAAAGCAGTTTATTGCTTTTAGGGTAACCCGCGCACGAGGTATTATGCCAACTACTTACACACTGCTCCAAAAGCACAGCCTTCACTGAAAAGGGATAGAGGCATGCTATGAATAGAAAGCAGTTTATTGCTTTTAGGGCTGCTCTTGTGTTGGTAGGACAGGTAACGCCAGTGCAGTGCGTCTCTTGGTCCCCATCTGATTTTGGGGGATTTTGTTTAATCCCCGGTTGTCTTTCTCTGGATGGGTGGACGAACAAAAAATTAACAAAAAGCCCCTGGACCAGGATACATAATGAGGGGTAATTAAAAGACATGATAAATACTGCTATCAGATCATATCGGGAACAGCACCGCAATACCTCTCTGAGCTTCTTGAAATTTACGTTCCATCTCGATCTCTCCGCTCAGCAAATGACAATAGGATCTTTCGAATACAAAAATTTAAACGTGATAGGCACGGCGGTAGAGCTTTTACATCACCAGCAGTCAAACTCTGGAATTCATTGCCTTCTGCTGTCAGACATAGTCAATTTTTAGCATTGTTCAAAACAAACCTGAAAACCCATCTGTTCCGGCAGTCTTTCCAATAACACCCCCATCTCCATGTGCACGTGTGCGTGTGTGTGTGTGTGTGTGTGTGTGTGTGTGTGTGTGTGTGTGTGTGTGTGTGTGTGTGTGTTGTGTGTGTGTGTGTGTGTGTGTGTGTGTGTGTGTGTGTGTGTGTGTGTGTGTGTGTGTGTGTGTGTGTGTGTGTGTGTGTGTGTGTGTGTGTGTGTGTGTGTGTGTGTGTGTGTGTGTGTGTGTGTGTGTGTGTGTGTGTGTGTGTGTGTGTGTGTGTGTGTGTGTGTGTGTGTGTGATTGTGCGATGTATGTCCGTATGTTTGTATGTATGTATGTAATTTGTGTGCGTGTATGTGTATGTATGCAATTTGTGAGCGTGTGCGCGAATGTGAGTGTGCGTGCGCCCACGGCCGCGCTTCCAAGCAGGTGTGTGTGTGTGTGAGTGTAGTGTGTGTTCTGTGTGGGTATATCTGCTTGCATGTGTATGAGTGTATGTGTGCGCAGAAGAGATTGTGTTCGCTAGAGGGGGGGGGGGGGGTGGAGTAGTGTATGTGAGTATGTGTCTGTGAGTGTGAGTACACGTGAGTGCTTTGTGTATGTGAGTGCGTGTGTGTGTGTGTGTATGTGTGTGTGTGTGCGCGTGTCTGTACAAGTATATGCTTGAGTAAGTTTGTGTGCGTTTCAGTGGGAATGTGTTTTCTGTGTGTTTGATGAAATGTGTGTGGGTATGTGTGTGTATGTCTGTGTGCAAGAACGCGTTCACGCTCGTGCGTGCACGTACGTGCGTGTGTGTCTGTTTTGCGTGTGTGTCTGTTGTGCGTGTGTGTGCGTGTGTGAGTGTTTCAATACTGATTGTAAAGCGCTTTGTGCTCGATAAAAAGCGCTATATAAATATCCGTTTATTATTATATTATTATTATAAATAACAGCGTAGGGTACCATGATATGATGAGCCTTCGTATGTAATAGTACCTTCTCATTTGCAGCATCGATGACTTTTTTAAATGAAATATATACTAGATAAACCCGTGCTCCGCACGGCAGCATGAAGCATCTGCGTTCATAATTGATAGGAACCTGTCCGAGCGATCGAAGAAGAAGAAGAAGAAGAACTGGTTAGAATGATGTACATTAT
>CM065689.1:50976177-50981177 GCA_017654935.2 Phymorhynchus buccinoides | reverse complement strand
ATGGGGGGAGAGCAATCCTGAAAAAACCCAGTCAACGAAGTGTTGCAAACGGAACGCGCGCGCGCATACAAGCACGCGCACGCACACACACACACACATATAGACCGTTGCCATTTTCAGGAAATCGGACACCCGTAGGCATCGGAGAGTCAGAGTTGTCAAACACACTTTTCTTAGGGAAGAGGATGCCCTGAATCCATTTAAACCATTTGACAAGCTGTATCTTGCCCCTGTTGTCCATGGCAACCGGCCAAAAACATGGCCGACAGCTGGATCACGGGTAGACCATAAACGTATTTATAGGTATTCATGGGACACAAATCGGTCTAATGATTGATAAAAACATACTTTTCTAATCAAATGCGGAGTGTTAAGTCCACTTAAAGGACCTAGAAATCTGTATTTTGCCTCTGTTGCCAATGGTTACCCAATGACTTGCCCGCAAAGGCAAGAAGGCTGACGTACAGGTCAGAAATCAAAATAAGTGAGTGTTGTGTGGTAAATATTAGTCTAAATCTTCAGAAGCAATTCCTTTTCATAGCAGTGATATTTATAATTGTCTCTAAGGGGATTCAAAGCTGTATCTTTAAGGTCAGTGACCATTTCTAGCACATCTGAAGCTTAGGACGTAATGGATCCAGTCTGTTCCCTGAAACGTGACAGGCATGTGGCCCCAGAACTTTGCATTGTGTGTCAAGGACAGACAAAAGAAAAGATCCACAAACTTGGTGATGCAGGAAAGAAAACATTGCTAGAGGCATCCCAAACAAGGATCAATTTGCGATATATCGACAACAGATGTACTATTGACCGTATAGTTGCTGTGTTAGCTTCAGAGCCTAACAGTGACATTTTCTATCATGGGAGTTGCTATTCCACATTTACAAGCAAAAGTCTCATTTCAAGGCTTGGCAAAGCACAGGAGTGTTCATTGGAGGAGCCATCAACCAGTCAAACGCAAAAAGGAGCAGAGAAACTAGGTCTTCAATGGTGCTACGAAGTTCTGTTGCTGGTATGAACTGGGAAGCATGCATGTTTTGTCAAGATGTGACAGTCAAAGAAAAACTGTTCAATGTTGCAACGTTCAGCAAGAGCAACTCCATCCCGGAGGCTTCAAAGTCTGATCCTGTTATTCATGTCCGCCTTTCTGGAGTTTCTTACCTAATAGCTGCAGAAGGAAAGTATCACAATAGTTGTTACCAGAGGTTGATCAGAAGGGCGTCAAAGACACAGAAATCAGCTAGTGAAGGACCAACCGTCGCCATGGAGTGGCTGATTGTGGAGCTCAAAGATTCAGCCAGAAAAGCACAGGTACTTGATCTGTCAGAAGTCTGGACATATTACTGTGAGTTGGCACAAAAAGCAAATGAGGAAATACCTCAGTCATTCCACAGCAGGAGAAGCACATTCAAAAACAAACTTCAATCAAAGATTTCTGACATTTATGACTGTCACTTTGCAAGCACCTGAAAGACAGGTACTGCTTATTCCCAAAGAATATGCAAACATTCCCTTCTCAAAATTGATGTGTGAAGAACAAGAAGAACTCCTACACATTCCCTAGTATCAAGCCAGTGAATAATTTTTGGAGATGGTGCATGTAGCACTGAAACTCAGGTCTGATGTCCTCTCACACCCAGAATACGAGGGCTTCGTGGTCAACGAGGAAAAGATGATAACTTCAGTACCTGAAAGCCTCTTCATGTTCCTGCGGCTGATATTCGGTGGTCAGGGCTTGCTTGAAGAGGACCCAGAAGAGGATGACCCAGACTGTGATGATCCAAGCCAGAAAGAAGCCAGAACTCAGACAAGGATTCTCAGTCTTGCACAAGACATTGTGTACAATCTTACCGGTGGCAAACACTGGACATCAAAACACCTTGGGTTTGGATGTACACTGCACCAGGCAACAAGATTTAAAGAACTTGTGAATTTTTTCCACAATGCAGGGCACATCATCAGTTACAAGAACATCCTACAAGTCGACACAGCTTTGGCAGAAAGCACTCTGAAAGGAATGGACCCCGAAACAGGTGCAGTGACACCACCTAACTTCGTGCCAAATCGCTCCGTTCATTTCACATGTGACAATATCGACATAAACGATTCCAACTTTGATGCAAGAACAGCTTCCATGCCACCCAAGTGGCAGCTTGGCAACGAGGTCCTTGTACGGAGATGGGATTGGAGCACCTGGAACCAAAGAAAACCACTCTAGATGTACCAGATGTTCTGGGAGACATTGTATTTGCAGAAAGTACTGAGGGGACAGCGCAGCCAATAACAGTTGCAGAAAAGGAATGGTTTCAGGATTCTGACTGTGACCAGGCTCTACAAGCTGTAGCAAAAGATACTGCATTCTTCATGCATTCTTTCATTTCTGAAAAAGGGTGGACACATTTCAACCAAGTACATGATGATAGGTCGCCAGAACTCACAAGCATTGGCTACATGCCAATTGTTCAAGCACCTGCTCATGAGCTGGACACCTTTCATTGGTCGTTTTGAGATGCAGGTGCATAGCCAGAACGCTTGGTCAACATCACGTCGTGCTGTCTGTTGATGAGGCACTCTACTGCAAGCTCATGGAACTGAAGTGGGCGAACCCAGAGTAACAAGATGTTCTGGTTGTCAGACTTGGTGGTCTGCACACTTCGCTCAAATTCATGCAGGTGATAGGAAATCATGTGCAGTCCTCTGGTCTTGAAGAGGCTTGGATTGACAGAAACTCTCTTGGACCCAAAACGTCTGAGCACGTTCTTTCAGGCAAGTCATATGCCAAAGGAATGATAATTCACAAACAGACCTTGCAAGCAATGTGGAGGATACTCGCTCCAAAACTACTCAGTTTCATCAGAGACAGATATCAAGATCTGGAAAAACAAATATGGGACAAGCTATCATCCAATGACACAGATGACCTGTTTGCTAAACTTGCAAGCAAAGACTTCAGAGATGCAGTTGACGCCTTTGTGGCCAGCAATGACAACCCTAACATCCAGTTCTGGTGGACCTACATCCAAATGCAGGAGATCCTCCTTCTCTTCACCAGAGCACAGAGAGATGGCCTATGGCAGCTTCACCTGCATGCCTTCAAGTTGATGCTTCCATTCTTTTTCAGGTATAATCATACCAACTATTCCAGATGGGGCACCATCTACATCAGTGAAATGAATCAACTCCCAGATCCAGTAAAGGCAGAGTTTGAGAGTGGCAATTTCGTTGTGAAAAGTTCAGCTCAGAAGTTCAACCAGGTAGACCCGCACCAGAGCCAGGAGTGGCTAAATGGCATTGGCAAGAAAGGTGGTGGTATCGTTGGCATCAAAAAGACGACGTCAACCTTGAGCAGGTGGGCTCTCTCCTTCAACCTGAGATCTCACCTGGTAAGTGAGACCAATGGTCTACGGCATTGGACGAGACGATGCATTCACTCACAACGGGTGCAATCCAGCCAGGAAAAAACTTCATCTGAAGGATGAAGACAATCTCCTGAACACATTTCAGTCCTTCAAGTTGTTCTCATCTGACGCTAGTCCACAACTGCAGAACATTGCCACAAAGGACTTTGTCACAAAGAACATTGAAGATGACCTGCTGATGGCTCGCCAGAAAGGCCAAGATCAGCTGATACAGTTTGTAGAAGAAAAGCTTTTGGCTGGCATCGACAGGGTGGTCTCTTTCAGAGACACATTGCCAAAAAATAAGCCTTTGACTTTCTCATCTCTCTTCGAAGTGGAGCAGAAGCAGTCCATAACTGCAAAGAAAGTAGTCCAAGCAGACAGGAAGTTCCTGCAGCTTCTGGTCAATTCTGATGAAGCTGAAATAAGTTTTTTCTTTCAATTTTATTTGAAAGGCTGCAAATCAGTGTAATTATGACTGACAGCATACGGTCGTTTTTCGTTTCCGCGTGTCTATTTTCATCATTGTTTCTTACCTATCATTGAAATAGTGTTATGTTACACACTAAATCATCCTTATTTTCTTGAAAACAACTGGTAATGACTAAAATTCTTGGAATAAAAGAATAGTTTCACTGTATGCAACGTGTGGTGTAGCGTGACAGGTTTGCGTGGACGCCATTTTGAATAATTAATTATATCTCACGAACGACGCAAAAATGCTCATGTCAAATGGAAAAAATGGATTCAGCATACCTTCATCCTTCAGAAAAAGCTATTTGACACTTCTGACTCAGATTTGCTTACTACTCTTTAACTAAGCTGATTTTTCTGAAATGGAACTAGTCTAATACACGCACGCAGGCACGCACGCACTCACGCACGTAAACACACACTACATGCACACACACACACACGCACGCACACACACACACGCACACGCACACGCACGCCACGCACACACACACACACACACACACACACACACACACACACACACACACACACACACACACACACGGATGCATCTTACTACTAGGCCTACATAATTCACGTTGGAGAAAATGAAACTACAGAATGGACGTCTATGCACATTAATACAATGGCTGATCAGCAAAATGTTCCAACATTGTAGATACTCATGGGAAAGAACGTTAATTAACCAACCCCAAACGCCCTCGTACATGTTGATCGATAAAATGCGATAGTATTTAACCACCATTCCTCATTCCACGCTTCTGCCCCTCCCCGTGTGTCCGCTGTGTCTTCTACCTCATGTGGGCTAAATGGGATTGCAACAGTGTTCAAACCACATGGATAGTCAGCCAACTCGCAATCCGATGCTTGGAATAAGCTGCTATCTTTTGGCACGGTGCAGCCACCCTTGAGTCGGCTTTGTAGTTATCCACTTTTGTTCACCATAGCATCAGCGAGTTATATAATAATACTACGGAGCTTAGAATGATCATGACCACACAAAAAATAATAATAGAGACGAAAACATGGGCGAGTAGAGTACTAGGAGTAATGTAACGTAGGGTGAAATAACCCATACAGCTCCACAGCAGTGTCCGATTGTATTTGACTTGAATGTCACTCTTA
>CM065689.1:50963677-50966177 GCA_017654935.2 Phymorhynchus buccinoides | reverse complement strand
AGAGACAGTGAGTGGTCCTACCATCACTCTCTCTCTCTCTCTCACTACGCCCAAGTAAATCGCGTGATAAGCCCCTAGTGCATTGACTGCCCTCTGGCGTGAAAAAATATTGCCATAGGTTGACCATTATGGTCTAGCTTCAATCGAATCATTGTATTGAATTCCATCATTTTCTATCCAGCAAATAAGTTGTCTTCTTCTTCTTCTTCTTCTTCTCCTTCTTCGATCGCTCAGACAGTTTCCTGTCAATTATGAGCGCAGATGCGTCATGCTGCCGTTATGCGCCTATTAACTAAGAAATAGTTAGGCCCAGCAAGTCCGACTTCGGCTGGGGGAAATGTTTTTTTTAAAGCGTTTCTTGAAAAAAGGGCAGGAGAATGGACCGGTAAGGCAGAAAGATAGTAGATGACAGTAAGCAAAGGGAAAAGGCAGAGTCAAAGAGAGTGACCGATTAGAGGAAGTTACAAGCACAGAACTTCCAGAAGGTGGGGGAACTATTTATACAAAAGACCCCCTGGTATCCCCACGGGGGGATAAGGAGTTGTCAATTGATACATTTGGGTAACGATCGTTGATGGAGAATCCAAGTTTAACCCAAATGACTGACTCCCTTGGTCGCCTGCACAAACGTGTCTGGAAGAAGCATGCTTTGCATCTGTCATCCAAATCCACACTGTATCTAGAGCAGCAGTGGTCAGGATGGAAGTTCAGTAACGTCGCGTACATGTACGACGGGCAGCAGTGGTCAGTGGTCACCACCCTCATTTATGGTTCTAAGACCTGGGCGCTATATACAGGAAGTAATATTTGGTATTTGGTATTTGGTATATTCAAGTCACAGAGACTTATCTCTGTGGAATTAGGGCTGCTCTCCCTCGGAGAGCGCGTCGCCGCAAGCGCATCACCTACCCATTTTAAAACAAATGTTGGGGGGAGCAGGGTGAGGAGGGGGTATGGGCAGAAATGGGAAACTTAGCTATCAATTTGGCCATACCAGGCAGTGGGATTTATCCCTGCTCTTACCGACTTTCAACTGTCGTGGGAATTTTACGTGCGTAAAGCGCACGGGTCAGACTAGCTTTAAGTCCCCATCCGAAGGACTCGACGTTCAGTTCGATTTTCCTGTCGAACTAGAAAGACTAGTAGAACTAGTAATTCGTACGACTTCTTGAACGCTTCCATCAACGATGCCTCCGCTTCATCATTGGCATCGAATGACGAGACTTCATTACCAACAACGAAGTCTTAGAATGCGCCAACATCCCCAGCATCGAGGCCATTCTTCTGTCCAGACAGCTTCCCTGGGCGGGTCACCTGTCACGCATGGAGGACACAAAACTAACGTGTTCTAAAGTCGTGTTCTATGCAGAGCTCTGCCAGGGACAAAACGTGTGGCAGGGAGGGAAGCCCTGTGGAAACCCTCTGATGTTCAGACAGCTTCCCTGGGCGGGTCACCTGTCACGCATGGAGGACACAAAACTGACAAAAGCCGTGTTCTATGGAGACCTCTGCCAGGGAAAACGTGGAAGGGAAGCCCTGTGGAAACCCTCTGATGTTCAGACAGCTTCCCTGGGCGGGTCACCTGTCACGCATGGAGGACACGAAACTAACCAAAGTCGTGTTCTATGCAGAGCTCTGCCAGGGAAAACGTGGAAGGGAAGCCCTGTGGAAACCCTCTGATGTTCAGACAGCTTCCCTGGGCGGGTCACCTGTCACGCATGGAGGACACGAAACTAACCAAAGTCGTGTTCTATGCAGAGCTCTGCCAGGGAAAACGTGGAAGGGAAGCCACGTGAAATCGCTCCGATGTTCAACCACCATCGCTCAGCGAATAAGTATGTCCACGACTTTCCGTCACTTGGTTGTTGAGTGGGGTCTGAGATGGCTGGTATAAGGCTGATCCTCGCCTTGAATTGTCTGTTGCTGTGGGGACAGTTAAGGCTCGGGGCTGAGGCGGGCTGAGTAGATGCAGCTCTGGATTTGCGCTGCAGGAGTTGCTGTTCTTTTTTTCTCAATAGGAAATTTTCGGAAATAATTAACGGGAGTAATTTCATGGTGTGTGGGAGTGATCTTGCCTTATTCAATCGGTCAAACAGGGAAAGTCACAATACAATCAGCTATCGTAGCCTATCGACTCGAGTGTTTGAGCAGACATACAGCACTTAGAACACCGTGCGTCATCATAACAAAATATGTAAGTTATATTTTTGCGTCACATTTTGCAAGTTTTATCAGTTTGTGGCCACTGGCCACCCCTCATGTTTCAAAAAAAAATGTTTGCAAGTCGCTGACTCGCATCCTGCGGTTTCAAGCTTCGACGCCATTGTTGCATCGTTGCTATGGTATTTGACCGAGTAATGGAGGTAAAGAACTCTAATTTTAACGAAGTGCTCTCCCCTATTTTTTTTCTTCCGAAAATCGTCTTTTCGCCCGTCCTCGAAGTCAGCCACCCCATTTCTGATCAGCGTGCGCCAAGCTGGGCGGCTTTGTCCAGAAATTT
>CM065689.1:50928677-50933677 GCA_017654935.2 Phymorhynchus buccinoides | reverse complement strand
CACGATTCACGCGAAATAACGTCTAAAAATAATTCTGCTATTTTCGCTCAGTATGGTGAAGTAGACCCAGTACATGAGTTTCACTTGAACTCACATCGTCAAAATCGCATCGCATTCATATGCAAGTCGTATGTCGTATGGCTGGCCCTTGAGGGCATGACCTTTTTCATGAAAACGGAAGTGGGGGAACGAAACGGTAAACACTTCCTGTCTGATGGTCCCGCTATGAGTTCACGCGAGGGTTGATGCAATAATGGGGGTGTAGTTCTGTGTGCGAGTAACCGGAAAACAACAGCCCCAATGTTTAAAAAATGGCGGGGGGGGGGGGGGGGGGGGGGGGGGGGGGGGGGGGGGGGGGGGGGGGGGGGTGAGGGTGGCGGTGGGGGGGGGGGGGGGGGGGGGGGGGGGGGGGGGGGGGGGGGGGGGGGGGGGGGGGGGGGGGGGGGGGGTAGGGGGGTGGGGGGGGGGGGGGGGGGAAAATGGGGGGGGGGGGGGGGGGGGGGGGGCGTGTTGATTGATTGATGGCAACAACAACAGACAGAGGAATTAAGAAAAGCACTTGAGATTCATTGTTGACATTCCGTGAGCTTATAAAGAAGAAGGAGGAGGAGGAGGAAGAGGAGCACGAGGAGGAGGAGGAGGAGGAGGAGAGAGGAGCAAAAAAAAAAGGAAACAGGAAGAGGCGGAGAAGAAGAAGAAGAAGAAGAAAAAGAAGAAGAAGAAGAAGAAGAAGAGAAGAAGAAGAAGAAGAAGAAGAAGAAGAAGAAGAAGAAGAAGAAAGAAGAAGAAGAAGAAAGAAGAAGAAGAAGAAGAAGAAGAAGAAGAAGAAGAAGAAGAAGAAGAAGAAGAAAGAAGAAGAAGGAAAGAAAGGAGGAGGAGGAGGAGGAGAAGAAGAGAAGAAGAAGAAGAAGAAGAAGAAGAAGAAGAAGAAGAAGAAGAAGAAGAAGAAGAAGAGAAGAAAGAAGAAGAAGGAGGAGGAGGAGTAAGAAGAAGAAGAGAAGAAGAAGAAGGAAGAGGAGGAGGAGGAGGAGAAGAAGAAGAAGGGAGAGGAGGAGGAGAAGGAATACAAAAAAAGAAGAAGAAGAAGAAGAGGAGCAACAATAATAACGACGACAACGACGACGACTACGACGATGATGATGATGACGACCACGACGACGATGATGATAAGGGTGACGAAGATGATCATCACTGTGGGTGCTAAAGTAAAAACAACATAAAACAACAACATAGGCTTACTTTCTGCTACAGTATATGAGCTTTTATTTCATTGCAGTCTGTCTGTCTGTCTGCGTCTCCGTGTGTCTAAGCGCGATCGGGTGCATGCACCCTCATGCATAAATAATACAGAAATGCTTTTTTGAAAAGTCCTTATCACAAAAAAGAGTTCCCAAGCCCCGAGATTAATTTAACCCTTTCATCGCCACTGTCAGCTCTGTCGCCTTTTGGCACCACAATGATTTAATACCTCACTAAAAGGCATCAGAACGAGGGTCTGGTATCTAATTACCTTATGTTCTTAATTTTGGAAGGTAAGGATATGCCCTTTTGTGTACATGTCACAGAGGAATCCCCACTATTGCAGACATCATCTTTTCTCCACCCGGGTAAGTGTTAATGAAAGTTTTAGCTGAAAAAAACCCGGCTGGCGTTGAAAGGGTTAAAAAAGCCTTGTTTGAATGCACTTCCCCAATCACACACAACTCAACGACCCGGGGGGAGTTGGAAATGCAATACACGGGCTAGCCAGACAGCTAGTAGCTAGCTGTAGTAAAGAAATAATGCAATACATCAGATGAGTTTTGAAACCCCCCGAAACACAATTTCATAGAGATACATTTATCATTAAAAAAATAATCTATCTTGATTTGAAAAAAAGCATACAAAAAACGAATACAGCGGGACTTTTCTGGAATTGCAGTACCTCCAGGATCGTCCCACCATCTTTATAATGCCCCACATGTACCTGTTCCGGGTCAAAGGTCGTTAAACGGAATTTTTCTCTCACAAAGCACATTGCAGCGGAGTATGTTTAGTTATAATATAATGTCGTTTTTTGTTGTTGCATCATTTAAATTGTGTATAATTTCAGTCATGGTGTCCATCAGTTATCAATTACAGTCATTTTGTTAATCAATCATCTCGCCTTGGCATAATGCTGTGTCAGACCAGTTGACATAAGATAGAACACCAAGGCTACATCCAAATGTTGCTATGTTATGCATGGTTATGCGGCGCGGGGATTGTCTTAAAACCATGACAAGCTCCTAGCATAACATCATCATTAGTCTGAAATCCTCCGAAGTCGGAGTGTGGCTGCACACGTGGCGGGGTAATCAAAGCAAGTCACACACGTAGTGTTCTCATCCCTAGCTGGTGTAATATTACCACAGTGTTCAAGTGCTTCGACTGTTGGGATGATCCCAGGAGTCTTTAAGCCAGGGCAAGACAACAACAACAACAACAACAACAACAATCAATTATCACTTGGAGAAAATGTAGCGCTGTGATACAGACAGAGTGATTGCTTAGATCACACAAGAGAGATATGTTGGTTCCAATCCCCGTACGTAGCAACATTTCTGTGCCCTCTATTTGTGTACTCCATGGTGTTGACATTAGAGGCTGCATACGATAAGCGCGCATTTTTCTATTGTCGATAAACGCGCATCGACATTTTCCGGCTCATATGAGCGCATGTATGTAGTCCGAAATGAGCGCATCCCCTCTGTCGTAATTGAGCGCATCGCTTCTGTCCTAAATGAGCGCATTCAGTTTGTATCATCGAGGTTTGCTAACACACATATACAGACACACACAGATTGTCACGTATGTAACTAATTTCACGAATGTTTATTCTAAAATTTGAAGGTTTATTATAATATCGTCGAAATCATACCAAGAAACGGAAAGCTCGTCTGTTTCCAAAGCTATTTCATCCATTTATCAGCTGTACAGTTCCCATCAAGGCTAGCAGCCGTGTCGGCCTACATGCGCTCTTATCGGCAGAAGGGATGCGCTCTTATGAGCATGCAAATGTGCGCTTATGAGCGCGCTCTTATGAGCGATGCGCGCTTATTGCCAACTCCGACATTAGAATAGTATGAGACTTATCATCATGATATCGTAGAAGTCCTAAAGTGGCACAGTGGTAACGCGCTCGCCTCGTGTCAAGTAAACCCGAGTTCGAACCTGGGTACAGGGGATGTTTCCTCTCACTTTGCACTAGGCCTTACAGTCTGAACGTGGAGTCTTACGGATGAGACGATAAACCGAGGTCCAGTGTGCCCATGCACTTACTACACACTAAACCCAGTGGCAACGAAAAAGTTGTCATTTGGTCAACATGTACCTCCCCCCCCCCTTTCCTTCCTCATTAGTGGCACAGTCACGCTCTCCAGGTGGGAGCAACCCGAATTTCACAGAGATGCCTCTGTGACTATTAAGTACCTAATACCTAATACCTATAGTCCTACTATTTTAAAAGGATTTCTACGATATCATGATGATAAGCCTCATACTATCTCAATGTGAATACGGGCCCAGTTATGTAAGGACAGGAGTACAATAGAATAGGAACGAGGGCTGTGCGTGTGTGTTTCTCTATCTGTCTGTCTGTATGCATGTGCCAATTTCTTTTTCTTTTCACAGAACCTAAACTGCTAAACTGTTTTTAACGAAATTTGGCAGAATCTTTTTTTCAGGTTGTCTAGATGCTGTCTGATGAAAGTTGGCTTAACGTCCTCCGGCCTGGAACAGGCACATATGGCACATTATTAACTATAAAGATAGTGGGGCGATCCTGGAGGTGCTGCAATACCAGGAAAGTCCTGATGTATTGGGTTTTTTTCATAATCAAGATAGTTAATGACACGATTGTTTTTATATATTATTATTGATGTGAAAATACCTCTAGATGCTGATTGTGGTGTCCGATTTATCGCATGGCAAACCATATCAACCTAATTCCCGTGAATCAGATTTGAATATTATTACAAAGACATCGGTTATTTAAAAGATAATCGATGCATTTCAACCAAAGTTGTTTTGGTGAAGAAAAAACAAATCTAAATTTTTATTTTATTTTCGTAAAATAATACATTGCTCTGTATTACCATACTGATATATGATTTTATTTTTAAACACAAAATATTGCAATAACATTAGAGTCAAATAATCTCCCTTGTTTTTCATTTGTATCTGGGAGTAGAGTTTATACTCTCATCATGTGTCATTTTGAGTTTTTGGGGTGTTTTTTTGTTTTTGTTCCTTTGATATCCTCGTTTAGTTGTTCAAACCATCCGCATGTATGAATGACACACTTTGCTTTATGCCTCTTTCTCAGTCTCTGTCAGTCTGTCTCATCGTCTCTCTGCACCTGTCTTAGCATAGATGAACCGAATAGAAACCACAACATACTGAACTCTACTGAACTCCACCGAAGTGACTCAGCAGCAGTGCAGTGTCTCCTCGGTTGGTTGCCTTCTGACGGCCTAACATAGATTCACTTCCCTTGGACTGCTGGTCTCGGATTCTGCGACCTGAACGTGCGGATGTGTGGCTTTGTTAGATGAGATGGAAGTTTTAGGCCTTAAAACAAAAATATTCCCCCAAACCTTTGTCAACCATTGGTACTGTCTACGCACTTGATCAAATCACGAAAGAAAAAGGCAGTGTATGGCAGAAACACTCTACATATCACAAATAATATTTGTCCCCTGAAGTCGGAATATGGCCGCCCATGTGGCGGGGCCCTTTAAAAGCAGCCCTACACGTAATCTTCCCACCCAAGGCCATGCGAAATGTTCACATGGCACTGGGTGTGCCCCCAGAGTGTTGTAAGCTGGGGAACGAAAACAACAAAACAAGAAATAATAATCAGGTTATTTCTCTTCGAGCCCATGTGGCGGCCTGGTAATTAATTAAATAAACAACACATTCTTCTTCTTCTTGTCTTGTTCTTGTTCTTGTTCTTCTTCTTGTTCTTGTTCTTGTTCTTG
>CM065689.1:50896177-50903677 GCA_017654935.2 Phymorhynchus buccinoides | reverse complement strand
TTTTTGTATGGGACATTTTGTTGCACCACCACACTAAATGTGAAGCGATTCCATGCAACAGTTGTTGAGATACAGCCTTGCACAGGCAAATTCATGATTATATTGTTATAGCCCTATCGTCAGAAAATGTTGTGGAAAAAACAAACCGCATTGAAATACGTGCAAAACGTCTCGAGGTTTTAGCGATTAAGTGTTTTTGGGGGTTGAACTCCTTAATCGGCATGACTTTGACCTTGAAATAAAAGCGGCCATTCGATATGTTAATATCCTCTAATACTTGTAATACTCAGTCTCCCCGTCGAAGTCTTAACACTGCTTGCTACGAGTGCCACTCGTAGTTGATGACATCATTAATGATGTCATAACTTTTTATGTCATAGACCTAGAATGATGGTTCTTGGTTTAGATAAGCCAGGAAAGGTGTATCTCTAGACCATTTTCTCAGATTGAGTGTAAGAGGTTTGGTTCAAACTTTATAATTAAAAAATCAATATTTTCTCATTTTTCTTCTGGCAGTGAAGGGATTAATTAATAAAGTCGAAAATTTGAAGAAAAGCTTCGTTTTTGTTGTTGTCTAATACGTGTACATTAAATGTGTTTGAAATAGACTGAACGGATGTGAAGGAAACGCGCACGCGCGGACGGACGGACGTACAGACGAAATAAAAAAAACCAATGCTTCCAGAAGCTTCGCTCAGGAACTCACAAGAGGGGTGTCGAAGGCAAGAAGAGATTAGACAAGAGACCAGGGCCTGTATTCACATTGAGATAGTATGAGACTTATCATTATCATCATGATATCGTAGAAGTCCTTCTAAAGTCCTATTAAATCCCACTACTTTATAAAAGAGGACTTCTAAGATAATCATGATGATAAGTCTCATACTATCTCGATGTGAATACAGGCCCAGGAGATGAGGTGTGTCTGTGGGGGGTGGGGGTGGGAGGAGAGTGTGTTCTGGCATTTACAGACCAGTGGCTTGGAGGTGGACATGATGGATTGGCCAAAACGCCACCAGGGCACAAGATGTATGGGAGGGAACCCTGACGTTTCGCTGGAATATCCCTTTCCACGTATCACCCGCTCCTCACTTTTCTCTTAAAGGTGGAACCTGACGGGTGAGTTGTTTTCACGAAACACGTCGAGATCACCAGAAAGACAGCCTTTTCAAGGATCGGAACACTCACTTTGCTCTGGTTTCCTAGAAATCAAACCGCGTACCGTCAAAATGGCGATTCCTCCTTGGCGGAGATGCCGGAGAGAGAAGCCATTTTGGACGGGGTGGGTGGAGGTCACTCATTGTGGTTGAAGCTTAATTTTTATTTTGCAGTGCAGAAAAAAAGGAGCTATTTGCTTTGTTGCGAGCGAAACTCCTTTAGGTAAACTGTATACTAATATTACAATTAAAACAATTAAAAAAAAGGCTTGTATTGTGCAAATTTCGTGCAAACGATTTGGCCTAAACTCAGGCGGCCATTAAAAAAAGAGAAAGCACTCTTTCACTGAAAAAATTTGACTTCCAGGAGGAATCGCCGAGTTGACGGTTTGATTTCTAGGAAACCAGAGCAAAGTGAGTGTTGCGATCTCTGTAAAGGGAGTTTTCCTGGTGATCTCGATGTGTTTCTTGCAAACACTCATCCATGAGGGTGCCCCTTTAAGCATATCATTCTTACACCCCTACACTGTGTCGTTCTCCCGCTTCTTCTTTGCTTTGGCTGTTTCTGTCTGTTCTTTTTGTTTTGGTTTTTGTTCGTCTTTTTGTTTTCCCTGTTTGCTTATTTCCCTTGGGTGAACACACCTTATCATTTTCACTACTTTCTAATGCTGTTCGCATAGATCTCCTTTCGTTATTATTTAGTATGAGTCTTTCCTGGTATGGCAGTACCTCCAGGATCGGCCCACTATCTTTATAACTGTCCCATGCGTAGCTGTGCCGGGTCAGAGGACATTAAAGCGTTTGTAGTCAGGGAGCTTCAGCATCTTCGAGATGAAGGACCTGAGCGTGGGGGACTGGACTGTCTCTGATGGCATTGCTGACAAAAAACGCAGGCTTTGGAATTCAGAGGAGCCTGTTCTGAACTAACATACACAGGTCACCACCTACTAAGCCCCCTACTGACCACAATAATGTCTTAGTCGCGGAGCCAGCGTGAATGAGGTCCTCCACGTCCGTCCATCGACAGTACCCCAGGACATACTGATCCACATGACTTTGACCCGAACGCACCAAGGACATAGACTGGATTGGTAACCGAAACTGAGGTCACCATGAAAGCAGGGCACGCAAGGCCACATAAATGGATACTTTTCTGTGATCGATGGAGACGAGGATGATCAGGCTGAAGATGATCTTATGGAGTTCCAAATTGACCCGTGTTCCATGTTTACTGCTCTACGCTTCTTGTCATAATGATAGCCTGGCGTCCACCAGGATACAGAGATACAGACATAATGATGCAGTGCTGGTCAGGAAATTAGAGCTCAGAATTGCATCCATCGAGTGGATGAAGCTCGACTGCGTGGCTTCAAGTATTCCCATTGAGCCCATAGCACACTGCCTCTAGGTTGGAGTCGGTCCAGGACCGAAACAAAATCCCAGTCGTCTCTGATGGGATTCAAACCCAAGACCTTCGCCTTGGCTTGAGGCTGTGTCAGGCCAATTGACTGCCATAGGCTAGAACACCAAGACTACATCAAAATGCTGTTATGCCATGCATAGTTATGCGTGGATTGCCTTTAGCCATGACAAGCTCCTAGCACAACATCATCAGTCTCCAAAATCCTCCGAAGTCGGAGTGTGGCTGCTCATGTGTCGGGGTAATCAAAACCGGTCACACGCGTTCATGTTCTCATCTCTATCTAGCTGTTGCATTTGCACCATAGACAGTGTTCAAGGGCTTCGGATGTTGGGATGATCCCTGGAGTCTTTTAGCCAGGGTATGACAGCAAACAAGAACAACAACAACAACAACAAATCCAAGACCTCCCAGTCACTGGTCTGCGACAGTGCCGCTGCGCTACGGTGGCTGGTATATTCAACCAACCGAGAAGCGAATACCTCATGTGTTACTCCTTGGCGATCAGCCCCTGGATACTTACATTTCTCTCTTCATGCATGCTATGCATTTTTACGCAGAACGCGCGCGCGCGCATGCATCCATGCATGCAGTTCAAATGTCAAACATCTGGGAAATAACTGTAGCTATACTACTAAAACAAAGTAGGGAATATTAAAAGAAGAATAAGTACACCATGCAATCAGTAATCAAGTCATAGATTTTATTTCAAGTGAAAACGAAAGTACAATGTTCTCTGCCTCTGAAATCAATAACAACAAGAGGCAAAGCCTTCAAGGCTCACTCGAACAGGAGCATGTGGACAACAGCAAAGATTGAGGGGGGTGTCTAAAGTACAAGATTGCCAATGACATTTTAAAGTACAAATGAAACTATCGTTAATGGATACAACTAAAAGCAAGAAAGTGCCCGTGCCGAGAATCGGACCCGGAACCATTGGCATGACAGACAGACACTCTAGCAATGAGCTATCGAGGCTTTCAGTGTTGATGAGTTTCTTAATTAACTCAAGTTGCCTGTTGAGTACTCTCTAACCCACTAATCTAAAATGTTATCTGTGTTTGTTATCTGTTTACATGGTTGTTTTAAGTATTTAATTATTCAAATCATCATTGTTTGAAAGCTTGCATAAACATCTATGTCAGTGTGTGTATTGAAAGTTTGAACAATGTACGCCTTCTATTTACCGAGTAAATGCCAAAGTTAAAGTTTGGAGATTAGACCACAGACGCAACACACACTCACACATACACACAACCGAACAGCTATCAGACTATAGACTCACTTCGTGAGCCACAAATCAATTTTTAAATGTCACGTGACTGCCAGAAAAGATGGGCATCCAAGGGATCCACGACCACAAGTTACCATCATAATGTTGTTTCATTGGCGTTAGTAAGTTAATGCGTTCAAACAAAGTTTTATGGGAATCGCTGACAACTATCTATATATATGAATACATTAGTCTGATAGTAATGCAAACATGAATACATTAATCTGAAAACGAAGCCATAAACAAGCTCACAGTTACACAAATGAAAGCATAAAACATTGGCTAATAATGATTCACACAAATGTTACGTTTTCAAGCTGTCGCACTCGCTAAATACTTATAATAAGGTTCTCATTAATTAAACTATTATGTATGTGTGCAACATGCCTGCTTGCAAGTGTGATAAAGTGTGATATTACATCTGCAATGATAAACCATTGAACCTCTCTCTCTCCCTCTCTCTCTCTCTCTCTCTCTCTCTCTCTCTCTCTCTCTCTCTCTCTCTCTCTCTCTCTCTCTCTCTCTCTCTCTCTCTTTCTCCCTCTCCCCCTCTCTCTCTCTTTCTCTCACATTTTCCCTCCCTCCCAGTCTCTCTCTTCTCTATTTCTTCTCTCTCTCTCTCTCTCTCTCTCTCTCTCTCTCGTCTGTACCTGGAACACCCCCACCCCCCTCTCTCTCTATCTGTGCAAATGCAAAACTCGCCGCATCAGCCAAACAGTCCCATACATGGACATTCATTTGATTGGGCGCAATCACCCCATCGACCGAGCCCAAATGTGAACATGACGATCATGACGTTTTTGTGTGGACATTTTAACCGATTGGACTGGAGAACTGGGAGTATTTCCAACACTAGGAACAGGTATTTAAAGGCACGGCCGGCCGTACTATAAAAGAGGGGAGGCGCTGAGCGAACGTCCATAGGGGACGACAACCAATTCGACGATAATCTCACAATCACTAGCGAGCGCCGCATTTGAATCACAGCTGGCGAGAGAGACGGTTCGCCCTTCTTTGTTCTCTGTAGTACGAGCCACCGCGAGGCAGAGCTTTTCTGACGAGAACGACCCGATCCCTGGGATCGGTTGTTTTCCCTTTAAGAGTTTGGTGTGTGTGTGTGCGTGGGTACCGGGTGCGTGCGTGCGTGCGTGCGCACATGTTTGTGTGCGTGTGTGTATGCGGCGCATCTCTCTCTCTCTCTCTCTCTCTCTCTCTCTCTCTCTCTCTCTCTCTCTCTCTCTCTCTCTCTCTCTCTCTCTCTCTCCCTCTCTCTCTCTCTCTCTGTTTTCCAAAGGACTGAGTTTATGAAGTAAGTGTTCAAGAAGTAACCAGCCAATCTTTCAGCACCGAGGCGCCCATCGTTCAGTGCAAATCATTGCCATAACTATCCTCCGAATTCGGAGTGTGGCTGCGCACGTGGCGGGGTAATAAATGAAACGGTCACACACGTAATGTTCGCATCCCTAGTTCCTGCATGTGCACCATTGTGTTCAAGTGCTTCGGCTGTTAGGATGATCCCTGGAGTCTTTAAGCCAGGGTAAAACAACAACAACAATAACATTGCCAGAACTCAGCAAAGACAGGAGAGAAAGAAACTTGCAAGTGTATACAACAAGAAAACACTTTTACGTGGTGCAATATCCTTCAATACATTATCTCGTAAGAGGCTGTATTTGGTGTGTTTGGTATTTGGTATATTCTAGTCACAGAGACTTTTCTCTGTGGAATTCGGACTGCTCTCCCCCGGAGTGCGCGTCGCCGCAAGTGCAACGTCTACCCAATGTTTCTTTAGTTATTACCCGCCTTAACAATTGACAAATAAAATGGTTACAAGGGTCACTTGATTAGTTTTGTTGAATCTCAGAGTGTTAATAATATTTTTTTAAATGCATTCACGTCATGCTATAGGCTTATTATTATGCTGTTTTGTTGCACAATTTATTACATTTTGACCCGCTACTGTGCACATAAAACTTTTTTTTTCAAGAACAAAGATTTGTAATTGTATCTTGTATCATGTTTTGAACCTTTTATTGATTAATTGAAAATACAAAAAATAAGTACTACCAGATTTACTTTCACTAATTGTTAAACATTCATGTAAGATTAATTTGTGCATTGGTTAGACTGTGCAATTAGGCCCACTGACAACTATTTGCCAATACAGGCAACCATATTATCTCCACCGTATTTTGTAAACAACATGTTTCTTAAAATGTCTTGTACTAATTCAAAGCATTTCTTTCTTTCTTTCTGCAATGAAATTTTGCTACGCTACGTGTGCTTGTTATAACTCGGATGGTATGAACATATGCGCCACGATCATCCACTGCAACATATATATGTTACAGTAAATTTACAAAACCATTGAGAAACAAATGCATGCAAAATTCAGGAAATTTGCAAATTTCCCGTTTCACTCAGGGATTTAGCAGATTTCATAAAAAATGTCAGGAAATGTTCAAATGTCCAGAATTTTGCATGCATTTGTTTCTCAATTTTACTGAAGATTGCAAGTTAGTAAATCTGCAAATTTCCTGGACTATAACAGATTTTCTTTGCAGTGAAACAAAAATCAATATGTCAACGCTACTGCCCCTGGACTCGACCTCTTTGCTTGCTGGAGGGGCGGTCCTGTTGTGTCTGTGGTGGTGGCTGTCCACACGACGACCCCCGGGCCTCCCCCCGGGCCCTGGACCTGCCCTACCCCTGCTGGGACACCTCCACCTGCTGGGCAGGGACCCCCGGCCCAAGTTCTACAGGTGGAGACGTCAGTACGGAGACGTGTTCAGTCTGTACATAGGAGGCAACCTGACGGTGGTGCTGGCCAGCTATTCAGCCATCAAGGAAGCCTTCGTCACCTCTGGCGATGCTTTCTACGATCGTCCACAATTATTTCATTTTAACGAACTTTGTGATTGTAAAGGTAAGAATAGAATCACAACATTTCTGAATGCTCCAAGACAAATAACAGACTTAAGAAACATAAATGGCATAATCCCCAGTTTATATTACTATCAGTCTTTTTAAATACAAGTTATTAGGACGCTTGGTGAAAGCTACGAGCGAGTATAAACTGTATGGGTTGAGAGAATAAGGTTAAATTGTCTTTATTAAGTTATTAGTTTTCGCTAGAAGTTCAATACGAAGCCAATGAACTGTCTGGAAATCGTTCGTTTTGACTGTAAGGCATCGAATTTGTTATTTACAGATTATTTTGTACAGGGAGAGAAGAACATCCAAGATAATTATGCTAGAGTATAGGAATATGGACCACCATTTGTAAAATCAGGGCCTGTATTCACGTTGAGATAGCATGAGACTTAGCATGATGCTAACTTAGAAGCTCTTCCAAAAGTCCTATTAAATCCAATAGGACATTGGAAGAGCTTCTAAGTTAGCATCATGCTAAGTCTCATGTTATCTCAGCGTGAATACAGGCCCAGGTGTATAACCATTATTTTCTGCCAGTTCCACGGGGGACGGGAAGGTACTTTCTGAACGAAACACCTTTGTAAATAAATCATGAAATATGCAAGGATGTCCCTAGAAACATTTGATTCTCTATCAATTAAAACATTCGATGGCTTGGAGTCAAAACGGACTATCTTTAGATAGTCCATTAACGTATTATTTGATTTATTACAAAA
>CM065689.1:50881177-50893677 GCA_017654935.2 Phymorhynchus buccinoides | reverse complement strand
ATTTGTTAGGCCCTTTGCTTCAAATGGCTGTTATCATTGGTTGACATGAGCTTATGGTAGGGCCAACAGTAGCACAAGAGCTGTGCAATAGATGCTTTCTACGATAATGGAAAATCATGGTACAGTTTAGTCGTTTGTGGAATAATGTGACTCTCAAACGAGGGGGGCTTTTGCACTGGCTCTAGTGCTGCAGCTAAAGGGAGGGATTGGCCTTTGGGAACCTTCCGGGGGGGGTGGGTGACCTCACATTCCAAATCCCTTTGGCCGTGACAGTGGGGATGTACTCTGGGCAAGGCGTCTACTCTGTAAACAAATTCTAGCCCAGCCCGCCGGAATAGCATATCCCCCCCCCCCCCCCCTGTGTTCACACACACACACACACCTGCTATCTGGCAGCCGTGTTCAGAAATGACTGACTGGCTTAACAGCAAAATAGCAGGTGTACATTAACTGTCAGAAGTATCAAATAAAACCTGTCCACTTGAGATGCATTGTTTAAAACATTTTTTTCTCCCATTAGATGGCAACCTCCAGAAGGCTGTCACGGACCTGTTCCTGGCTGGAACGGAGAGCACCTCTACAACCATGCGCTGGGCCCTACTCTTCTTTCTCCACCATCCCCACGTCCAGGAGAAGTGCTTCCGGGAAATCTCTGACGTCATCGGACCTCATCGTCCGCCCTCCATGCGAGACAGACCCAACCTGACGTACCTGGAGGCCACCATCTGTGAAGTCCTCAGGAAAGGGGACGTCACTCCTTTACCCGCCTTCCACGCTGCAACCAGTGACGTCACGTTCCGTGGTTACGTCATCCCCAAAGGTGCCAGCATCCTCCCTTTTCAGGGCCTTGTCCTGCAGGATCCTGACATCTGGGGAGACCCTGAGAACTTCCGGCCTGAGAGATTTATCGGCCCTGATGGAAAACTCACCAAACCAGAAGAGTTAATTCCCTTCAGTTTGGGTAAATAATTATTTTCCTGCAGGGTAGTGAACAACTCTGTGTGTGTGTGTGTGTGTGTGTGTGTGTGTGTGTGTGTGTGTGTGTGTGTGTGTGTGTGTGTGTGTGTGTGTGTGTGTGTGTGTGTACGAGGATGTTACGTACAGTGTCAAGCGTGCAAGTAAACTTACATTTTTCCTTTTTATCCCATAATGTCTATGGGTTTGTTTTTCTCTGTGTATGTGCGTGCGCATATAATATATAGTTCTACGCAAATCTTTTCAAATGCACATGTCATATCCTTTTTTGCTAAACAAATGTACAATTAAGTCCTGCTCTTCGATCCTTTGTTCACAGGTCGTCGTGCATGTCTCGGAGAGTCTCTGGCCCGGATGGAGCTGTTTCTGTACCTGGCCACTCTCATTCAACACTTCCGCTTCCTGTCACCGGAAGAAGGACAGCTGCCATCTTTGGAAGGAGTGTTTGGGCTGATACACTCCCCACAGCCATTTAGAGTCCGAGCAGAGCCCAGAATGTGAAGCATATTATTTGTTATTAATGTAAAGTGTGTAGCGTATAACGAAGTTTTCCTACAATTTTTGTGTGAAAATTAGCTGATTAGTAGACTCGATCTTTGTTTTATGCTTATGGAGAACAGATATCTCGATAATTGTTTTATTTTATCTTTCAAATAATACTAGACGCACAAACAAATCTGTAAAAACTTTATATGCACCCCATTCTAGATCTGTATTACAAACCATGTGTACATTTCTGCAGTTTTAGACTATCGAATATTATTTTAACTATAACCTTAATCTTGTTGATGATTAAATCCTGGAATACTATCCCCACATTAAACAGAGCTGTATGAAATGATAGTTTTGGTTGAGATTTGAATCCAAATTTGATCAGAGAGATCTTATACAGCACTGTTGATTTTTGAGTATGCATGTTGTCTAAAATTCAATCACAGAAGAATATTAGCAAGAGTATATCACAGAATTTATGTGCGCGCGCGTGTGGCACATCTGGCAAATCGAGCACATCTGGCACATCAGGCACATCTGGCACATCTGGCACATCAGACACATCTATAGCGGTTTGTGATGTATGGAGACACAAAGGGAGCGAGTTCCAGAGTGTTTAGACTTGAAAGCTAAAAACGCGTTGGCCAAAAGACTTATTTTGGTCTTTGGTATATTCTATTCACAGAGACTTATCTCTGTGAAATTCGGGCGTCGTCGCAAGTGCAGCGCCTACCCATTTAAAACAAATGGGGGGGGGGGGGGACAGGGTGAGGACACACTTAGAAAATATAGCTATCGATTTGGCCTGCCGCCATACCAGGCAACGGGATTTTCCCCTGCTCTTACCGACTTTCAACTGCCGTGGGATTTTTACGTGCTTACAGCGCACGGGTCAGACTAGCTTTAATATCTGACGATTTTTAATCGAATGCCTTGCAATGCCTTGCAGGAAACAGTGACCCAACACGATTCCAACTGATTTATGTTTGTGTCTTTTGGGCAATGCACCCATTGATGCCCGTCTTCTCTGGCAATCACGTGACGTTTCAAAATTGATTTTAGTCTTCGATTTTATATGTTCGCTGACTAACATACTTTTGTTTTCAAATCGAATCGAACTTATAATTTCGTTATTTGACCCATGGTGATCTTACAAACACAATATCCCCTACTTTTTGTGAGCAGTATGCTGTTGCACTCCTGACTAGATGCCTTAGGATAAACACAGACAAAAGTGTGTTATATCATTTTGGAGGAGTAGACCATTATTGTTCAGCCGCAGTTGCATCTCTTGTCTTCTGAATATTTCATGTCTGCAATGTTCTTAGCCTCTCTCTCTCTCTCTCTTTCTCTCTCTCTCTCTTTCTCTCTCTCTCTCTCTCTTTCTCTCTCTCTCTCTCTCTTTCTTCTCTCTCTCTCTCTCTCTGTTTCTCCCTCTCTCTCTCTCTCTCTCTCTCTCTCTCTCTCTCTCTCTCTCTCTCTCTCTCTCTCTCTCTCTCTCTCTCTCTCTCTCTCTCTCTCTCTCTCTCTCTCTCTCTCTCTCTCTGTGTCAAAAATCAGGCAAATGAGTATAACAAGAACAACGTAGATGGTTGGGGGAAAAAAAAGTTATTGATATTTCTCGCACGTTGATTATTATATTGGATGGTGGGTAGACATGAATGTTTTCTTTCGGTTTTCATTTCTTTGTTTCTTTTATTTCTTTTACTTTATGTCTAGGTTGTCGAATATTGTTATTTCATTGAACATATTCATGTACCCCTCCCCCCTTGTCATCAGACCCATGTGGTAATGACAACTCTCTCTCTCTCTCTCTCTCTCTCTCTCTCTCTCTCTCTCTCTCTCTCTCTCTCTCTCTCTCTCTCTCTCTCCATTAAAGTTCCATTATAGTATTAGATACACGCTGCATGCTTAGAACCAAGGGCAGAATAGAAGACTACTAGGCCCAGCATAAATTCTTATCTTTGTAAAATAAAGTATTTGAAGTTTGAAATTTGAACACACACACTCTCTCTCTCTCTCTCTCTCTCTCTCTCTCTCTCTCTCTCTCTCTCTCTCTCTCTCTCTCTCTCTCTCTCTCTCTCTCTCTCTCTCTCTCTCTCTGTCTCTGTCTCTCTCTGTCTCTCTCTCTCTCTCTCTCTCTCTCTCTCTCTCTCTCTCTCTCTCCCTCTCCCTCTCCCTCTCTCTCTGTCTCTGTCTCTGCTCTCTCTCTCTCTCTCTCTCTCTCTGTCTCTCTCTCTCTCTCTCTCTCTCTCTCTCTCTCTCTCTCTCTCTCTCTCTCTCTCTCTCTCTCTCTCTCTCTCTCCCCCTCTCTCTCTGTCTCTGTCTCTCTCTCTCTCTCTCTCTCTCTCTCTCTCTCTCTCTCTCTCTCTCTCTCTCTCTCTCTCTCTCTCTCTCTCTCTCTCTCTCTCTCTCTCTCTCTCTCTCTCTCTTTCTCTCTCTCTCTCCTTGTCCTTTTTCTTTGACACATTCATAGCTGAATGAAATTCTGCTTAAAGTCCTCAGGACTGGAACCGACACATACTTGACATTGATAGATATCAAGATGGTGGTAACAATCAAGAGGCAATGCCCGGAGGCAGTGCAACACCAGGAAGGTCCCGATTTTTTAACAATACAGATGTCTATATTGTAATGTAAAATTCATACCTATTACTGCATCTCGTTTTATACGGACTTCTTTCTGTCTTCCTTTCTTGTGGGTGGGGCCATGGATGCATTCGGACCCACAGTGTTGACCCATTAACAGTCCGTGGTCAATATCCGTTTCATTGACAGCGTGTGACCAAAAAGCCTGACTATGCAAAGAGTTCGCAGTCCGAAGCTGACTGAATCCGTTTTTTGTACTCCCATCCTTTCGCCTATAGGTGGGGATAATTGTGACCTCACTCACTGCCTCTGGTACCATGCTTAACACTCCTTCCACCTTCACTACAGGTGGGGATAATTGTGACCTCACTCACTGCCTCTGGTACCATGCTTAACACACCTTCCACCTTCACTACAGGTGGGGATAATTGTGACCTCACTCACTGCCTCTGGTACCATGCTTAACACACCTTCCACCTTCACTACAGGTGGGGATCATTGTGAACTCACTCACTGCCTCTGTTACCATGCTTAACACACCTTCCACATTCACTACAGGTGGGGATAATTGTGAACTCACTCACTGCCTCTGTTACCATACTTAACAACACACCTTTCACCTTCACTACAGGTGGGGATAATTGTGAACTCACTCACTGCCTCTGTTACCATGCTTAACACTTCCCACCCTTTCACCTTCACTACAGGTGGGGATAATTGTGAACTCACTCACTGCCTCTGTTGCCATGCTTAACACTTCCTACCTTCCACCTTTTCACCTACACTACAGGTGGGGATAATTGTGAACTCACTCACTGCCTCTGTTACCATGCTTAACACTTTCTACCTTCAACCTTTCACCTTCACTACAGGTGGGGATAATTGTGAACTCACTCACTGCCTCTGTTACCATACTTAACACTTCCCACCTTCCACCCTTTCACCTTCACTACAGGTGGGGATAATTGTGAACTCACTCACTGCCTCTGTTACCATGCTTAACACTTTCTACCTTCAACCTTTCACCTTCACTACAGGTGGGGATAATTGTGAACTCACTCACTGCCTCTGTTACCATACTTAACACTTTCTACCTTCAACCTTTCACCTTCACTACTGGTGGGGATAATTGTGAACTCACTCACTGCCTCTGTTACCATGCTTAACACTTTCTACCTTCAACCTTTCACCTTCACTACTGGTGGGGATAATTGTGAACTCACTCACTGCCTCTGTTACCATACTTAACACTTTCTACCTTCAACCTTTCACCTTCACTACTGGTGGGGATAATTGTGAACTCACTCACTGCCTCTGTTACCATGCTTAACACTTTCTACCTTCAACCTTTCACCTTCACTACTGGTGGGGATAATTGTGAACTCACTCACTGCCTCTGTTACCATACTTAACACTTTCTACCTTCCACCCTTTCACCTACACTACAGGTGGGGATAATTGTGAACTCACTCACTGCCTCTGTTACCATGCTTAACACTTCCCACCTTCCACCCTTTCACCTACACTACAGGTGGGGATCATTGTGAACTCACTCACTGCCTCTGTTACCATACTTAACACTTCACACCTTCCACCCTTTCACCTACACTACAGGTGGGGATCATTGTGAACTCACTCACTGCCTCTGTTACCATACTTAACACTTCCCACCTTCCACCCTTTCACCTACACTACAGGTGGGGATCATTGTGAACTCACTCACTGCCTCTGTTACCATACTTAACACTTCACCCTTTCACCTTCACTACAGGTGGGGATCATTGTGAACTCACTCACTGCCTCTGTTACCATACTTAACACTTCACCCTTTCACCTTCACTACAGGTGGGGATAATTGTGAACTCACTCACTGCCTCTGTTACCATACTTAACACTTCACCCTTTCACCTACACTACAGGTGGGGATCATTGTGAACTCACTCACTGCCTCTGTTACCATACTTAACACTTCACCCTTTCACCTTCACTACAGGTGGGGATAATTGTGAACTCACTCACTGCCTCTGTTACCATACTTAACACTTCACCCTTTCACCTTCACTACAGGTGGGGATAATTGTGAACTCACTCACTGCCTCTGTTACCATACTTAACACTTCACCCTTTCACCTTCACTACAGGTGGGGATAATTGTGAACTCACTCACTGCCTCTGTTACCATACTTAACACTTCACCCTTTCACCTTCACTACAGGTGGGGATAATTGTGAACTCACTCACTGCCTCTGTTACCATACTTAACACTTCCCACCCTTTCACCTACACTACAGGTGGGGATAATTGTGAACTCACTCACTGCCTCTGTTACCATACTTAACACTTCACCCTTTCACCTTCACTACTGGTGGGGATAATTGTGAACTCACTCACTGCCTCTGTTACCATACTTAACACTTCACCCTTTCACCTTCACTACAGGTGGGGATAATTGTGAACTCACTCACTGCCTCTGTTACCATACTTAACACTTCACCCTTTCACCTTCACTACAGGTGGGGATAATTGTGAACTCACTCACTGCCTCTGTTACCATACTTAACACTTCACCCTTTCACCTTCACTACAGGTGGGGATCATTGTGAACTCACTCACTGCCTCTGTTACCATACTTAACACTTTCCACCCTTTCACCTTCACTACAGGTGGGGATAATTGTGAACTCACTCACTGCCTCTGTTACCATACTTAACACTTTCACCCTTTCACCTTCACTACAGGTGGGGATAATTGTGAACTCACTCACTGCCTCTGTTACCATACTTAACACTTCCCACCTTCCACCCTTTCACCTACACTACAGGTGGGGATAATTGTGAACTCACTCACTGCCTCTGTTACCATACTTAACACTTCACCCTTTCACCTTCACTACAGGTGGGGATAATTGTGAACTCACTCACTGCCTCTGTTACCATACTTAACACTTCACCCTTTCACCTTCACTACAGGTGGGGATAATTGTGAACTCACTCACTCACTGCCTCTGTTACCATACTTAACACTTCCACCCTTTCACCTTCACTACAGGTGGGGATAATTGTGAACTCACTCACTGCCTCTGTTACCATGCTTAACACTTCACCCTTTCACCTTCACTACAGGTGGGGATAATTGTGAACTCACTCACTGCCTCTGTTACCATGCTTAACACTTCCCACCTTCCACCCTTTCACCTTCACTACAGGTGGGGATAATTGTGAACTCACTCACTGCCTCTGTTACCATGCTTAACACTTCACCCTTTCACCTTTTCACCTTCACTACAGGTGGGGATAATTGTGAACTCACTCACTGCCTCTGTTACCATGCTTAACACTTCACCCTTTCACCTTCACTACAGGTGGGGATAATTGTGAACTCACTCACTGCCTCTGTTACCATGCTTAACACTTCCCACCTTTCACCTTCACTACAGGTGGGGATAATTGTGAACTCACTCACTGCCTCTGTTACCATGCTTAACACTTCCCACCCTTTCACCTTCACTACAGGTGGGGATAATTGTGAACTCACTCACTGCCTCTGTTACCATGCTTAACACTTCACCCTTTCACCTTCACTACAGGTGGGGATAATTGTGAACTCACTCACTGCCTCTGTTACCATGCTTAACACTTCACCCTTTCACCTTCACTACAGGTGGGGATAATTGTGAACTCACTCACTGCCTCTGTTACCATACTTAACACTTCCCACCCTTTCACCTTCACTACAGGTGGGGATAATTGTGAACTCACTCACTGCCTCTGTTACCATGCTTAACACTTCCACCCTTTCACCTTACACTACAGGTGGGGATAATTGTGAACTCACTCACTGCCTCTGTTACCATACTTAACACTTCCCACCCTTTTCACCTTCACTACAGGTGGGGATAATTGTGAACTCACTCACTGCCTCTGTTACCATGCTTAACACTTCACCCTTTCACCTTCACTACAGGTGGGGATAATTGTGAACTCACTCACTGCCTCTGTTACCATACTTAACACTTCCACCCTTTCACCTTCACTACAGGTGGGGATAATTGTGAACTCACTCACTGCCTCTGTTACCATACTTAACACTTCACCCTTTCACCTTCACTACTGGTGGGGATAATTGTGAACTCACTCACTGCCTCTGTTACCATGCTTAACACTTCACCCTTTCACCTTCACTACAGGTGGGGATAATTGTGAACTCACTCACTGCCTCTGTTACCATACTTAACACTTCACCCTTTCACCTTCACTACAGGTGGGGATAATTGTGAACTCACTCACTGCCTCTGTTACCATGCTTAACACTTCACCCTTTCACCTTCACTACAGGTGGGGATAATTGTGAACTCACTCACTGCCTCTGTTACCATGCTTAACACTTCACCCTTTCACCTTCACTACAGGTGGGGATAATTGTGAACTCACTCACTGCCTCTGTTACCATACTTAACACTTCACCCTTTCACCTTCACTACAGGTGGGGATAATTGTGAACTCACTCACTGCCTCTGTTACCATGCTTAACACTTCACCCTTTCACCTTCACTACAGGTGGGGATAATTGTGAACTCACTCACTGCCTCTGTTACCATACTTAACACTTCCCACCTTCCACCCTTTCACCTTCACTACAGGTGGGGATAATTGTGAACTCACTCACTGCCTCTGTTACCATACTTAACACTTCACCCTTTCACCTTCACTACAGGTGGGGATAATTGTGAACTCACTCACTGCCTCTGTTACCATACTTAACACTTCACCCTTTCACCTTCACTACAGGTGGGGATAATTGTGAACTCACTCACTGCCTCTGTTACCATACTTAACACTTCCCACCTTCCTTTCACCTTCACTACAGGTGGGGATAATTGTGAACTCACTCACTGCCTCTGTTACCATGCTTAACACTTCCCACCTTCAACCTTTCACCTACACTACAGGTGGGGATAATTGTGAACTCACTCACTGCCTCTGTTACCATGCTTAACACTTCCCACCTTCCACCTTTCACCTACACTACAGGTGGGGATAATTGTGAACTCACTCACTGCCTCTGTTACCATGCTTAACACTTCCCACCTTCCACCCTTTCACCTACACTACAGGTGGGGATAATTGTGAACTCACTCACTGCCTCTGTTACCATGCTTAACACTTCCCACCTTCCACCTTTCACCTACACTACAGGTGGGGATAATTGTGAACTCACTCACTGCCTCTGTTACCATGCTTAACACTTCACACCTTCCACCTTCCACCTTCACTACAGGTGGGGATAATTGTGAACTCACTCACTGCCTCTGTTACCATGCTTAACACTTCACACCTTCCACCTTTCACCTACACTACAGGTGGGGATAATTGTGAACTCACTCACTGCCTCTGTTACCATGCTTAAAGACCCACCACGTCAGGTGTCAAAATCATGTTTTGCACGTGTTTTCCCTCTTATGGCTGGTAAGAAATCTTAAGAAATCTTCCTAGCATAAGAGGGAATGTGACACGTGACGTGGGGGGTCCTTAACACTTCCCACCTTCCCATGACTGAACGCATCGCAGGGGTGGTTCCTCTGATTATTTTTGCCACCATGTTTGTCTTTTGTCGTTCGACAAGGTTCAAGATCCAGGTAATCGTCCGTGAATGGAGTCGTCCCTTTAGACTTCATCAGACCATGCAGCAGTCGATAGGCGGTGTAAAACATGAGACAGGCAGCCACGAACAAACATCCTTTGAGAAAGATTGAGTGATGCCAGACGACACTGCGCGGGCACGATCAGAAACGTTTCCTACAAAGATTCATGACTCAGAAAATAAACAAATAAAATAATGGTAACAGAATAACACAAGAATGAAAAGATGTCCCAGGAAATTCGTGTCTACGGCTATTTCAATAGAAAATTTTAACTTTAGGGTAACGCATCTCTGCTTTGCGTTTGCGGTAGATGTTTGCGTTAGCATGTTGCCAAATTGTAGTTTTAACTTCACCGGTCTCCAGCCAGCCCCCTATCGAAATAAGGGGTTCGGGTAGGGGGGTGCTTCTTGAATTCATGCATTCACTTCATAGTTGTTGGTGTTAATTCGATCTCATTTGGTGTAGCTACCTATTTCTCTAAATTATTTTATATTTATAGATTGTATCACTACTAGGAAATTTCATCTTAGGTTGCTTAGGCTATTTTTTTACTTCCCCAAAAAACATAATGTGCTGTAAGCGTCGCTGAGTTAACCCTAACAGGGCCCATCCCCCACTGACACATATTTCATCTCAAGTTATTGTCAGTTTCATGTCGTCTGCTGCAATGTATTGTCCTACGTTCTTTCCAAATGTTATTACTCCAAACGCTGACAATTATCTTCTCAAGTTGGAATTGCTTACAGTCGGGTCAGTTTGAGTTTGAGTTTGGTTTTTTTTAGGTTAATTTGTTACTGAATTAAGTTTGACTGATTTAATTTGATCTGTAGTAAACAAAATATAAATCTTAATTTTTTTGACTCGATGTTTAGGCGCCCGTGGGCCTAAATGTGTATGTTGTGTGTCTAGTTCTACTGAAATGATCTATGACAGCTCAAACGAACACTGTTTTGTGATCAATTATTGATTACTGAGAAACATAAAGTGCATATATATTGTCGTGTTCATTACTAGAACGCCTTGAAATAAAGGCTGGGTTCCATAAACAACTTCAGGGGCCAGTTTAATGGATTGTTTTGACCCGAATCGAAACCTCATAACCAAATTTCGTTCTGAATTCAGAATTTAGATAGGTAACCGTCAGCCAAAGGTGACAACCAAATAGAGTGCCTCACAAAAGATGCAATTTTCAGTGAAATGATGAAGTTTTCGGAAACAAGATGCAATCTGAACGAAAGAAGAAGACTTGAATTACCTGTTGTGTTTCACTGAAACGTGGCTGACAGAGGACGATGGCGATCCAGATCTGCCAGATTTTACCGTAGTACGATGTGATCGATCACGCGAAAAGACAGGCAAGGGCAGAGGGGGTGGGGTCTGTGTTTTTATCAACAACAAATGGTGTAGTAACATCACAGTGAAAGAAAAGTTCTGCTCTCAGGACATTGAACTCTTGACGGTTGCCTTGCGCCCTTTTTATTTACCAAGAGAATTTAATCAGATTTTTATTACTGTAGTTTATATCCACCCCAGAGCGAATGCAAAGATGGCCGCTTCGGCAATTGCAGAGGTGGTCCACAAACTCTCTTCGCAGTCCCCTGACTCTCCATGTTTCATCCTAGGAGATTTTAATCATTGCAGACTGAATCGTGTCCTCCCCCAATACAGACAGTACGTCACCTGCGCCACCCACAAGGACTCCACCATCGACTTATGCTATGGGAGCATCCCTGGTGCCTACACCGCTAGAGCCCTCCCAGGCCTGGGCAAGTCTCCGCACAACATGGTGCAGCTGGTACCAAGGTACCGACAGAGACTGAAGCAGCAAAAGCCCACGACCAGAGAGGTGAAGATCTGGACCAGTGATTCAGTGGAGGCCCTGAACGGCTGCTTTGAATGCACAGACTGGTCTGTGTTGACAGACTGCCAGTCCCTGGACATGACTGTCGATGTGATTTCATCGTACATCTGCTTCTGCGTGGACTCTGTGCTGGATTCGAAGACTGTGAAGGTGTATGCCAACGACAAGCCATGGATCAACTCTAGTTTGAAGGCTCTGCTGCACAGGAGGCAGGAGGCATTCGCAGAGGGCGACAAGAAGAAAGAGAAGTCTGCCCAGCTTGCCCTGTCAAGGAAGATCACGGAAGGAAAACGGCTCTTCACAAGCAGGGTGGAGAACCACTTCAAGGAAAACAACGCCAGGCAGTATTGGAAAGACATCACCACCATGACTGGCTGCCGACCAAAGCCATCTCCACTGCTGACCAGCGACGAGCAGAAACTGGCACACGATTTGAGCACCTTCTACGGCCGATTTGACTTGCATGACTTCAGTGAAGATCAGCAGCGAGTCATGGAGGAGGTGCTTAGTCGTCCTTCACAGCCAGTCCTCATCAGTGTGGAGGAGGTGCGGACTGCCTTCAAGAAAGTCAGGGTCCGTGGGGCATCAGGTCCAGACAACATCAGTGGCAGACTGCTCAAAGAATGCAGCGACTCCTTGGCTCCTGTATTCTGCGAGATCTTCCAGAGGTCTCTCGACGAGGGCATCATTCCAAGCATCTGGAAGAGCTCCATCATCGTCCCAGTCGCCAAGAAGAGGTCCCCGTCGGAGCTGAACGATTACCGACCCGTGGCACTGACATCCATCCCGTTCAAGTGTGCGGAGAGGCTTGTTCTGAAGAAGCTGAAGGCAGAAACACAGGCCCACCAGGACCCGCTTCAGTTCGCATATGTTAAGAACAGGAACACTGAAGACGCCATCCTGACCCTCCTGCACAGCCTTCTTGCACACTTGGACAAGCCC
>CM065689.1:50848677-50876177 GCA_017654935.2 Phymorhynchus buccinoides | reverse complement strand
CAGAAAATATGGGCATCCAAGGGTTAAACGACCAAAAGCTACCATCGTAATGTTGCTTCATTGTTAATGCGTTCATACAAATATGTAAGGGAATCGCTGACAAATAGCTAGTTGCGTATAAGTATATGAATACAAAATTAGTCTGATAGTAATACAAACATGAATACATTAATCGGAAAACGAAGCCATAAACATCATAATTATCATTAAAAGCCAACTGTCCGTGTGTGTGTGTGTGTGTGTGTGTGCGTGTGCGTGTGCGTGTGTGTGTGAAACACAGAACAGGCCTTATAACTCCGCCGCTTTGCAACCGAATCGCTTCAAATTTGCTACCAGCCCTAACGTGGCGATGACAACGGCAACCAAGGCGGCCGTGTCATTTGCGCGGTTTAGCAAATGCGCGAAACGTGTATCCATCGGCCTCTCGGCGCCCGTATCTCCGGTATGTCTGGACGGATTGCCTTCACATTTGGCAGGTAGCTGACCGGGGACAGTGACTATTTGTGTGCCAAACTGGAAGCGAGTCGATTTATAAACAAACGGCGGAGAAACGAGACCAACATTGACTCGAAATTTGGAACGTGCATGACCAGGGATAGTGACTATCTAGGTGCAAAATGTCAACAGCATCCATTCATAAACGCGCGCGATATGAGCCAATTTACATTTGCGCGGACCCAAAACGGACGTTAAGTTCAACAGTATACACAGAAACGTGCGTGCGTACGCGTATGCTGGTTTGTGTGCGTGTGTGTGTGCGGCGCATGTCTCTCTCTGTGTGTGTTCCAATGAACTGAGTTTATGAAGTAAGTGTTAACCCTTTCACCGCCAATGTCGCATTTATGCACCACAATGGTTTAACACCCATATCACTAAAAGGCATTCAATTCAGGACCTGTTATCCGAACACCCTATTTTCTTAATTTTGGGAGGTAAGGATAGGCCTAATGTTATGCATGTCACAGAGGAATCCCCAATATTTTGCAGATATATTTTTATCTACCTAGTTAAGTTTAAATGGTATTTTGGGGGCTGAAAATGGCTGGCGGCGAAAAGGTTAAAGAAGTAACCAGCCAATCTTTCAGCACTGAGGCGCCCATCGTTCAGTGCAAATCATTGCCATAACTATCCTCTGAATTCGGAGTGTGGCTATCCACAAGGCGGGGTAATCAAAAATGGTCACACACGTAATGTTCGCATCCCTAGTTGGTGCATTTGTACCATAGTGTTCAATTGCTTCGGCTGTTGGGATGATCCCTGGAGTCTTTAAGCCAGGGTAAGTCAACAACAACAACAACATTGCCAGAACTAAGCAAAGATCACATCACACAGGGGAGAAAGAAAATTGCAAGTGTATGTGATAGTGTGAACTAAGTAGTCTACTCGTCACTAATTATTCAGAGCAAACAGCTCAATTGCGCTATTTGTAGACATCTCGAGAGAGAGAGAGAGAGAGGGGTAAAACACTCTCTCTCTCTCTCTCTCTCTCTCTCTCTCTCTCTCTCTCTCTCTCTCTCTCTCTCTCTCTCTTTCTCCCTCTCTATCAAAGTGTCAGCAGACAACTCAATTGCGTTGTCTCCTTTTAGTCACGCGGATCTTGTTCAAATTCAAATCAAACAGGGCACGCGCCTTCGTTCAAACGAAAGCAGGCTTTCAATTCAAATCCTAAGTCTGTTAATAAACTTATATTTTAGCCACTCCCCCTGTTTTATTTTTTATATTAATACAATCTTATCATATGTATGTAATTTAATTTACTAGTCTGTCAATTACGGCCTCAAACTGCCGATGATATCTCTCATATGATTAGTTAACGATTTATTCTGTTAAATTACATCACTCTTCCTTGCTTCGAAACTTTTTTCAAGGTTTTTCTTTCGCCTTTCAATAGCAAGGAAGCGCTTTGATGTAATCGATTAGTATTAACAACAATTATTTTACGTCAAACTTAACTTTTGATGAAAAGTTATACACTTTTCGCTTGCTGCCATACCACGCTAGCCAGTGACAGTGCGCTTGCACTAGCCAACAAGTCGCGCTTCTAACGATGTTGTGTTTCTTTGTCACAATAAATGTTAAGGGTCAGACACCTGACTTTTTAACAATAACATACCAAAAACTTCGAATTTAAACACGTAGCCCTGAATGTTAGTACTATGGAGGGTTGTTAGACTACCATATCAACGATTCTTATTAAATATTTGTACATCACTACATTTATTTTAAAGGTGGACTCGGACGGATGCGTTTTTGCAAGAAACACGTCGAGATCACCAGAAAGACCGTTTCAAGGATGGAACACTCACTTTGCTCTGGTGTCCTAGAAATGAAACCGTCAAAACGGCGATTTTTCCTTGGCGGAGATGCTGGAGAGAGTAGTCATTTGGGATGGGATGGGTGGAGGTCACTCATTGTGGTTGAAGCGTTTTCTGTTTTTGTAGTGCAGTAAAAAAAAAAAAAGGATCTATTTCCTTTGTTGTGAGCGAAACTCCTTTAGATAAACTGTATAATTTTTTTTAAAAAGGCTTGTATTGCGAAAAGTTCGTGCAAACGATGTGGCGGCCATTCAAAAAGAGACGTCAAACGCCTTCTCTTTGGGTGAAATAATTTGACTTCCAGCACCTCCGCCAAGGAGGACTCGCTTTTTGACGGCTTGATTTCTGGGAAACCAGAGCAAAGTGAGTGTTACGATTTCTATAAAGGGTATTTTCTTGCTGATCTGGACGGGTTTCTTGCAAAATCTCATCCGTCAGGGTGCCCCTTTAAGAAACTATTATTAATCACAATAATTATGAATTGCGATTCCAAATCATCATAATGAATAATTTTTACTTGCCAATTAAGAGAATGTTCTCCCACTTCATTTTGTGTGCTGTCCATGTCCTTGGCTACGTTCGTCCTGTGAATGTCTTATTTTTTTAATTTTATATCTAACCCATACAAATGTCCCATAAGTATGCCTTCCCGGGTCGAGAGGACGTTAAACACGAAATGTCATTCATTCGGTGTCCGTTGACCATTCAGTGAGCGACAGCCGTGAAGTCAACACCTCGCCTTGCACGCTTTGCAGCCAGGCCTACGGTTCAAGCCATCCAGCGCAGGAAAGAAAAAGAAAGAAGAAAAGAAGACTCGAAGAGATCGGGCAGCTACAACGCTTCAAACCTCTTTCACCTTCACTACATTCGGCCTACACCTCGCTTCAAACAAGGCTTCAGAAAACCAACAAGAGAGAGATTGACATCCCACCCTCACGCACCTGGGCAGCTTCCACTCCTTTTTCCCGACCCAGGTGAAATCGATCTTGAAATATTTTGGGACTAAAGTCCCCTCAAAAACCAAAGTTCACTCGAAATCTCAATTAAAAAACTGTAATTTATCTGTTATTGTTGGCCTTGGACGACACCAAATAAGTGTATATATTTATTCATAAATTTTTACTTCCCCTGTTTTATAACCTGTGTTCCTTGTGTTTGTCTGATAGTGTATAGGTAGGTAGATAGGGACAGGCTTCAGCCTTCAAGCCTCGCGGCTTATAAAACGTCCCATCCATTTGACATTTATTTATATGTCCCATATGACCTCGGTCGAGAGGACGTAAAACATAAACTCGTCCGAAATTTATTTTACATGTTTGCATATTGCATGCGGTAAAAAGTACGATTTCAAAGCAACCGTCAAAATCAAAAAATATTTGACTAATAATTTTGTTACTGTCCAGGAGGTTTTTGAATTGGTTAGTTGATTGTGCACTTTTAAAGTTAGGTGGCAGTGAGTTCCAGAGGTTAGCAACACGGTTACTAAAACAATGTTTTCGTTTATTAGTATTATAACGTTGAATATGTACCTTACCTTCTTGATTTCTAGTTTTACTGTATGTAGACACTGAAAATAGAGACCCAAAACGTATATCATCTAAATTATTATATATTTTATATACCTGAATGAGATCTCCTCATACACGTCTTCCTTTTAATGAATGTAAATTTAACAATTTTAGCCTCTCTTGATAGTTTAAATCTCTACAACATTTAACAGTTTTTGTTGCCCTCCTCTGCACTCTTTCAATAGCCACTGACTGTCGCTTCAGGTAAGGGTACCATATTGTATTGCCCTATTCCACATGTGGACGGACCATAGACTTGTAGAACAATAAAAATGTGTCTTTGTTTAGATAAGTGAAAGTTCTTTTGATTAACCCTAACATTTGGTTAGCTTTGTTAATAGCCTTTTGAATGCGAGTATCAAATAACAAATTATCAAAACTAAATCCTAGGTCTTTCTCTTCTGCACATGGTGTTATATTTGGCACATCTTTATCAAGCTTCATACTATATTCATGCTCAGGATTGTTTTTTCCTATATGCACTACCTTACACTTAGACACATTAACCCATTAAAGCCCAAATTTTATTTTGTGTTAAAACATGTTTCAAGGTGAAGGTTTTAATGTCTAATGAACAAATGTAAAAAAGAAAGTATCATAAAAATAGCCAGTTTTGATTTTTTTTGTTCAAAACGTTAGCGTCCCTTTTTAGGGACAGCGGGATAAAGTGGGTAGTTTTTTTTTGTACACTATTACATAGTAAAATGATGAGCTTATTTGTCATCAATTCTGGGTATTACCGATAACAGGTTTCATTATGTATGTCACTATTATAATTGTATATCATCTTTCAAATTATGTCACTTAAACCTGAAAACTGATCAGCTTGTATATCACTTTTTGATTTATTTTTCGTCTCTCTCTATCATTTGGATATGAAATTATCATATGACATGTGGTCATGTACCACCTGTCTACTCCCCCCTCTACCCCCATCTTTTTGTTGATGTTCTAATCTATATCAAAATATCATAAGGTAAACCATTGTTCCCCACCCCCATCACACATCATACATTTTGATAATTTGTTTCATCTGGGCTCCCATGCTATAATAACGGCTCACCATATAATAAAATATACAACCGAATTGATATACAATATACATATAATAAATACACAATCCCCTTCATCATACTTAACAGTATTGAAATGAGGGGCGGGGGGGGGGGGGGGAGGGGGGATCCTTGGCCACCCCCCATCGGAGCAAACAACTGACCTTTTTGACATATACTATTTTTACTAAGATAAAGAAATGATTAAAAACAAATTATACACAATTGTGGTCATCAATGTCCTCCCCTCTGTTCTGCTTTACTGGCGATGGCCGTTGGCCTCTCGGACAGCATCGTTTGTGGCCCGGGAACACACAGGACACAACAAACACAACTTTTTAACAAACAACCATGTTATAAAAAAATAAAAAAAAGTTTTTATCATTTTAACCAATAAATAAGAACTTATCATTTTTCATAAATAGTGCAGACATTTTGTATATGAGTCTCATGCTATTTTATAAAGTACTGACAAAAATGTTACTAACAATACCACTCTTAAATTATAAAAAAATAAGATTGAATACATTGGAAGAGAGGAGATCTCCTCTCCTACCGACTACAATTTTATCGTTTTAACCAACAAAGAAAATAATACAACCTTTGTAAATAGTGTACAAATATTTGTAAATACTGTCTTTATTTTATAAGACAGCAGTTTTTATTAATAAAAATAAAATGTTCAATTTTAACATGTAGCCCTGGATTTTAATAACAATGTTTGGGGGGTGGGGGGGGTGGGGGGTGTTGTTAGACCAGACTACTAACATCTTTAACATTTTAACAAACTCCCTTTTACATCTTTCCAATAACCTTTTACGTATCACCCTAAATATATAACCAAACCTAATAACTTACCCTTTCACTAAATAACCAAATTAACAGAAATTAACCACCCTTTTTCCTTATATGTTTGTCCTCGTCCTATGTTATGTTGACGTCTGTTTGTTCTGTCCCCCATCCTTGAAAATAAATTCCCATATGTGCCTTCCAATGCCGAGAGGACATAAAGCAATATTGTTCGTTCGGTGTCAGTTGACCAAGCAGAGTAGATAGGCGAGAGCCTACCAGCCACTCACTCTGCATGATGTGTTCAATAGCCTAACTGTGTGCTGAGCCTACAATGTTTGAGCACTGATTGCTGCTCATAGCTGTAAGTAATATAAAGCCAGTGTTTTTTGTCTAGTTTGTTCTTCTTTACAAACTGTGGTTTTACATATTGTTTAGCTTAATCAGTGATCTAGCTTTGTCATTGTACTACTTGCCACGGAACTGAAAGCTGTCTGCTATTCTCATCACAGAACCAACTTGTTTACTGTAAACAATGTAAGGGCACTTTGCCTGCATTTATATTGTTGCTTAATAAGTAGATTGTGTGTATTTCGATGCTATTAATATTATTGATTTACGCTTATGCCATACTATGTGTGTAGGCCTACTTTGCACTGTTTTACCCATAGGCCTACTATTGTGTATGGGATAGGGCCTTTTCATACAGACACACTCAGCTCATATCATTGCTACTGGTGTGCATCAGACCTAGTTAAGCCCACACAGGCCTATGTGCACTTATTCAGTCATTGCTATTGTGTCTTTGCTTCACACAATGTGAACAGCGCCATTACTTTCTACTTGTGTGATATGATTAGCTGTTGTTGTGTTAATACTGCGACTATAGTATTAATAAGGCATTCCCTTCGACTGAGTTTCTTGCTACTTCAACTATGAACTCTCAATAGGCCTACATTTGTCTTTTGTCAGTTTTCCACTAAAAACTGATCTTATTCAGCTTACTTTGATGTGTAGTCTATTTTTTAGTAACATAGCATCCGATGATGTGAGTGTTACAATACTTGGTTTGGGTTAGCTCACATAAACTTAAATGTCTGTGCATGAGTTAAACAAGCATAGGGTCACGGTAAAACCATCCTATGTTATGTTTCCAAACCCCAGCTAGGCTTGTGTCAATGTCAGTTTAATCATGCTATTTAAGTCATACAGTGAGCTCCTTCCACTGTTGTGGCTGTTTATTTCCTCATGTTATTTAGCATTGAGTGCTATGGCGCAAAGCCTACAACTATGCATAAATCATTGTTATTTCTTGTTTATATATTATGCATGTATATTTTGTATTGTTGCAGGATGTTAATTGCTGCACTGTCACTAGTCTTCCTATGTCTTCTTTAGTTCTTCCTAGTACCTAAATAAACAAAAGCAAACAACTGTCTGGTTTCCTCTATATGTTCCTGGCCTGCATGGTGTGTGCTCATCAACACCCTCCAATCCTTATCCATATCCTTCATCCCTCATCAACTCCTCCTTATCCCAAACCTTACCCTTACCACCCCATTACATGCATACGACAAGAAAACATTGGTTTTGTAGTTTACGTTTTATGTACACAATTTCCTTCAATAAATTATCTCGTAAGAGGCTGCATTTGATATTTTTACAAATTTGGTATATTCTAGTCACAGAGACTTATCTCTGTGAAAATCGGGCTGCTGCTGTTTGGAGAGCGCGTCACCACAAGTGCAGTGCCTACTCAATTTTGTGTTGGTTATTACCTGCCTTAACAATTGACAAATAAAATGGTTACAAGGATCACTTTATTAGTTTTCCTTGAATCTCAGTGTTAATAATATTATTTTAAATGCATTCACGTCATCCTATAGGCTTATTAAGATGCTGTTTCGTTGCACAATTTATTACATTTTGACGCGCTATTGCAACATAACACTTTTGTTTTAAGAACAAAGATTTTTAATTGTATCTTGTATAATTTTTTTTAACCTTTTATTGATTAATTGAAAAAGCAAAAAATAAGTACTACCAGATTTACTTTCACTAATTGTTAAACATTCATGTAAGATTAATTTGTGCATTGGTTAGACTGTGCAATTAGGCCCACTTACAACTATTTGCCAACACAGGCAACCCATATTATCTCCACCGTATTTTGTAAACATGTTTTTTTTAAAATACCTTGTGCTAATTCAAAGCCTTGCTTTCTTTCTACAATGAAATGTTGCTAAGCTATGTGTGCTGCTCACAACTCTGATGGTATGAACACATTCACCAAGATCATCCACTGCAAACCATAGAATATCAGATCTTTTTTGCAGTGAAACAAAAATCAATATGCCAACGCTACGGCCCCTGGACTCGACCTCTTTGCTTGCTGGAGGGGCGGTCCTGTTGTGTCTGTGGTGGTGGCTGTCCACACGACGACCACCGGGCCTCCCCCCGGGCCCTGGACCTGCCCTGCCCCTGCTGGGACACATACACCTGCTGTGCAAGGACCCCCGGCCCCAGTTCTACAGGTGGAGACGTCAGTACGGAGACGTGTTCAGTCTGTACATAGGAGGCAACCTGACGGTGGTGCTGGCCAGCTATTCAGCCATCAAGGAAGCCTTCGTTACCTCTGGCGATGCTTTCTCTGATCGTCCACAATTATTTCACTTTAACGAACTTTTTGATTGTAAAGGTAAGAATAGAATCACAACATTTATGAATGCTCCAAGACAAATAGGTATTAGGTACTTTATAGTCACAGTGGCATCTCTGCGAAATTTGGGTTGCTCCCACCTGGAGAGCGCATCTCAGCCAGAGGTGCACCACCTTTTTTTTTGCATGGGATGTTTTGTGTGATTGATGAGGAAAGAAAGGGGGGGGGTACATTTTGACCAAATGACAACTCTTGTGTTGCCACTGGGTTTAACGTGTGCTAAGTGCATGGGAACACGGGACCTCGGTTTATCGTCTCATCCGGAAGACTCCACATTCCCACCATAAGGCCCAGTGTAAAGTGAGAGATAAAAATGACCTGTACCCAGGTTCGAACTCGGGTTTACTTGACACGAAGCAAATGCGTTACCACTGTGCCACTCTACACCTAAATAACAGACTGAAGAAATATAAATTGCATAATCCGCAGTTTATATTATTGTCAGTCTTTTTTAAATACAAGTTATTAGTTTTCAACAGAAGTTCAATAATAAGCAACATGAACGATCTGGAGATAGTCCGTTATGATTGTAAGGCATCGGATTTGCTTACAGGTGATTTTTGTTTTACAGGGAGAGAAGAACAGCCAAGATAATTATGCTTGAATTAAGGAATATGGAAAATCAAGTGTATAACCATTATTTTCTGCCTGTTCCACGGGGGACGGAAAGGTACTTTCTGAACGAAACACCTTTGTAAATAAATCATGAAATATGCAAGGATGTCTCCAGAAACATTTGATTCTCTATCAAATAAAAACACTTTAACCCTTTCACCGCCAGCTATTTTTCAGCCAAAGAATACCATTAAACATAACTGGGTAGAGAAAAATAAAATCCGCTATATTGGGAATTCCCGTGTGTCATGTACAACATTAGGCCTATCCTTACCTCCCAAAATGAAGAAAATAGGGTCTTCAGATAACAGGCCCTGATGTGATGCCTTTTAAGGTGAAATTTAATTGTAATTATTAGAGGTTAGTTATGTTAGTGGGAGGACAGTTGAGTATCAGGAGTGTTTGGCACCAGACATTCCAGCTTCAGGATTTAGCTAAATGCAAGTTCTCTAGACATAAGAATGTTACAGGGAGGGAAATTCAAAAAAAGGGAGGGAACTGTCCTCCCACTAACATCACTAACCTCCAATAATTACAATTAAATTTCACCTTCCTAGGGAAGGCTCATTAAATTTACTAATCATTATTTGGTTAGTGACGTCTTTAGTGGTAAGGACAGTTGAGATTTTAGAGATATGCTTAGAGAACTTGCATAACATAAGTTGCAAATGGGATTGAAAACAACCACTTAATGAATTCTGATCGCTTCTTGACCTTTTGGCTAAGACAGTGATTCAGGAACATAAATTTTTGTTTATACTCTGGTTGGATTGTTCAGCCCGTCGTACATGGCGAAAGCCGATACGCGACGTTAAACTGAACTTCCAAAACAACCATTCACCAAATATGATAACGTTTTTGTCTTACCTCATAAGGGAAGACTGTACCTTCCTGTATAGCTTCCACAGAGCGCTTGTCTGCATGAAGGTCATCAGGCTGTCTTCTCAATCACCATCATTTGTACACTATTTACAATATAACACTTGAATAATCCTCCCAAACAAACAAAGAATCCATTTCAGTGTCAATTCACATTATTGCTTTACAAAATGGTCCAGGATTGTTTGGCTGAAGTTCACTTCTGTTTTTTCAGATTTTCTATAAAACTTCACAAATGTCTTTTCACTACTCCAACCAGCACTCTTCATAATTGTTGTTAACGGTACTCCTCTTTTTTCAGCAGCTGAAGTAGACGCACTTCTGGTACTATACGCTGAGAAAATCTCAGTATTTATGCCTGCCTCTGCAAGCACAGTTTTCACCCAGCGAGCTAATGCATCTCGACTGACAGGCAGATGTGGTTTTGGAATTGTTTTGAACAACTGTGTCCCTGTGTTAAATTTTTTAGTTTTTTTCAAGATAAACCTTCAGATGAGAGACTAAACACAGTTTTTGATTACTTTGAAATGCACATATGTCAGCAGGCTGAAGGTGAACTCCTGGTTTCGATTGTTTCTGTTTTTCAGAAAACGTAATTACACATCTGTCGCTTTTAAACTTAATGTCCGAACGTTTGAGAGTATGTAGAGCCTGGCCCCTTTGTCCTGTCAATAGCGTCAACAGCATACACGTGCGTAAAGTAAGGTCTTTGAGGGACAAGCTATCTAATTCAGGCAGTGATTCCAAGTAACTTAGAACCTGATCCACATCCCAAGTTTCTCTATATTTAGGCAGTGAAGGTCGCTTTTCAAATGCTCCTTTCATCACCCTACGTACCACTGCGTGATTTCCTACTGTTAGTTCCCCTTCTCCCAAAGATAGGTACGATGATAGTGCGCTCCTTGCTGTGTTTAAAGCACTATAACTGGCTCCTTCTTTAAATAAGTATGCTAAAAAGTTAGATACGTCAATGGGTGATGCTGAATGATGGTCCAATTTGTTATGTTTCACATATTTCTTCCACTTCTCGATACAACAATTGTAAGATGTTTGGGTGTTAGGTCTCCACGAACTAACCAACAGATCTGCAGCAACCTCTGCTAAACCTTGCGTCCTGCACTTTCCCCTGATATATGACATGCAAGCAGGATCAGCTTCTTTTTGGTCAGGGGGTGGATTTCAAAGGTCACACTATCAAGTTTCCATTCCCCATCTGTGTTCAATTTTCTAGATTGGCTGTCTGCTTCCTTGTTGTCTTTCCCTGGAATGTGTGCAGCTGATAGTCATATCTTGTGCACAATGCACCACTGCCAAATAGAAAGGGCGATCTCGTTACATGAGAAAGAGTGGCTAGAGCCCATATGATGTATGCACGCCACTGCAGTCATGTTATCGACCAAAATGCGAACATGCTTTCCAACCAAGTGTTCTTTGAAACATTTCTAGGCAAACAAGGCAGCTTTCAACTCCAAATAATTAATGTGGATTTAAGCTTCATCAGGTAACCACGCCCCTCCAGATTGTTCCTCTCCACACACACAGCCCCAGCCACTCAAGCTGGCGTCTGACTTAACCACAATACCAGGGTCACTTTGTACAATGTCTTTAGAAGCTGAAGGGATATGTTCAATCCACCAATGTAACTCTGCTTTAGCCTCAAACGACAGTGATAAGTGCTTATCGAAGTCGCCTCTGTGTCTCTTCAATGCAGCTTTTTTGTCCTCTTCCAGGTGACGATAATACAAGCGCCCAAATGTAATTGCTGGGAAAGCTGCCACTAATTTGCCTATAACCTTGGCTAACTCTCTTATTTTGAGTCTATCTTCTTTATTTGCTCTGATGCAGGATTGACGCAAATCTTCAGATCTTTCTTTTGTAAGTTTAACTGTCATAGTTCTTGAATCAATAATAACTCCTAAGAACTGTATACTTTGAGTAGGTTCAAAAACTGATTTTGTAGGGTGAATAATGAAACCTAGGGATAAAAAAGCTGCACTGCATCAACAACATTTTGTCTACACAGGTCTACTGTCTCAGCCAACAACAAAGAGTCATCAAGAAATGCAGACGAAATATGTCCCTTTTCTCTCAAGGTGGCAAATACTGGTTTTAACAATTTAGTAAATTTCCTAGGGGCAAGAGCTAGTCCATTCGGCATACAAGTGTACTCCCACAACTGATCTAACCACTTAAACCTAAGGAATTTTCTGTGTTCTTCATATATGGGCACTGAATAGTAGGCGTCTTTAAGGTCAATAGATGCCATAAAACAATCCTGAGTTACTAACCTAAGAGCTGATTGTAACGTGTCCATCTTGAAATGCTGGTAAGTTGTCTCTTCATTCAGGTTCTTCAAATTTAGAATCATGCGAGCAGACCCATCCCTTTTAGAAGTAGTGAAGATAGGATAAATACATTGTTGTGGAAGAGGGTCACATGGCACAATTACACCTTTCTCATGTAGTTTTTTTTAACTTCCACTGAAATTACGTCTTTTTCTTTCTCATTCAATTTGGCTTGTCTCCTTTTGTTTATTGTCAAATGCTCTACATTATTGTCAAATTCTAATTTTAGCCCAGCTACTGTCTGTATAACTTCCGTATCACTAGTAATTGATCTCCATTCAGGTAAAAAATGCTTAAGTCTACCACCTTGAAAGGCTAGAGCTTCTTCTTTCAAATCAAAGGCTAGGTCTACCTGGGTACTCTCCACGATGCCATGGCTCCGTAATGCTTCTTTTGGTGGAAGGGTGGGCGTGGTTTCTGATGCTTCCACACGTGAGGCTGTCCTTTCCATGGCTGAATGTGGTTTCGTCTCTTGTAACTCCATTCTTGCTGCCAACTCTTCCGTCATTGGCCTAAAAAAGGCTTCCTGTTTCTGTTGTAGCCACTGTGACTCGGTCCTGCAACTGCTTCCGAACTAATCTTGTCCAATTCTTTTGCCTCTTTCATAGACACTGAGAGAGTGTCGCCAAAAAGCCACGATGTAATCGGCACTTCATTACTACACAGCCCAACGTATTCTTTGCTGAGGTAGGGTCTAATTTCTTGTCGACGTCTGATTGACAGATCTCTAGCAGCATGGCCTAGCATCGTCAACGCATCCGTATTGGCCGTTTTTTCCTCTAAGCCACGCCCTCCTTGTACCAGCAAGTGCTGTGTGTTGTGAGTGATGGCAATGGCTGCTTTCACTAACGCCCGCTGAGTGCTTCCAAGCCTTGCGTCAGCCCTTTTCACGTGCCGAGGGAGTGATCGGAAAATAACTGTGTTGATCTTGGGAACCACCAAATTTTCACAATTGCGTGGTCTATCATATTTACTCATCTTCTCCTTCAGCAGCCCCTCGTCAGTATGTTCCTTGAAGCGCTTATTCACATGCTTAGCCAACGATTCTGCCACCGGGCCAGTAGTCGCTTCAGTTTCGTCCAGTTCAGCCTCCAAGTTGGCTAAAAATTCATCCTCTGCGATGTCTGCTATTTCACCCTCACTTTCTTCTATCTCCCCTTCATCCGATGACCCAGAAAACGGGTTACTCTCCTTCCTGACCTTGGCTTGAGCGGCACTCCTCCCTGCATTCTTTTCATGCTCGACCTCTGATTCATCTATCCCACTTTCCACGTGGGATCTCTTCTTTTCCCCAGAAATTTTCTCCTTATTTGGGGCATGGTCCGGTTCCGCGTTCTTTCCTCTTTGACTCACTTCTCTTTGTTGACTTAATTGTTATTGTAATTGATTCAACATTGATGTGATCGCTTCAAATTGCCTAGAGTATTTAGCATCTAATTTTTGGAATTGACTTTCATTCTCTGACCTGTTCTCATCGTCAGTAGGTCTATTTTCCGCCATAATGATAGACTTATCACACTCTGTCAAGTTAGCACAAAACTCGGCTCGCGATATAACGTGACATCAAAGCCGACAAATATCACTCAAAGTTGTACAAACACCATTCCCAGAGTGGCAAGAATAAAGATGTTATTCACAGAAGCAACCAAGGCACAAACATCATCGTCAACCACAATGTTGTATAAAAACATCCTTCGAGCCATTTGCAGCCAAAGGCCAGGTACAAGTCAACAGTGTGGAACAGTCCGAACACCGGATTAAAATAAAGACAACCGTGTTAAGACACTGGTCTCCTCGCACAAAACAGCAGCGCAAAACGCTGGTTATCCTGTGCTATAAGTGTCAAATCTGTGTCGATAGTCCCTGATAAAATGAAAGGGAACAGGTTACGACTGAAATGCAGGTACGTCCATCCAGTCTGGCTACCATGCTCTGACTGAAGCGGGAATGTCTGGCACCAAACGCTCCTGATACTCAACTGTCCGTACCACTAAGGACGTCACTGATTGTCAGAATGATAGATATATCACTTAGCATTAGACTATGTTACAACAACCAGCAAAACAATTAATAATATCAAACGTAAAAATGGTGGGTAAAGAAAACAAGGTACCTGTGAAAGGGAAAACTCCAACGTTTCATGCCTTAGGCACTTAGTCATGAAGTGAAGACAGCAAACAAAGTTGACAGGTTGTATCTCCAAAAGGTACTGCAGTCAATGTTTTCACCTAATACAATCAAACGTGTTGAGATGACTTTGTGCAGGATCTGCTCTCCAATATGTGCCCATAGCGCGGTACCTTCCTGGTGACCCTTTCCATTTGAAATCCCTCGTGGCCAACTGTAATGCTGTGTTCAACTTCACTGACCAACAAGTGGCCGAACACCACAGGGTCTTGCTGGATGACCACACCGAGGAGGCAGTGACGGACAAGGACTTCATTTTCAGCTACCTTCAACGGATGAAGAAGCAGCAGACTCTGGGAAACTCTACTACCACTTTGAATGGTCAGTACAAATCCCTCTCTCTTCACGCACACATGCATGCGCACACACACGCGCACAAACACACATATATACACACACACACAAATAAACAAACACACACACACACACACACACACACACACACACACACACACACACACACACACACATGGCTTGATGGAAAAAAGTAATAATTTGCTTATTCCATCTGGAAATAAAATTTTGACTTGACTTGGCTTGCCTTCACATACATACACACGCGCACGCACATACACACACGTACGCACACACGCATGCACTCACGCACATGCACACACACACACGCACACCCAAGAAGTTGTCAATCATCAACATTTATCCCACTCCGATCTTGCGCATACGAATATATACATTAAAGGAAATCGATGGCACCGCATTAGCGGATACACGCTCCCCAGATGACGACAGCCAAAGTGTCACTATGTCAGAAAAAATAATTAAACTTGATAAAAACCTTCATTTATAAAAATTAAAAAAATAATAATAATAGAGAAAAGGTTGATGGGTTGTGGGCAAGTATGTGTTTATACATTATGTAGTAGTAGTAGTAGTAGTAGTAGTAGTAGTAGTAGTAGTAATTAGGGCTAGAAGTGGGCCTCACGGCCCTTTTGCACCTTTATCGTTTGTGACTTTGATTTGTTTCAGGGTGGCTTGCTTTCTACAGCTAAACTATAAAATTTAACAACAAATATGGAATGGACTTTTTCTTCTTTTTTATTCATCGAAAGTAGTATAAAAATTGACATCATTGTGTCTTTGTCCAGAAGAGTTTTGAATATATTTATGTTAGGTGCAGCCTTAATGTTAGTTGATAAATTATTCCAGTATTGAACAACTCGGTTAGAAAAGTAAAACTTATGTAATAGCATTTGTTAGGCCCTTTGCTTCAAATGGCTGTTATCATTGGTTGACATGAGCTTATAGTAGGGCCAACAGTAACACAAGAGCTGTGCAATAGATGCATTTCTACGATAATGGAAAATCATGGTACAGATTAGTCGCTTGTGGAATAATGTGACTCTCAAACGAGGGGGTCTTTTGCAATAATTGAAAATCATGGTACAGTTTAGTCGTTTGGGGGAGGGGGGGGGGGGGGTTTGCACTGGCTCTAGTGCTGCAGCTAAAGGGAGGGATTGGCCTTTCGGAACCTTCCGGGGGTGGGTGGGTGACCTCACATTCCAAATCCCTTTGGCCGTGACAGTGGTGATGTACTCTGGGCAAGGCGTCTACTCTGTAAACAAATTCTAGCCCAGCCCGCCGGAATAGCATATCCCCCCCCCCCCCACACACACACACACACACCTGCTATCTGGCAGCCGTGTTCAGAAATGACTGACTGGCTTAACAGCAAAATAGCAGGTGTACATTAACTGTCAGAAGTATCAAATAAAACCTGTCCACTTGAGATGCATTGTTTAAAAAAAAAAAATTCTCCTATTAGATGGCAACCTCCAGAAGGCTGTCACGGACCTGTTCCTGGCTGGAACGGAGAGCACCTCTACAACCATGCGCTGGGCCCTACTCTTCTTTCTCCACCATCCCCACGTCCAGGAGAAGTGCTTCCGGGAAATCTCTGACGTCATCGGACCTCATCGTCCGCCCTCCATGCGAGACAGACCCAACCTGACGTACCTGGAGGCCACCATCTGTGAAGTCCTCAGGAAAGGGGACGTCACTCCTTTACCCGCCTTCCACGCTGCAACCAGTGACGTCACGTTCCGTGGTTACGTCATCCCCAAAGGTGCCAGCATCCTCCCTTTTCAGGGCCTTGTCCTGCAGGATCTTGACATCTGGGGAGACCCTGAGAACTTCCGTCCTGAGAGATTTATCGGCCCTGATGGAAAACTCACCAAACCAGAAGAGTTCATTCCCTTCAGTTTGGGTAAATAATTATTTTCTTGCAGGGTAGTGAACAACTGTGTGTGTGTGTGTGTGTGTGTGTGTGTGTGTGTGTGTGTGTGTGTGTGTGTGTCTGTGTGTACGAGGATGTTATGTACAGTGTCAAGCGTGCAAGTAAACTTACATTTTTCCTTTTTATCCCATAATGTCTATGGGTTTGTTTTTCTCTGTGTATGTGCGTGCGCATATAATATATAGTTCTACGCAAATCTTTTGAAATGCACATGTCATATCCTTTTTTGCTAAACAAATGTACAATTAAGTCCCGCTCTTCAATCCTTTGTTCACAGGTCGTCGTGCATGTCTCGGAGAGTCTCTGGCCCGGATGGAGCTGTTTCTGTACCTGGCCACTCTCATTCAACACTTCCGCTTCCTGTCACCGGAAGAAGGACAGCTGCCATCTTTGCAAGGAGTGTTTGGGCTGATACACTCCCCACAGCCATTTAGAGTCCGAGCAGAGTCCAGAATGTGAAGCATATTATTTTTTATTAATGTAAAGTGTGTAGCGTATAACGAAGTTTTCCTACATTTTTGTGTAAAAATTAGCTGATTGGTAGACTAGATCTTTGTGTTATGCTTGTGGGGAACAGATATCTCTATAATTATATGGGTGTTTTATCTTTCAAATACACAGACGCATAAAGAAATCAGTAAAAACTTTATATGCACCCAATTGTAGATCTGTATTACAAACCGTTGGTAATGGTCAAGATTCAAGATTCTTTAATCAGCCAATGCATCGTAATACAAAGGAAATCATTTTGGTTTTGCACAAGACACAATCCAACAACAACGAAAGCATGCACATCGAATGGACAACCAATACAAGAGAGGGGGGGGGGGGAGGGGAAAAAAAATTACATTATCGTGTATCAGTCTCTCTCTCTCTCAAATTATTTATTTATCTCAGACGCACACCTACACATACACCAACACAGACACATACATGTACATACACAATTATGCCAACACATCTCACACACGCACTCGCACACACGCACACACAAGACCGCGAGCATGCAGGCACACCGATTAACACAAGTCTGAGCAAAATAGGATACAAAAATACCCCTAGGGGGGTGAGCCTACTGAGTATTGATGGCTCTGACAGCAGAGGGGTAAAAGCTGTTCTTCAGGCGGTTAGATTTGCACTTAGAAGAGCAGAACCTTTTACCAGAAGGGAGTGATTGAAACAGATGGTTGGCTGGGTGTGTGCAATCAGATATGATGGATTTAGCTTTGCGTCTTATGCGCACACTATGGATGTTATGTAGGGATGGCAGTTTGTGACCTATGATTTTTGAGGATGTCTTGACGACTTGATGGAGTTTCCTTTTATCTTTAACTGAAGCTGATCCATACCAGACAGATATTGAAAAACTGAGTATGCTTTCGATGACAGATCGATTAAACAGAGCTGTGGAAACTAACGTTTAAATCCAAATTTGATTAGGCCCTATAGCGGTTTGTGATGTATGAAGACAAATGGGGTATTAGGTACTTTATAGTCACAGAGGCATCTCTGTGAAATTCGGGTTGCTCCCCATCTGGAGAGCGCGTCGCAGTGAGAGGCGCGCTTTTTTTTGTGTGCATGCGATTCTTTGTGTGATTGATGAGGAAGGAGAGGGTGGGGTGGGGTAAATTTTGACCAAATGACTTCTCTCTTTTTTCCGTTGCCACTGGCTTGAACATGTGCTAAGTGCATGGGCACACGGGACCTCGGTTTGTTGTCTCATCCGAAATACTCCACATTCTGAACGTAAGGCCTAGTGCAGAGTAAGAGGAAAAATCCCCTGTACCCAGGTTCGAACTCGTGTTTATTTGACACGAAGCGAACGCGTTACCACTGTGCCACTGGGGAGTGAGTTCCAGAGCGTTTAGACTTGATAGCTAATAAAACGCGTTGGCCAAAAGACTTATTTTGGCATTTGGTATATTCTAGTCACAGAGACTTTCGGGTTGCTCTCCCCCGGAGAGCGTGTTGCCGCAAGTGCAGCGCCTACCCATTTGTTTTTGTTTTTTGTTGTTTTTTGGGGGGCACAGGGTGAGGAGGAGATGTGAGCACACATGGAAAACCTAGCTATCAATTTTGCCATACCAGGCAACGGGATTTTCCACTGCTCTTACCGACTTTCAACTGCCGTGGGATTTGTACGTGCGTAAAGCGCACAAATCAGACTAGCTTTAATATCTGACGATTTTCAATCGAATGCCTTGCAATGCCTTGCAGGAAACAGTGGCCCAACACGATTCCAAATGGTTTATGACTACTAGCGCAATGCCGAGTACCGGTAGCGCCTAGTAACGGTAACGCCTAGTAACGGTAACGCCAAGTACTGGTAACGCTGAGTACAGCAAATTTGAAGCGATTCGGTTAAGAAACGGCGGAGTCATAAGGCCCCGTTTGCCGTTGGCGCTGCTCTGAGAGTGACGCGATCTACCGATTCTCTTCCAATTTGCTGCCAGGCTTTTCCCGGGTCAGCTGCGGACTGCGAACTCTTTGTATATTCAGACTATTTGGTCACACGCTGCCAATGAAACGGATACTGACCACGGAGTGTTAATGGGTCAACACTGTAGGTCCCCGGCCTATGCCCCCCAAGAACGAAAGACAGAAAGAAGTCCGTATAAAACGAGATGCAGTAATAGTTATGAATTTTACATTACAATATACATATCTGCATTGTTAAAAATTCAGGACTTTCCTGGTGTTGCACTGCCTCCGGGCATTGCCTCCAGGATCGTTCTCACCATCTTTATATCTATTAATGTCCCATATGTGTCTGTTCCAGACCTGAGGACGTTAAGCAGAATTTCATTCAGCTAAGAATGTGTCAAAGAAAAAGGACAACAGGAGGAGAGAGAGAGAGAGAGAGAGAGAGAGAGAGAGAGAGAGAGAGAGAGAGAGAGAGAGAGAGATCAAACTTCAAACCTCAAATACTTTATTTTACAAGGATAAAAATATAGGCTGGGCCTAGTCTTCCATTCTGTCATTGGTTCTAAGCATGCAACATGTAACTAATGCTATAATGGAACAATAATGGAGAGAGAGAGAGAGAGAGAGAGAGAGAGAGAGAGAGAGAGAAGAGAGAGAGAGAGAGAGAGAGACAGAGACAGAGACAGAGAGAATGTGGTATTTTATTGTCACTAGCGCAACGCCTAGTATTGGCAATGCACCGTACTGGTAACGCCTAGTAACGGTAACGCCAAGTACTGGCAACGCTGAGTACAGCAAATTTGAAGCGATTCGGTTAAGAAAAGGCGGAGTTATAAGGCCCCGTTTCCCGTTGGCGCTGCTCTGAGAGTGACGCGCTCTCCCTAGTAACAGTAGCGCCTAGTAACGGTAACGCCAAGTACTGGTAACGCTGAGTACAGCAAATTTGAAGCGATTCGGTTAAGAAAAGGCGGAGTTATAAGACCCTGTTTCCCATTGGCGCTGCTCTGAGAGTGATGCGCTCTCCCTAGTAACGGTAACGCCTAGTAACGGTAACGCCAAGTACTGGCGCTGCTCTGAGAGTGACGCGCTCTCCCCAGTAATGGTAACGCCTAGTAACGGTAACGCCAAGTACTGGTAACGCTGAGTACAGCAAATTTGAAGCGATTCGGTTAAGAAACGGCGGAGTTATAAGGCCCCGTTTCACGTTGGCGCTGCTCTGAGAGTGACGCGCTCTCCCGATTATCTTCCAATTTTCTGCCAGACTTTGCCCCAGCCACAGCAAGCCGGACAGCAAATTTGAAGCGAATCGGCTAAGAAACGGCAGAGTTATTTGTGAAAAGGTGAAGCGGCGTATGAATCGATTTGCTTCCGGTTTGGCACATCAATAGTCACCGTCCCCGGTCATGTTTCTGCCAAATTGGAAGGCAATCGGTCCAGAAATACCGGAGATACAGGCGCCGAGAGGCCGGCGGATACGCGTTTCGCGCAATTGCCAAACCGCGCTCGGTTGCCGTTGCCATCGCCCCGTTAGGGCTCACAGCAAATTTGAAGCGATTCGGTGGAAAAACGGCGGAGTTATAAGGTCCGTTTTGTGTTTCAGTCACACACACACACACAGTCACACACACACGGACACTTGGCTTTTTATTATATCATGTTTGTGTCTTTGGGACATTGCGCCCATTGATGTCCGTCTTCTCTGGCAATCACGTGACGTTTCAAATTTGATTTTAGTCTTCGAGTTTATGTTCGAGGACTAACATACTTTTGCTTTCAAATCGAATAGAACTTATAATTTCGTTATTTGACCCATGGTGATCTTACAAAACACAATATCCCCTACTTTGTGTGAGCAGTATGCTGTTGCACTCCTGACTAGATGCCTTAGGATAAACACAGACAAAAGTGTGTTATATCATTTTGGAGGAGTAGACCATTATTGTTCAGCCGCAGTTGCATCTCTTGTCTTCTGAATATTAATTTTTCATGTTTGCAATGTTCTTACCCCCCCCCCCCCGCCTCTCTCTCTCTCTCTCTCTCTCTCTCTCTCTCTCTCTCTCTCTCTCTCTCTCTCTCTCTCTCCCCCTGTATACATATCATCCCTTTGTGAACTTTTTGCTGATGATACAACCTTACATAATAAAAACAAGAATGCACATTTAGTTTTAACTGACTTACAAAATGACTTAAACAAGGTAGCAACATGTACAGAATTTAATCACATGGCCTTGCACCCTCTGAAATCCAAACCTATGTTAATAACCACGAGACAAAAGCGTCAAAATACTAAAACAGATTTAATAAAAGTAAACATCAATGATAACACTCTGGAAGAAGCTGATTCTCATAAAGTACTTGGCCTTGGTATTGATAACAATCTGTCCTGGTCTTTTCACATTTTCATTCTTACACGTAAATTATCCAAACAAATATTTCAGTTAAACAGAATAAAACACTTCCTCGATCAGCACACCCGACAATTGTTCTTTCATGCCTACATCCAGCCAGATATTGACTATGCTTCAACCTGGGATTTGGCTAGTAAGAACTGTTTAAAACCACTAGAAACTATCTATAGACGTGCAATTTGACGGAAGTTCTCAGGGTCTCCCCAGATGTCAGGATCCTGCAGGACAAAGCCCTGGAAAGAGAGGACGCTGGCACCTTTGGGGATGACGTAACCATGGAAGGCAGGCAAAGGAGTGACGTCCCCTTTCCTGAGGATTTCACAGACGTCAAAATTATACTACTTAAATCATATCTGCAAACCACTGACTATAAAACACTAAGCATGCTCCCTTTCAGCTTAAGATGTCGTCTTAATAAGGCCGTGCTTATGTTTCAGATAATGAATAACCTGGCGCCTCCCTATCTCTGTGAAAAATTCCAAATCAGTAATGCTCGTAATAAAAGTCTAATATTCATTCCTCGTCCAAGAACAGATCTTTTCATGTCATCCCTAACATATTCAGGAGCAAAACTATGGAATGAGATGCCTGCATATATTAAAAACAAGAGCACCTTGGCGTCTTTCAAAAAATCATATAATACATATTTAGTAGAATGTTTATAAAGCACCTATATGTGCGCCATGTTGTTTCCTCTGCATAATGTAAAAACGATTCCCTTCCAATATATAAACCACTTGCATCCAATGAATGTATGCTTAGACGCGGGAGGACAAATTACTTCATTCTATGCGTTTACATTCTGATATTTTCTTTCCCTATTCATTGGTAATTATTATTACCCTATTGAATGTCATGTTATGAGATAACATGTGGATACAAATGTGTATGTGTATGTGCGTGCGTGTGGAAAACATTTTCATGCATGTTTCTGATTTCTTTAGTCTATTTTGATTGTAGTTTATTTGTGTTGTTGCTTATTGTTTAATTGTTGTTTGGTTGCTTGCTTTGTCTGAGGACCTGATGAAAAAAGCCATATGTTGTGCTTATTATTTTAGTTATCCTCAATACACATTCGAGGTTCATTCGAGTTTCTCGGTGTCAGTCAGTCTGTTTGATCTATCTCTCTCTCACCATATTTTCTTTTCTTTTCTTCTTCATCCTTATAACCCCACTCATGTTGCTTCTCTCGCTCACTCTCTTTCATTGTTTTGGTGAATTAAGTTACCACGGTTGCTAAATTGCGAATGTTTTGGTTTGTTTTTGTAACCGCCCACCAAAACATGGGCCTAAGGCCTATTCATTAAACCATTAAGTGTTCAGTGCTCTCTCTCTCTCTCTCTCTCTCTCTCTCTCTCTCTCTCTCTCTCTCTCTCTCTCTCTCTCTCTCTCTCTCTCTCTCTCAAAAATCAGGGAAATGAGTATAACAAGAACAACGTAGATGGTTGGGAAAGAAAACAAATGTTGTTCTTCATATTTTTCGCACGTTCATTATATCATTAAATGATGGTCGGTAACCATGAATGTTTTCTTTCAGTTTTCATTTCTTTGTTTGTTTTACTTATTTTACTTTATGTCTAGGTTGTCGAATATTGCTATGTCATTGAAAATATTCAATTACCCCGCCCCCCTTGTAATCAGACCCATATGGTAATCATATAGTAAAAAGCCAAGTGTCCGTGTGTGTGTGTGTGTGTGTGTGTGTCTGTCTGTCTGAAACACAAAACGGGCCTTATAACTCCGCCGTTTTTTGACCGAATCGCTTCAAATTTGCTGTGAGCCCTAACGGGGCGATGGCAACGGCAACCGAGGCGGCCGTGTCATTTGCGCGGTTTCACAAATGCGCGAAACGCGTATCCGCCGGACTCTTGGTGCCCGTATCTCCGGCATTTCTGGATTTCAAATTTGGCAGGTACATGACCGGGGACGGTGACTATCGGTGTGTCAAACCGGAAGCGAATCGGTTCAGAAACGCGTGCGCTATATGCCGCTTCACCTTTTCACGAATAACTCCGCCGTTTCTTAACCGAATCGCCTCAAATTTGCTGTCAGGCTTGCCTGGCAGCAAATTGGAAGAGAATCGGGAGATCGCGTCACTCTCAGAGCAGCGGGGCCTTATAACTCCGCCGTTTCTTAACCGAATCGCTTCAAATTTACTGTACTCAGCGTTACCAGTACTTGACGTTACCGTTACTAGGCGTTACCAGTACGGTGCATTGCCAATACTAGGCGTTGCGTTAGTGACAATAAAATACCACATTCTCTCTCTCTCTCTGTCTGTCTCTGTCTCTGTCTCTGTCTCTCTCTCTCTCTCTCTCTCTCTCTCTCTCTCTCTCTCTCTCTCTCTCTCTCTCTCTCTCTCCATTATTGTTCCATTATAGTATTAGTTACATGTTGCATGCTTAGAACCAATGACAGAATGGAAGACTAGGCCCAGCCTATATTTTTATCCTTGTAAAATAAAGTATGAGGTTTGAAGTTTGATCTCTCTCTCTCTCTCTCTCTCTCTCTCTCTCTCTCTCTCTCTCTCTCTCTCTCTCTCTCTCTCTCTCTCTCTCTCTCTCTCTCTTGTCCTTCTTCTTGGTTGGGACACATTCTTAGCTGAATGAAATTCTGCTTAACGTCCTCAGGTCTGGAACAGACACATATGGGACATTAGTAGATATAAAGATGGTGGGAACGATCCTGGAGGCAATGCCCGGAGGCAGTGCAACACCAGGAAAGTCCTGAATTTTTAACAATGCAGATATGTATATTGTAATGTAAAATTCATAACTATTACTGCATCTCGTTTTATACGGACTTCTTTCTGTCTTTCGTTCTTGGGGGGCATAGGCCGGGGACCTACAGTGTTGACCCATTAACACTCCGTGGTCAGTATCCGTTTCATTGGCAGCGTGTGACCAAATAGTCTGAATATACAAAGAGTTCGCAGTCCGCAGCTGACTGAAGCCGTTTTGGTGTTTTTTTCACTCCCACCCTTTCGCCTACACTACAGGTGGGGATCTTTGCAAACTCACTCACTCACTGCCTCTGTTGCCATACTTAACACTTCCCACTTTCCACCTTTTCACCTTCCAGGTGGGAAGTGAGAAAGTTGGCTTCATTCTTTGCACGATTTGTAGGCTGCGAATTAATCACTCTTTATTGTGACATTGAGTCTTTTTGGTGTGACCCCAGCAAGAGTAAAGAGGACAGCCCCACACTGTCAATGATACATGAGGAGAGGGTAATGGTCTGTTCACTGCACTCTATGTTGAGCCATTGTGTCTCTATTTTTAACATGCGGCGAAGCAAATAATGTTTCCATAGCTGTCTGTTTCTTCTTGGTTGCCTATCTTTTTGCTTTGGTACTTTACAGTCACAGAGGCGTCTCTGTGAAATTCGGGCTGCTCCCACCTATCTATCTAACTACGTTGACACAATAACATTTGAACGGAGGGACATAGGACCCTCATTGGACACTGGACACTGGACACTGGAAAACTTGATTTGACAATTGTGCGTGCGGGTGGCTAGTTACAATTTATTATGCAACTCCGAAGATTTTCTAGTGCTGACTTGAGAATGTTACAAAGGATTTAGCATGACGAAGACTGAAAGGGAGTGAGTTCCAGAGAGTAGCAGCTGAATAGGAAAATGCTCTGTAGCCGTGTTTCCAACGGTAAGAGGGGATTTGAAAAACACGGTCGTCAGAGGAAGAACGAAGAGTACGTGCAGGAACATAAATCTGGAAACCATCACAAAGATAGGCTGGTGCATCTTTTGTAACGATTTTGTAGCAGAGGCAGGCAAACTTGTATTTGGTTCTGTATTCGCTTTTGATCCAGTGTAACGTTATTACAATTATCTGAGGTATGGTGCATTTTTGGTGCTCTGAAGACAAGGCGCGCGGCATAATTTTGAACATGTTGAAGAGCCTGGAGGGAGGTTGCAGGAAGGCCTAGAAGGATGGCATTGCAATAATCTAATCTAGACCGAATGCAGAAAGTGACAAGTGTCTTTGTGGCTTCTTCAGTCGGAAAAGGTCTACATGAGCTCATGCGACGGATTTCAAGAAAGTATGCTTGACAGATTTTGGTGATATATTGATTTAAAGATAGATCAGAGTCGATGTGAAGGTCAAGATCGCGAACGCATGACATAAAGGTAACTTCGGTGGAACAAAGCTCTATGGAGGGGTGGAGATTTTGAGCGTGATTTTGTCTAGCAAACCAGAAGTGTGGAAGCTATGTATGAACAAATCCGCCGGTCCCCACTATCAGAACGCAGACAAAAGGCCCACCTCGCCAACTTCTTCTTCAAGTTTCATCGAGGAGAGCTGGTGATCAACTCTACCAGAAAGCCTGTCCACAGCCCTCCATCAAGATCAACCCGGCACCTGCACGTTGAGGCGTACCAACTGCCAGCATGCAGGACTCGGTACCATCAGAAGTTTTTCTTCCCTCGGACCATTGCCGATTGGAACGCTCTTCCACCTGCGGCAGTAACATCAGCCACGGTGGAAGCCTTCAAGAATCAAATCTAACTCACGTCCCCCTCCACCGCCTCCCTCCCATTCCGCTCCCTGTCCCTACCTTCCTCTTCGCGATCCCCTGCCCACAATTCCCCATTCTACCACCCCACCCACCCTTTCTGCCAACAAAAGACTCATCACACCCTGGACGTGACAGTGATCAACCCTGGTGTGACCCTCTACCCTGATTTGACAAACTAAGCGTTATGCGCAGAGCCCTCCTTATAGGTACCATCATAATCTTCGACACGACGAAGGCGGTGGATATAGGAAGAAGAAGAAGAAGAAGAAAGGGAAGGAAGATAGCCTCTGTTTTTATCATCATTTAACTTTATAGTTTGTTGGTTGACATCCAATGTTTGATGTCAGAAACGCAGTCTTCAAGTGTTTGGACAAGTTGGCCATAGTTTTCATGCATGTCAGAATGTTCGAACTGGGTGTCGTCAGCAAAAATGTCATGCTGAACCGAATGTTTATTTATTATATTGGACAAAGGAGTTGTGTACATGATAAAAGTGTAAGTCCAAATGCTGATCCTCGAGGAACCCCGAAATCTAGAGACATTTCAGATGACTGAAATGATAACAAATTGTTTTCTATTAGAGAGAGAGGATCTAAACCAATCTAGTGCAGTGCCACGTATGCCAAAGTCTGTTGTCTATCGTGTCAGTAGAATACCATGGTCTATTGTGCTTTTACAAGTAAAAAGGTTGGACAGTGTGCGGCGGCTAACCCTGTCAACGCCAGCCATTTTTCAGCTAAAACCTTCCATTACACTTACCCGGGTAGAGAAAAGATTATGTCTGCAATATTGGGGATTCCTCTGTGACATGCATAACATAGGACATATCCTTACTTCCCAAGATTAAGAACATAAGGTCATTGGATACTAGACCCTCATTTAATGCCTTTCAGTGACATGGGTGTTACATCATTGTGGTGCCAAGAGACGACAGTGGTATTCACATTTTGTTACTGGCCTTCTTGTGGCCCTACGGGAGATCAATCTCGTGGCTGTGAGTCAATTTCTTTGATCAAAATAGAAGGCGTAATCGATTTTGGCTGCTTGCGCGTGCGAGAGAAAGAGTGAACTTGCTGTCACTGACAAAATGTCTTCAAATGTAATGCCACCTGGTGATGAAGGGCTGATGCTCACAACGCCACCTGAGCAGCTCGTTGTAATTGTCGGTTCACTTAAGCTGTCCTTCCACTAACATGACAGACGCACAATACTTCGTAAAAGCAAAGGAAAATTAACGATTTTTTGATAGAGGTAGCGAGCGAAAGGGGCATTTAGCACCATGCCCATCAGACGGCAGAGACCGGTGAGCGTTTCTGGTGGAGCATCGGGAAACACGTCAATGGCTTATTTTTGTTCCCTTTTGCCAAATATAATGCATAGTCTGGGTTTGTTGTACAGTCTTTTTTTGTG
>CM065689.1:50831177-50843677 GCA_017654935.2 Phymorhynchus buccinoides | reverse complement strand
TAGAGACGGGGACATTATAGAGACGGGGACATTATATAGAGACGGGGACATTATAGAGACGGGGACATTATAGAGACGGGGACATTATAGAGACGGGGACATTATAGAGACGGGGACATTATAGAGACGGGGACATTATAGAGACGGGGACATTATAGAGACGGGGGACATTATAGAGACGGGGGACATTATAGAGACGGGGACATTATAGAGACGGGGACATTATAGAGACGGGGACACATAGAGACGGGGACATTAGAGAGACATTATAGAGGGACATTATAGAGACGGGGACATTATAGAGACGGGGACATTATAGAGACGGGGACATTATAGAGACGGGGACATTATAGAGACGGGGACATTATAGGGACGGGGACACATAGAGACGGGGACATATAGAGACGGGGACATTATAGAGACGGGGACATAGAGACATAGAGACGGGGACATTATAGAGACGGGGACATAATATTATAGAGACAGGGACATTATAGAGACGGGGACATATAGAGACGGGACATTATAGAGACGGGGACATTATAGAGACGGGGACATTATAGAGACGGGGACATTATAGGGACGGGGACATAATATTATAGAGACGGGGACATTATAGAGACGGGGTCATTATAGAGACGGGGACATTATAGAGACGGGGACATTATAGAGACGGGGACATAATATTATAGAGACGGGGACATTATAGAGACGGGGGGACATTATAGAGACGGGGACATTATAGAGAGACGGGGACATTATAGAGACGGGGACATAATATTATAGAGACGGGGACATTATAGAGACGGGGACACATAGAGACGGGGACATTATAGAGACGGGGACATTATAGAGACGGGGACGGGGACATTATAGAGACGGGGACATAGAGACGGGGACATTATAGAGACGGGGACACATATAGAGACGGGGACATTATAGAGACGGGGACACATATAGAGACGGGGACACATAGAGACGGGGACATATAGAGACGGGGACATTATAGAGACGGGGACATATAGAGACGGGGACATATAGAGACGGGGACATTATAGAGAGACGGACGGGGACACATAGAGACGGGGGAGACGGGGAATGATAGAGACGGGGACATTATAGAGACGGGGACACATAGAGACGGGGACATTATAGAGACGGGGACATATAGAGACGGGGACACATAGAGACGGGGACACATAGAGACGGGGACATTATAGAGACGGGGACATATAGAGACGGGGACATATAGAGACGGGGACATATAGAGACGGGGACACATAGAGACGGGGGAGAACATAGAGACGGGGACACGGGGACATTATAGAGACGGGGACATATAGAGAGACGGGGACACATAGAGACGTGGACGGGGACAATAGAGACGGGGACATTATAGAGACGGGGACATATAGAGACGGGGACACATAGAGACGGGGACATTATAGAGATGACGGGGACATTATAGAGACGGGGACATATAGAGACGGGGACACATAGAGACGTGGAAACAATGACGGGGAACACAATGACGGGCACATAATAGAGACGGGTACATAGAGAATAGAGACGGGGACATTATAGAGACGGGGACACATATAGACGGGGACATAGACATTATAGGGGGACACATAGAGACGGGAGACGGGGACATTATAGAGACGGGGACATATAGAGATGGGGACACATAGAGACGTGGAAACAATGACGGGGACATAATAGAGTCGGGTACATAATAAAATCGGGGACATTATAGAGACGGGGACATTATAGAGACGGGGACATTATAGAGACGGGGACATAATAGAGATGAGGGCACATCGGACTGATCCCGTTTGGAACGAAACCAGCTAGTCAACGACAATCCCCACGATCCTCCCCACCCCCACCCTCCACCCTATTCAGCCCCCAACCCTAACCCCCCTTTTTTCAGCCTCGTAGCGGATTTCTCTCGGGGAGAGTTACCTTAAATTAAGCGGGACAACTCTTGTGAATCGATCGATAAGAGTAACGCAGCATGTCAAAATGGCGCCCAACAAACTCGTTGCAGGGTGGTGGTGGGATGGTAGGTTGGTAGGCTAGTATTTGTCAGTGGCAAACACCATTCTCTTGGCCCTAAACTTACAGACCCACCAGATCACGCGTCAAAACCACGGGTTTCACGTGCTTTCCCTCTTATAGCCGGTAAGAAATCTTGCTTTGGCCAGGATTGACTCCCATACAGATGCCCCTCCCCCAAATTCAAAACGAAACATCGTTTTAAAGAGCAGCCTCAATGTCAAGTTGGGGGCATTTGTATATGGGTCACAACTACCCAGCAAAAAAAAACCAAGGGACTTAATCGTGTTGGGTCAGCATGTCTTTCAAAAAGGCGGTTGGCATTGGTCTTGTTGTTATTTGTTATTTTGGTATTGGCTTACTCTTGTCACATAAACTTATCTCTGTGAAATTCGGGTTGCTCCCACATGGAGAGCGCGTCGCTTCAAGTGCAGCGCCACCCATTTTGGGGGGAGGGGTGAAGATGGGGGTGGGGTGGGGAGACTTGGGAAACCTAGCCCTCAATTTGGTCATACCAGAAAGCGGGATTTCTCCCTGCTCTGACCGACTCGTGACTGCCGTGGGATTTTTACGCGCGTAAAGCGCACCGGTCAGACTAGCTTTAAGTCCCCATCCGAAGGACTGCACGTTCAGTTCGATTCTCCCGTCGACCTAGAAAGAAAGCAAAGCTTCTGAAGAGGGAGCGAGTCTGGAATTCGAACCCCGGTCACTCATTCATTGAAATTGGCAGGCGACCACTCTTGCCACCTTTTTAGGCATTAGCCTAAAGTTGGGCTTCCTACGAATAGGAAGGTGAGGATAAAGCTGTATAATAATGGAGTGTTCTTACAAAGATAAAAGGAAAATAATCAAGCATCAACCACATATTATTCGGATCTGAATGCGATGCGATTTTGACGAGTTGGGTCATGATTCACGTGAAATTCATGTATTGATTCTACTTGAGCATAGTGAAGCGAAAATGACAGAACTGTTTTTAGACGGAAATATTTAACGTCAATCATGACTCACGTGACCCAATCGCATCGCATCCCCATACGATTTTACGCGTGTGTGGCGTCCGCTTTTGTCTATTTGCTAATGTCTATGACTCATTCTTCCTTCTTCTTCTTCTTTCACTAAGTGAAGAACATGATGTTATAATCTGCTTCTTCGATCGCTCAGACAGTTGCCTGTCAATTATGAGCGCAGATGCGTCATGCTGCCGTCATGCACCTAAGAAGTAGTCAGGCCCAGCAAGTCCGACTTCGGCTGGAAGAACATCATGTGTTTTTTTATAGTGTTTCGTGAAAAACGCATGGATAATAGACTAGGCAAGGCAGAAAGATAGTAGATGACAGTAAGCAAAGGGAAAAGGCAGAGTCAAAGAGAGTGACAGAATAGAGGAAGTTACAAGCGCATAACTTCCAGAGGGTGGGGGAACTATTTATACAAAAGACACCCCGGTATCCCCACGGGGGGGGGGGTGATGCCATAGTAAGAACTAAGAGGCATTTGGTCTTATTCTCTTAGTGCTGCAGTCGGAGGGAATAGTTGGGGTTTGGATTTACCTTCCCCAATACAAGGCTGAGAGGAGAGTGGGGCTATCCCCTGGGCAAGGCTTCGTTCGATGCTATTAGAATTGTCTTTCGTGTCAGAATAACACTTGACATTTCTGCTATGTGGAAGTCTTGGTCGGATTCGACTGACTGCTGAAATATAAAAAGCAAAACCCCATTTTTATATTTATGCAGTCGTTGGTTGATACAAGTTATTAGTTTTTGTAATAAATCCAATAATACGTCAATGGACTATCCATCGACTGAGGATAGTAGTGAAACAAGGAAAGGTAACTCTCTGTAATTTACTCCCTTCACCAAAAGTTATTTCGGCACCAAGTCGCCTAGCAGAGCATCAGCAACAGCCGCATGAATACAGACCCAAGTTCATCATCAAAAAAAGGATGACCCAGGTCTGCCTATTGGGGTCTGCAACGAACACCTTTTGCAAGAGTGAATGCCCTTGGTGGGTGGGGGAAGATGGTTCAGTACTGACCAAACAGGGGGATAACTCTCGCCAATAACCCTATTTGATGCCACTAAATGTCTGCCTTTCGCAAGAGTGAATGCCCTTGTCAATACTGACCTACAAGGGCATCACTCTCACTGTCAAGGGCGTTAATAACCGTAGTTGCAGAGGCCTATATGACCATCACCCATACAGTACACAACAACAGTGGTGGAGAGAATTGGTCACAAACACAGCGAGAGACAACAATAAGCAAGAGAACGAGACAGAGAGATAGGGTGCCTGGCAACGAGCAACTACAACCACACACCGTCGTTGCTTGTCGCTTGCCCTGCAGAACTGGACACCGATCTGTTGGAGGTGGACGCATACACACACACACACACACACACACACACACACACACACACACACACACACACACACACACACACACACACACACACACACACACACACACACACACACACACACACACACACACACACACACACACACACACACACACACACACACACACACACACACACACACACAAGACGTTCAATGCTGCACTTGGTCATCTCCACATTTTTATTTTTTTATGGAAACTGACGCCATTCGCGTGACACTGTTGGTTTTCAGCGAAACTTTAGAATGTGTATTTTTGTAGCCATTCAATCTGACATTAAACTGACTCTAGCCCTAACCCTAACACTAACCCTATCCCTAACCCTAACCAAAACCTTAAACCGTCAAATACACCAACAAATAAAACTGTACTAAACAAATGAGTGTTCCGTGTTTAGAGACGGCCGGCTTTCCCTTTCCCGTTCCTGGAGTGTACCTCTAAACACCGACACGGAACGAAACGGGCCGAAACGGACTCAAGCTGAGGCTTGACATAAGGATCTAAATACAAAGTTGTGTGCCCATGCTGGCATATGAGTGTGCATGCATAATTGTATATATGTGTGTATGTGCGTGTGCGTGCGTGCGCGAGTGCGGAGGGTGCGTGGTCAGGTTAAAAAACCAACAACAACCCAAAACAAACTAGACCGTTGGAAACGCTAGTTCAACCAGCCACGTGGCAGCATTTTCGGCTCAGGTGACCTTGACCCTTGTCCAATGACCTTCATGTTCGAACTTGGCCTAGATATCCCAATTGCCTATCACAATGCAAAATCTAAGGGTCCTAGATTTTTATAAAGAAAAAACATGATAAAGGTTGCTATCCTAAGATTTAACCAAAGTATAATTATTAGCTGGAGTCCGTTTTGGTCCGTTTTGGTCCGTTTTGGTGTCCGTTTCGGTCCATTTTGGCCCCTTTCGTCCCGTTTCTGCGTTTAGAATGACCGGTTCCGGGAGCCTTTTCCCTTTCCCAGTGGCCATCCCTACTGCCTGCTACTGATGGAACTGGCTGGTCACTTGCCCCCCCCCCCCCCCCTCACCTTCCCTCCCCCGCCCACCCTCCTACCCTTCCCATCTCTCCTCTGCTTCCCCCCCCCCCCCCCCCCCCCCCTATCCAATGCCTGCCTGTCCCTTGCCCTCTCTGTGCGTGTCTCTTGCTTGCTGGCATTGTTGTCGTTGTTGGACACTGTAACTTGCTACTGCTTGGTATTGCTTGCCGAAAGAACGCACGAACGAAAGACAGAGAGAAAGAAAGATAGAAGAATAGAAAAGGGAGGAGGAGGAGGAGGAGGAAGACGGAATAGAAAGAAAAAGTAGTGGAGGAGGAGGTTGCTGTGGTGGACTCTAAGAGTGTATATAATGTTGCTGTAGTAGCAGTAGTAGTAGTAGTAGCATAGCCCCAGCAGAAAGCAGCCAGCCACCAGCTCCTGGATTCTGCTGCATGGATGGCACGATGCGATGTGCTGCCTGGAACTCTTACCACCACCACCACCACCATCACTGGCCCACCACCGCTTTTGGGTCGTTCTCTGATGGGAAAGCCGGTGGATGGCCTCTTCTTTGGGTGGAAAGGGGAGGTAATAGGCTGCTAAAGGCAGGAGGAAGGAAAGACGGACAGACAGAAAGAGAGGAATAGAGAAAGAAAGGGATCTAACTGCTCCAGCATACAAACTGGCTCTGAAACCGTGACGTTGGTTGGTCATTCATAGGTGCACCAGGAGCGATCCTGGCGGGCAAAGCGGATGACTAAAATGGATAAATAAATGAATATGTAAGTAAACAAAAATAACGGAACGGTGTTGTGTATAAGAGCATACGGTGTTTTTGTATCGATAATTATATATATATATATTCTTGTTTTCTTTCTTTGAATTCAGGAAAAAGGAAGAAATTGAGGTTGCCTGCTGCATCATTTTGCCATTGGGTGAAGTTTAATAATGGCGTGTAATTGTTGTGCTTGCTACTGGATAATGCTTTCGTGAAGTGGAATTGCGCTTTTCGTTTTTTGTTTTTTACATTCAAGCGTTACATGATGCGGATGCTACAAATAAACGCTCGCTCCAGTGTCGGTATTATACACATGAGCATTTTCTACAATTGAAAAGTAAACAAAAATTAAATAAATAATAATAAATACGATTTTTTAAAAATTAATACGTTAGTGAATAATTCAAAACTCCCCAGACTAGTTTGTCCTTTCTGTATGCTCCTGCGTGACCTTCTGACGGATAACGTTCATACGGTAGCTAAAAATCCAACCGAGGCATTTTTGGGGTAACGATCTTGCTTTCTTTATTTCCGTTGTTTTATAAAAAGATGACATAACACAAAGAAGAAGAAAAAAAAGAGAAAGAATAAAAAAAGAAAAGCCTCGTTTCTCCTTCTATATACTACCACCTACCACCCACCGGTTAATATCGATCCGAGTTCGCTATTCCGGGGTTGGTTTGTCTGTCTTGCGGTGAGAAAAGACTTGTTAGGGACAGGGAGGGAGCAGGCACTTGTTGGTGGTTGGTGCCCTGGTGATGTGGTGAAACGTGCGCAGTTTTTTGTGGTTGTTTTTTTTGTGGTCCGGGGTGTGTCGATAAGAAGAATAGATGCGGTGGATATAATTATGTGTGTGTATGTGTGTCAGTACTCCTCGCACCTTGTGATGCTGCTACCATCTGTTGGGTGGTTGCGATAACAATGGTGATGATGGTCATGATGATGGTCATGATGATCAAGCACGGATCTCAGTCCTTTTATTATTTTTCTTCTTGTTCTTTTTCTTCCTCTTTTTGTTGCTGATTGATGATTTGTGACAAGGCTAATTGTTTTTCTTTTTAGGGGAGTATAGCCTAGAGATGTGACCCAGCAGCGAGGCACTGCAACAGAGTGGATTACTTACTTACGTACATACTTACTTACTGTTCTGGAGCTCTGGAATTAACCCGTGGATAGAAAGCAACAACAGCTCGTGTTTTTGCTGTGCTGGTACTGTGCTGGTGGTCTGTGGCAACACCTTGAAGGGCACCTTCAGGATTATCATGTGGATGTTTGCGTTGTTCTCCTGCTGCCTTCTTCTTACTGGAGTATGGTACGATGACCTACTGTGACTGCACCTGTCTGCTGTTGGGGATGTTTTCTGTGTGAATAGTATATACAGTGATAATACTACTTTGTGTGTCTGGGGTTGTTTTCTTCGCGTGTGTGTGTCTGCTGTTGATGTTGCTGGTGCTATTGTTGACAACGTACATCATGTCCCTGTATCTGGAGGTAAAGGTAAGTGATGATGTCTTTTAGTTGCTTAACCCTTTCACCGCCAGCCATATTTCAGCCCAAAATGTCCATTAATTTTACCTGGGTTGAGAACAAAATCCATCCGCAGTATTGGGGATTCTTCTGTGACATATATAAAATAAGGTCTATCCTTACTTTCCAAAAACGAAGACAATAGGGTCTTTGGATAATAGACCCCAATTTGATGCCATTTAGTGACATTGGTGTTAAATCACTGTGGTGCTAAAATGCGACTTTGGCGGTGAAAGGGTTAATGCTATTTTAGTGAATGAAATTAGCTCTAAAGGGACTGTCACACTGCATACGGCTCAATCCAACTATGATCCCACTGTGACATTCACGAGGCATTATTCTCGTGACATATCACTGTCTAAAGGAACCTGATGAAATCTTACTAGTTTTGTTCACTATATTTCACGTACACGAATCTGATGAAATATTTGTATTTTCGTATCAGACGTGTATTATTTTAGATTCGTGTTTTGGGGTCTACACGAACAGAAATAATATAATTATTTTAAGACATATATTTCACGTGAATCTTTCCTCACAGACGTCGTCACAGTTGGATCGCAGTTGGATAGAAATCAGAAGTGTGTGACTGCCCCTTAAGATATCAAATGAGTTTTTCAAAAGGGGTTCAATATAATTATATGAAGAAACATTAAGATTCGGACAGAAAAGAGATAATGTATTACTACTACTACTACTACTACTACTACTACTACTACTACTACTACTACTACTACTACTACTACTACTACTACTACTACTACTACTACTACTACTACTACTACTACTACTACTACTACTACTTCTACTACGACTACGACTACTACTACTACTACTACTAATAATAATAATAATAATAATCATCATAATCACAATAATAATATAAACAAAGGTGACGAATTATTCTATTTTCAAGGGGCACAACTCTTACTAATGTCGCCTGAACACCGATTCACCTAGCTCTGTGCTGGAGCAGACGGTACCATTTCGGCAGTCATCACCACCACCACCACCATCATCATCATCATCATCATCATCATCATCATCATCATTATGATCATCATCATCGTCGTCGTCGTCATCGTTGAATGCATTCGAATAGACAAGTTTGAAAGTTATTACCATCATCATCATCATCATCATCATCATTCATTCATCATCATCATCATCATCATCATCATCATCTTCATTATCATCATCATCATCATCATCATCATCATCATCATCATCATCATCACCAAAGAGTTATCAACAAGGGTGAAAATGAATGCTTGGTTTTCTGATTCACATCCTCGTCATCGTTTAGACTGTTGTTGTTGCTGTTGTTGTTGTTGTTGTTGTTGTTGTCGTTGTTGCTGTTGCTGTTGTTGTTGCTGTTGTTGTTGTTGTTCTGGCTGTTGTTGTTGGTGGTGGTGGGTTTTTTCCAGCTTTTTGTTGTTGTTTGTTGTTGGTTATTGCTGCTGTGCAGGTAGTAAAATATTGGTGATTGTAATGGTAATGGTGATACTAAAAAAAAACTCACTTATTTTATGTTATCAGGAAGCATGCTTGGAATTTAAAAAAAACAAAAACAATTTGAGAATACACTAATACTTTATAATGGAGAGCTATTTGGGGGCGTTTTCTACATTGCCACAACGGGTTTCCTTGAGTAGCCGTTGGCTAATAAGATTAGGCTAAAGGATATATAATCTTAAATATATATCGAATGTTGAATTCGAGTCTCTCTCTCTCTCTCTCTCTCTCTCTCTCTCTCTCTCTCTCTCTCTCTCTCTCTCTCTCTCTCTCTCTCTCTCTCTCTCTCTCTCTCTCTCTCTCTCTCTCTCTCTCTCTCTCTCTCTCTCTCTCTCTCTCTCTCTCTCTCTCTCTCTCTCTCTCTCTCTCTCTCTCTCTCTCTCTCTCTCTCTCTCTCTCTCTCTCTCTCTCTCTCTCTCTCTCTCTCTCTCTCTCTCATTGCATATACATGTGCAGGTATGCATTCGAAAGTTTGGATATCATTGATTTTGATGTTTGCTTACTACTTTGGCGGTGGTCGTGGTGTGTCTGTGTCTGTGTGTGTGCATGTGTGTGCATGCGTGCGTGCATGTGTGTGTGTGTGTGTGCGTGTGTGTGTGTGCGTGTGCGTGCGTGCGTGTGTGTGTGTGTGTGTGTGTGTATGTGTGTGTCTCAGTGTGTGTGCGGTGTGTGTGTGTGTGCGTGTGTGCGTGTTTGTGTTAGTATGTGCGTGTGCTGCTGCTGCTATTATTGATGACGCTCATCACTACATATTCTTAGGATTGTTTTTTAGTCCCCGAGCCGAAGGTTCGGGGAGCTATTGTTTTCTTTAGTACTCTCTTCTGTTCTTCCTTTCTATCTATCTATATTTTTCTTTCCAAGTCAAGTCAAGAATACTGATCATCTCTCGTGGAGAAATGTGTTCGTTTCTTTCTTTGTGATTTTCTGTTTCGCTTGTCTTTTTTTCGTCGTTTTTTTCTTGTTTGTTTTGTAATCTCTTCTCGGATCCCTAGGTGCATTCGATCAACGTTGAGCTCGCACCAGCGGGCAAAACCAAGGTTCCATTTTGATCGCACTCAGAGAGACTGAGGTGTCTGATGCACTGGAGCGATGCAAAGCAAGAACCAGCACAGTAGCGGCAGCAACTACAGGAGCAGAAACAGGAGCAACACTAACATGCTGCATCAGCAGTAGCAGTAGTAGCAGTAGCAGCAGCAGCAGCATCGGAAACATCAAGGGTTGCCACCGACATTTTAAAAAAAGTGTGTATATCGCTAATAGTAGCAGGAGCAGCAGCAGCAAAGCTGAAGCAGAAACGGATACAGCAAAGCAACATCAGTACCGTAGCATCAAGAGTTGCAGTAGAACTAAAAGAAACAGCAGCAGCAGCAGCAGCAACACTGAATGAAGCAGAAACAGCAGTAGTTAGAGTTGCTGTAGCATTCGTAGCAGCAGCAGCAGCAGCAGCAAAACTGAAGCAGCAACAAGATATGCAGTAGCAGCTGCTGCAGTAGTAAAAGCAGAAGCAGCAGAAGAATAACCAGCAGCAACAACAGCAGCAGCAAAATTGAAGCAGCAACAAGAGACGCAGTAGCAACTGCAGCAGTAGTTAGAAGCACAAGAGAAGCAGCAGCATCAGAATTAAAAAGCTGCAGCCAACTATTGCAATATCGATATGTAAGACTAGGGTAGAGTTGAGATTCATGGATTGGCGAGGAGGGGAGTTGAGAAGTGAGCCGAAGAATAGGGATGAGTTGGTGAAAGAACGAACAAGATGGCAACGCCATGTAAACGTAGTCCCTGTTATCAGCAACACCCAGACACATGCATTCCTCCCTCAGACACACACACACGCGCGCGCGCGCACGCGTGCACACACACGCACACACGCACGCACACACACACACACACACACACACACACACACACACACACACACACACACACACACACACACACACACACACACACACACACACACACACACACACACACACACACACACACACACGCGCGCGCGCGCGCGCGCGCACACACGCACACCCACGCGCACGCACGCACGCATGCTACACACGCACGTACGCACGCACACACACGCACACGCACACGCACACACACACAGACACACAACAACAACAACAACAACAACAACATACAGTATTTATACGGCGCTGAATCTTGATAGAAATCAAATCAAAGCGCACACACACGTTAGCATTCAAAGCGCATTCAAACACAAACGCAATACAACGCGAACACACACAGATAACATAAATGGAACATAGCAGAAACAGACCTAATGGCAAGAGAGAGAAGATAAAGAGAGAGGAGCTTTAATGACGGGGGAACAGGTGGGTTTTGAGGTTAGCTTTGAAAAGCAGCCAACAAGCACACAAGCGCGCGCGTACGTACGCACTCACACGTTTGTTCAGACTGATGAAAGAATGTTTAAACGCTGAGCAAAATGGAACAATTAAAAACAAAAATCAACGTATGTCTCTTACAGCATTCCCCCAGTAATGCTGATTACAAATGTATATGGTTTTAGTGGTAAAATGCCAGTGGCGGACACATTATGAGCACGTGTTTTCGGTGGCAGCTCAGCTCTCACTGGCCCCTTCATAATGTCTTCCACTGCATTCCCCCGAAAATGCTCATCACGGATATAATGTGACCCCGCACCACGAAAGGGACATTAAGTCGCTGGGCTAGTTTCTCACAACAGGTTTGGAAAGTACAAAATCTCATTTGTTGTCAGTTTTGAGTTATGGGTATTTTCGGGTTCTCTAACATCTTATCTTTCATATTTATAAAGGACAATCGTTAATATGGTCTTATGAAGTGCTTTAGAATGACTAGGTCAATGCATTTTCTTCAGCTAGGCTAGACTTTAGACTGTGTTTTCTCAAAATGGCTGACACGCACCCTACTAACTTGAAATGCTCATAACTCTGGAACGGAAAAAGATACAAGACTGGTTCTTGCGTCATTAGAAAGAACATCGTCTGAAGTTTTCAAATGCATACTTTCCAGAATGGTCATTTTGACACTTAAGGTCCCTTTCGTGGTGCTGGGTCACATATAAGGTTATCAGGGTATAACACCAATGGTTTGGGTCTACTACTAATGGTTTTGACACTTAATGTCCCTTTCGTGGTGCTGGGTCACATATAAGGTTATAAGGGTCTAACACCAATGGTTTGGGTCTACTAATAATGGTTTTGACACTTAATGTCCCTTTCGTGGTGCTGGGTCAC
>CM065689.1:50806177-50821177 GCA_017654935.2 Phymorhynchus buccinoides | reverse complement strand
CAGTATTCAGTCCTGAACGCGGACTGTGGTCATGTAGCTCAAATCACTACCTTGTGGGTTTCTATTTCACATGCACTATGCAATGCATGTATATGTCAGTCTGCCCTCACCCCCCGTGGGGATACCGGGGGAGGTCCTTCGTACAAATAGTTCCCCCAGCTTCTGGAAGTTATGTGCTTGTAACTTCCTCTAATCTGTCACTCTCTTTTACTCTACCTTTTCCCTTTGCTTACTGTCACCTGTTATCTTTCTATCTTACTGGTCCATTCCCCTGCCTTTGTTTCTATGAATTATTGCACAGATTTCTTCAGCTGAAGTCGGACAGGCTGGGCCTAGCTAGTTCTTAGGCGCATAACGGCAGCACAACGCATCTACGCTCATGTGACAGGAAACTGTCTGAGCGAATAAGAAGAGGAAAAAGAAGAAGAATTATGTCCATTTTCAACTATGACTGACATTCTTCTTCTTCTTCTTCTTCTTCTTCTTCTTCTTCTTCTTCTTCTTCTTCTTCTTCTTCTTCTTCTTCGATCGCTCAGACAGTTTCCTGTCACTTTATGAGCGCAGATGCGTCCTGCTATCGTTATGCGCCTAGCTAAGAAATTAATAGTTAAGCCCAGCAAGTCCGAAATCTTTTTGAAATTGTTCTTGAAAAAAAAGTCAGGAGAATGAACCGGTAATGCAGAAAGATAGTAGATGACGGTAAGCAAAGGGAAAAGGCAGAGTCAAAGAAGAAGACGGATCAGAGGAAGCTACAAGCACAGAACTTCCAGAAGGTGGGGGAACTATTTTTACAATAGACCCCCCCCCCCGGTATCCCCACGGGGAGTATGACTGTACATAATAGCAAAAGAGGGGGCAGCTGCTATTCCGGCGAGCAGGGCTAAAACAAAATAATGTGTAAATTGTACCCTTACCCAGGATACATCCCCACTCTCTCGGCTGAAAGGGATTTCGGATCTCGAAGACATCTGGCGTTGGGGAAGGTCCCCAAAGGCCAACCCATCCCTTTGGCTGCAGCGCTAGATCAGAGCCAGTGCAAATGCCCCAACCTTCCCCTAGTGTGAGAGTGAACCTCAAAGACCCACCAGGTCATGTGTCAAAATCACGGTTTTCGCGTGTTTTCCCTCTTATATCTGGTAAGAAATCTTAAGAAATCTTCCAAGCATAAGAGGGAATATGACACGTGACGTGGGGGGTCTTTAAAGACCCACCAGGTCATGTGTCAAAATCACGGGTTTCACGGGTTTTCCCTCTTATAGCTGGTAAGAAATATTGTTTTGACCAGGTTGGACTCCCATGCAAATGCCCCCCCACATTCAAAACGAAAGATCATTTTAAAGAGCAGCCTCAATTAAGATAAGCTGGGGGAGACGTGACAGCGCTAAAGGGTCAGCCACACTGCACGCAAGTAGATTTCACTGCGATCTGATTTAGACAATAATTGGTGAGTTCTGATGACGCACGTGCAATTCTACTGTCTAAATGTGACCTGTCTCCACAACATGAGTCGTGTTGTCCCAGGGGCCACTTTTGGAGTTATTAACAAATCGTTAGTCTGCATTTTAAAAAGTTTCCCCCCCCAAAAAAAAAGTTGTGTAAATCGGACGATTTGTTGCAAAGTGCCATCTGTCTGCCGGTCTGTCTGTTTATCTGTCAGTCTGTCCGTTTGCATTTTTGCCAAACATCTCTCTCTTTGTCTCTGTCTGTCTCTCTCTGTCTCTCTTTGTCTCTCTCTCTCTCTCTCTCTCTCTCTCTCTCTCTCTCTCTCTCTCTCTCTCTCTCTCTCTCTCTCTCTCTCTCTCACACTATCTCTTTCTGTCTGTTTCTCCCCTCCTCCTCCATCACCTCTCTCTATGTTTGTATATGTGTGTATATGCATGTGCGTACGTGTGTGTGTGTTTGTGTACGTGCACGCCAATGACTGTGCTCATGAATGGAGGCCAAAGCAAAAGATGCCCATCATATAATAAAAAGCCAAGTGTCCATGTGTGTGTCTGTCTGTGTGTCTGAAACACAAAACGGGCCTTATAACTCCGTCGTTTTTCGACCGAATCGCTTCAAATTTGCTATGAGCCCTAACGGGGCGATGGCAACGGCAACCGAGGTGGCCGTGTCATTTGCGCGGTTTGGCAAATGCGCGAAACGCATATCCACCGGCCTCTCGGCGCCCGTATCTCCAGTATTTCTGGACGGATTGCCGTCGCAGTTGGAAGGTAGATGACCGGGGATGGTGACTATCGATGTGCTAAACCAGAAGCGAATCGATTTATAAACGCGCGCGATATGCACTGCTTAACCTTTTCACAAACCGCGGCGTAACCAGACCCGACATTGACTCGAACTTTGGAACGTGCATGACCTGAGATAGTGACTATATAAAAAGGCAAGTGTCTGTCTGTCTGGCTGAAACACAAAACGAGCCTTATAACTCCGCCGTTTTTCTACCGAATCGCTTCCAAATTTGCTGTCAGGCTTGCTGTGGTCGGGGCAAAGCCTGGCCGCAAATTTGAAGAGAATCGGGAGAGCGCGTCACTCTCAGAGGAGCGCCAACGGGAAACCGGGCCTTATAACTCCGCCATTTCTTAACCGAATCGCTTCAAATTTGCGGTTCTTAGCGTTAGCAGTACTTGGCGTTACCGTTACTAGGCGTTACCGGTACTCGGAGTTGCGCTAGTAATGAATATACGCTAATTTGCTTGGAAGGGAAAAAAAGTGACGCATGCATGCTGTTGTTGTTGTTGTTCTACCCTGGCTTAAAGACTCCAGGGATCATCCCAACAGCCGAAGCACTTGAACACTATAGTGCAATTGAATCAGCTAGGGATGAGAACATTACGTGTGTTGCCCTTTTAGAATACCCTACCGCGAAGGTAGCCACACTCCTACTTCGGAGTAGATACGTATGCAATAATGTGTGTTTGAGGGTGATAAAAGATATGCGCAACACATAGGGGAAGACGGGGTAAAAAGCGCATGGGTGGGTAAGAAGCCCACCCCAATTATCTCATGAAATGAAGCAAATTTCAGTCTCATTTTGCCCATGAGACGAGCGTTAATGTCTAGCATTCGTCTCATGGGCAAATTTGACTGAAATTTTCTTTATTTCATGAGATAATTGGGGTGGGCTTCTTACCCGCCCATGCGCTTTTTACCCCGTCTTCCCCTAGTCATGCATACTGATCTGTATTTTTTATTACATGCGTATGTATTTGTGTTTGCCTACTTCTGATTTTACAAACAACTTCGTAAGTTATCTTGCACTACTCAAACAGAAGCTTTGTCTTAAAAAGAAACAAAAGCGAATAACCATACATACATTAACAAAAACTACTACTAAAAAGCCTTTTAATAAATTGGACACACTCGATCGACAATCCCAATCAACGCCCCGACTTTTATTCCGATCATTATTACGAACTGTCCTTGTACGAAGGAAAAAACAATTTCCGGCGGTTCAATAAAATGCCCACTAACCCTGTTTGACAGAGCGTTGTCAATGAAGTGGGTTTACGGGCAGTAGAAATGCTAGAACATAACGAACCAAGGGTTTTTTCTGTCAGGTTTTCATTGATTATATTATTATTATTATTATTATTATTATTATTATTATTATTACTACTACTACTATTATTGTTATTCCCCTCCCTCCTCCGCCCCTCCTTCCCTTATTGTTATTAGTATTGTCATTATCATTAGAGGCTAATGGTACTTAAACGTCCGAATGCTACAAAAACCTTATGCCCAGATTTGTGTAAATCTCTTAATCTCTCTGTATAACTGTATGACTGTCTCATTCTCCTCCCCCCCCCCCCCCCTCTCTCTCTCTCTCTCTCTCTCTCTCTCTCTCTCTCTCTCTCTCTCTCTTTCTCTCTCTCTCTTATCATATTTTTTTCTCCTTAAAAGTGCTATTATTCTGAGAGAACTTTTTTGGGGGTCTCAGAATTGTTTCTTTTTTTCCGTAATCAATTCAAACCACCAATTCAAGCTCACCATTGCTCATTATTATCCATGTTTGCTTTGATTGTTTTTCAATTATTTCATGCGCCAATTGTTGTTCATTTTCTTGACTTGATTGTTTTTATGTCTTTGTTTTTTTGCCTGATGCAAGTGTGTGAGTGAGAGTGCAAGGTGCAAAGAAGCTATTGTAGCTTATCCTTTTTGCCCTCAATAAAACATTCGTATTCGTATTCGTATTCGTATTCGCATGCATCCGATGACTTTAGAAGGTTTTGATTCTGAAGGAGGGTGATAGATATCTCGCTTGTTCGTTTTGTGTTCGCATTAGTTCCCTGTTACAGCCACCTCGGTTTGTGGTTTTTCTCTGTCTGCTGCTCTCTCTTGATACGTTCGAACTTACAGGGACAGATTTTACCTGCGGCATTTTAACCTCTCTTTTTGTTTACAGTCATGGAGCTCCTGAAATATTGGTGTCCCTTCGTCACTGAGAATATTTATTAATGTGGCTATTTTTGGAGACAAATAAATATGGCTCATTGACTAATTTCAGGATTTTGGTGGATATAATTTCTTCTTCTTCTGTACAATGTGCCTTATGTTGCTTGTTTTGTCTGTCTGTCTGTTTGTCTTTCTTATCTGCATACACTAACACCACTACTCCTTTTCGTAAACGTTTTGTTTTCAGAATTAACCCCTTGACTGCCACCAACGTATTACGTACTGATCTGATGACATCACTGATGACGTCTTCAGATGAAGAGGAATAACCCTGATATGCTGGCTTTTGCTCTAACACAGTCAAGAGAGTAATATCCCTAGACCATTTTGCCAGATTGGCTCAATCAGGTGTCTTTTTCGTGGCATGATTTGCCCAATGTCTTTTTCTTTAATTTTCTCTGGCAGTCAAGGGGTTAAAGTCTAGACACAAACGTAAATGCACACCCCATTGTGTTAAGTTTGTTAATTGGTATGAATCCAGATTGTCATTCACATAGAGAAAGGGAAAACTGGTGGGTTTTTTACTGATTAAAAAAAAGTTCATAGAAGAAATATAGTGGAAAAGATAAATCAGAACGCCGGGTGAAATAGCGCGGGCATCTTCATTCGGATACCGGACAATTATTTCACTTATTATGAACGATTCTTTAATCCAGACAATAGCAAATAATGTCTCTGGAAATACGTGGATAACTTGTGATATATTGGCGCGATAGTAGGAACAGGTCGGCCAATTTTCATCATCATTAGTTCATTTCTTCAAAGCATATGGTAATACAAATTCAACTCACTGAAACCACGTTCAAGCGGCTTGCCGTTTGGGGAAAGTAGGGCCTAGTGCTATGGGCATCCTCTTTACGACAAGAAGGAGACATATTCCCATTTCCGTTAAAATCGGTTCGGTATTGGTTCTGAGAAGTAAAATAGAAGCAACTTTCTTTCTCCCGAAACTCCGTTTTTGACAGTCGCTGTTTCAATACACTCGCTATTTTGCTGTCGCTGTTTTAGACGGTCGCTGTTATGATTGAGTCGCTATTTTGAGGTCGCACATTTGATTGTTGCTGTTTTGAGAGTCGCTATTGCGCCCCCGCACCGTGTGTGTGAGAGAGAGAGAGAGAGAGAGAGAGAGAGAGAGAGAGAGAGAGAGAGAGAGAGAGAGAGAGAGAGAGAGAGAGAGAGAGAGAGAGAGAGAGAGAGAGAGAGAGAGAGAGACTGAACAGATGGAGAGAGAGAGAGAGAGACAGAGAGACAGAGAGAGAGAGAGAGAGAGAGAAAGAGAGAGAGAGAGAGAGAGAGAGAGAGAGAGAGAGAGAGAGAGAGAGAGAGACAGAGAGAGAGAGACAGACAGACGGACAGACAGACAGACAGACAGACAGACGGACAGGCAGACAGATAGAACTAGAGACAGAAAGAAAGAGGCGAAAACAAGAATTCATCACTGGTGCATATTTATAGAAGAGATGTAGGCTTTCGGAAGTACAATGTTGGCTGCAAAGCTCATGTATAATAATAATACATTTATCTCATGTATAATAATAATACATTTATCTCATGTATAATAATAATACATTTATCTCATGTATAATAATAATACATTTATGGCAGATAGATTGTCGCCATTAGTATTCATAGCAGCGCCTCCAAGGGACCGCCATGTCTCGCCTTTGCTCCTTAAGATGTGCCCTGAGAACAGAATCTGACGCCCTCCATATTTTTACCCTCCTCAGCCTTCATCCTACTCTACGTTCCAGCATTTCTGACGTCTCTAAGCGCGTGTTATTACATCATTCGCACGAGTAACTCGACACTCGTTTTGGACCAGCGCATTTACACCCACACGCAAATGCATAATACGGGGCCTACAAAGTTAAAGTCAGTGCGTAGAGAAAAAACAACAACCCCAAAACCACACACACACTAGAATCCTTCTTTGTCCATTTCTTTCTTTCATCTCTTCGCTAGAAGATTTTCAATCCTATCTCCATCCCCCCATCCCACTTTGCGATTCTCACTTTCATTCTTTTCTCGTTGCCTATTCTCACCACACCAACTCGCGAATCCCATTTTCATTAGTTTTTCCTTTGCCTATTCTGACCACCTCAACTGGGGAATCTCACTTTCATTCTTTTTCCTTTGCCTATTCTGACCACCCCAACTGGTGAATCTCACTTTCATTCTTTTTTCTTTTCCTATTCTGACCACCCCAACTGGTGAATCTCACTTTCATTCTTTTTTCTTTTCCTATTCTGACCACCCCAACTGGTGAATGTCACTTTCATTCTTTTTCCTTTGCCTATTCTGACCACCCCAACTGGTGAATCTCACTTTCATTTTTTTTTTCCTTTGCCTATTCTCACCACCCCAACTGGCGAATCTCACTTTCATTCTTTTTCCTTTGCCTATTCTCACCACCCCAACTGGTGAATGTCACTTTCATTCTTTTTTCTTTGCCTATTCTGACCACCCCAACTGGTGAATCTCACGTTCATTTAAGACTAGAATAAATACTAGCAACAACACCGTAGTTGTGGCAGCGCATTTTCGGTTTATTTTAAAACCTTTGACAGCTAAAACAGTTGGGCAACTTACAAAAACAACAAGCTTGCAAACATCCCAAGTAAAAATAGAACAAAATAGTGAATAAAGTTCGCAGTTTCAAAGTTTGGGAGAAAAACAAGGGAGGAGAAAATCAACACACACCTTCATTCGTTTTCCTTTGCCTATTCTGAACACCCCAACTGGTGAATGTCACTTTCATTCGTTTTCCTTTGCCTCTTCTGAACACCCCAACTGGTGAATCTCACTTTCATTCTTTTTCCTTTGCCTATTCTGAACACCCCAACTGGTGAATATCACTTTCATTCTTTTTTCCTTTACCTATTCTGAACACCCCAACTGGTGAATCTCACTTTCATTCTTTTTCCTTTGCCTATTCTGAACACCCCAACTGGTGAATATCACGTTCATTCGTTTCCCTTTACCTATTCTGAACACCCCAACTGGTGAATCTCACTTTCATTCGTTTCCCTTTGCCTATTCTGAACACCCCAACTGGTGAATCTCACTTTCATTCTTTTTTCTTTGCCTCTTTTTCTGAACACCCCAACTGGTGAATCTCACTTTCATTCTTTTTCCTTTGCCTCTTCTGAACACCCCAACTGGTGAATCTCACTTTCATTCTTTTTCCTTTGCCTATTCTGAACACCCCAACTGGTGAATCTCACTTTCATTCTTTTTCCTTTGCCTATTCTGAACACCCCAACTGGTGAATATCACTTTCATTCTTTTTCCTTTGCCTATTCTGAACACCCCAACTGGTGAATATCACTTTCATTCTTTTTCCTTTGCCTAAAGCCAGTTTGATCATCTTGCATAAGTTTTGCTAGGACAGTCTTTATTCGATTTGCTAGGTCACCAAGCTACATTTAATAAAAAATATAGGTCGCCAATTTTTTTGCAAACTCTCTAGGTTACATTTTACATGAGAAGATAGCACGAGAACGTAATAATACACCATCAATTTTACTTTTGCATAATTGAGTCAAAGCTTCTCTTTTTTTTCCTTGAATCTGTTGATTCATACACAGCGTAACGGTTTAGACACCACACTGAGGTTCCAGGTTCGAACCTGCCTGGCTCCGTTTTTTGTGGGTTTTTTTTTATTAAATTAAACCTAGCACACACGTAAAACTCTTTACTCAAGTCAGCCTCATTATGAAGCCAAATTATTTCTTGTACATAACCTTATTTGCTTTTCGCGATTTTAACCGACCTTACATGACATTTTAAAAGTTTTTAGCAATAAAGATTACATTTTTAACTTTGTGGTCCTGAAAATTTTAACTACAGCTCTTGGAGCGGCCTTTCTCAAATAACATATTTTATAAGTAACGATTATAACATAGCTAACTATATTTTTTATTGTGTGTCAACTGGTAGTCTGTAGAATGCGAGCTCGGAACCAACCAAGAGTAATAATCAAAGATGCTGAGATCCTCCGGGTCACTCCCCTCCTCCCCCCCTCCCCCTTCTCTTTACATCCCCAAGTAAAATCTCAATGCCCCACATGGCCGAAAGGCCGAAGAGGGCGTAAAGCATTATTTTCTCAATCTGTTGATTGTCTAGCTCTAATTTAATGATTTTCTTTTCTAAGTTGAGAATGTCTTGTTCTAACTTGTGCTCTTTTTCGTTATTTTCTTTTTTCTTTCTTATACTGCATTCTATCGTGACTTTGCGAATTTCCATAAAGAGTGTATCTAAAAACAGTTGATCCGAAATCAAGAGCGTTAGATCTGCTATTGGGATATTAGTCCCCGAGCCGAAGGTTCGGGAACTATTGTTTCTGTCTGGTCCGTCCGGTGTCCGTCCGTCCAGTGTCCGTCCGTCCGTTGTCCGTCCGTCCGGTATCCGTCCGTCCGGCTATTCGTCCGTTTTTCTCGAAAACTATTCAGTCTATCATCATCAAATTTGGAATACTAGTTTGCCAAGATGCAAGCTATCCACTGATGTATTTAGTTTTACATTAAGGTCAAGGTCGCGCCAGTTTTGCACGTATTTCAATGCAGTTTTGTTCACAACATTTCTTGATGAATGGTCTATAACACAGTTGTCATGAATTTTTCTATGCGCTCGTGTGCGCATGATCGCGCGCTCAAATCACGGGTCCGAACCCCAAGGCTATATATAAACAACTATTCAGTTACGTGCTGTTTTGATGCGTTTGTATGTAGTTACGTGCTGTTTTGATGCGTTTTTATGTATGTGTAAAGCCGACACATTCCGATTTCGGAGTAGCTCGGCTATGCTGCGAGGGGACTTTGCAGCCGCTCGGCGTTGCACTTGTTTTCAATTGATTTTCTATCATAGACTTGCGTATAGTTCTTTTGTTTGCCTAATTGTATGTATCGTTGATGTTGTCAACAAAATGTGTCTTTCAGTTGAGAAGAGATAAACGTGTCACTCTGTGTAAGATTTGATCTTTTAAATGTGTATATGTGTACGCGTGCGCACGTGAATGTTTGTGGCTTAAGGGTGAGATGTCAAGTCAAGTCAAGTCAAAATCATCTTTATTGAGGGTTAAAGAATAAGCTAACAAAGCTTTTTTTCATCCTGCCCTCATAAAAAAATACACAGATGGTGTGTGCATGTGTGTGTGTGTGTGTGTGTGTGTGTGTGTGTGTGTGTGTGTGTGTGTGTGTGTGTGTGTGTGTGTGTGTGTGTGTGTGTGATGGTTAGAGAGAGACAGAAAGAGAGGGAGGGAGAGATAGAGGAAAGAGATATAATGACTGTGTGTGTGTCTGTGCGTGTGTGCGTGCGCTCGCGTGCGTGCGCGCGCGCGTGTGTGTGTGCATCTGTGCGTGTGTGTGTGTGTGTGTGTGTGTGTGTGTGTGTGTGTGTGTGTGTGTGTGTGTGTGTGCATGTGCTGGTGAGAGAGAGAGAGAGAGAGAGAGAGAGAGAGAGAGGGAGGGAGAGAGAGAGAGTGCGCGTGTGTATGCGCGCTCGCGTGCGTGTGTGTCGTGTGTGTGTGTGTGTGTGTTTGCGCGCGCGCGCGTGTATTTGAACTTTTCCTAGAAAATCTAAAACAAATACGCATTTGGACATATATGATGTTAGCCTTACTCATTGCCCATTACCTAAGAAACCATCTTATACAATTATGTAACCAGTTTAAAATGTTACACAGCCTCATTTTTTTCTGTTTGTTTTTTCTTCGCCAGCATCACTCAGCCAATATTATCATTTGTGAGAGAAAAACAAGACAAAAAAGAAGAGAAAAAAAACCGTCGTTACCAGAACTCTTCAATGAAAATCTGTTTAATAATCTTCCGGTCTGGAACAGACACATGTGGGACATAATTGGTGGATAATAAAGATGAAAGGAATGATCCGGGAGGCAATGCCCGGAGGCAGTGCAACATCAGGAAAGTCCCGAATTTGTAACAATACAGATATTGATATGCTTCAAACACACCTGTAAGCCGTATAGGATGTCATTAATATAGTTGTATTTGGGGTGAAACTAGGATAACTATATCGCACCTACACACACTGGATTAGCATTAAACCCCCATTTAAAATAATGACCCCTGTGTACCTTAGCCGCCCGTTACTCGCTAAGCAATGCCTTAAATGATTAATATACCCAGTTCCAAAAGAAACGCGAATGTAATGAATAAGACCGTGTACACACATAAGCGGATATTCCACGCGGAAACCCGTGCGCAATCCATAAATAAGTGAAACAAAGAAGGGACAAGATTTGCGTACGTGTCCGAATGTCCCCTATACGCGTAAACTGTTGTCCTTCTTTCTTCCACTTACTTAGGGTTTTCCGTACGGAACTTACGCGTCTAATGTGAACCCGGCCTAACGTTGCTTTTTTCAGATCGTGCGGTCGGCCTGTTTATTCAAAGAAAACATACAAGAAATCAAACCATTATTCGCATGGAATGTGTGGACGTTGAAAGTGAACTTGATGAAGAGCAACAGTGTTTGGGGGCGAATGCGTCCTTGGACACGTGATGTTGTTGTTGTCGTTCCCTGGCTAAACGACTCCAGGGAACATCCCAACAGCCAAAGCACCTGCACACTATTGGGTACAAATGCACCTGCTAGAGATGAGAACATTACGTGTGTGACCGTTTTTGATTACCCCGCCACGTGGGCAGCCACACTCCGACTTCGGAGGACTTGGACACGTGATGAGGTACAATTACACAATCAATGCGAACATTTAGGAGGGGGGGGGGGTGGGGGTAAAATGTACAGTTGGTTTCCTTCAAAGAATCGTGGGACAAAAGTTATGCTGGCATGCTGCACAGTTGCGATTACGTCTGTCGGAGATCACGTGACTGTCCTTCTTCTTCTCTGCGTTCCCAGGCCATATGGCCATAATAGATAAGGTACGTACGTGTCCGATTTTCAGTTTTTCACTGGTCTCGCCCGCTGCGTACATCCAACACATTCCGATTTGGGAGGAGCTCAAAGGAGAAAAAATATTTGGAAGATTTATTTTTTGTAAGGCAGGAGAATGGACCAATAAGTCAGAAAGATAGTAGATGACAGAAAGCAAAGGGAACAGACAGAGTCAAAGAGAGTGGCAGATTAGAGGAAGTTACAAGCACATAACTTCCAGAAGGTGGCGGAACTATTTTTTTTACAAAAGACCCCCCCCGCCCCCCCCCCCCCCCCCCCCCCCGGTATCCCCACGGGAGATAATGTGATGTGACTGTCCAAAATGGCACATTCGTTGATAAAACGTATTAGAACCGTGTGCAAAGGTATTCCTTTTGAACATTTTACAAACGGCCTTTCATCACAATCACAATCACAATATTTTTTTCGGTGGTGCGTTATTATTACACTTAGGCCGACTACGAATTTGTTTTTCATTGCAGAACAAAATCATGAATCTGGACAGATGAATATGTGACCAAGCACCACGAAAGGGACATCTGAAATGTTCGCGTTGCTTTTGGATGTCAGTACAGTTTCCCCTTTGTTGTGCGCTGAGTCAGTGCTTTCTAATTGTCGCCACTCGTCTCGGGCCAAGCACTTTGTACCCCCCACATCTCTTAATTCCGGCCCATAAATCGTCGGCTCCTGGGGTCAGACACTGAATTATGCATTACACTGTGATTTTTGCCCGGGTCTACCCTAGCTTCTACCACCCATTTTCCCTCATCTCCTAGCCCCCCGTTCCTGCCACTTTCCTTTCTCTACTACCGCTCTATATTAATATTATATTCGGCAGACTGCGCTCATCAGTGTGTGATCGAACTGGAGTGCACGTGTCCACCGAACTGAAGGTCTACAGAGCCATCGTCCTCACCACTCTTCTGTACGCATGTGAAACGTGGACTGTATACCAAAGGCATGCAAACAAACTAAACCGTTTCCATATCAACTGCCTGCGCAAGCTACTCAAAGTGAAATGGCAGAACAAGATCCCTGACACTGAGATCCTCCAGCGGACAGGCATGCCCAGCATCTTTACGTTGCTTCGCAGGTCTCAGCTCCGCTGGGCTGGGCATGTTGTTAGAATGTTTGATGAGCGCCTCCCAAAATGCATCCTCTATGGAGAACTCCAGTTTGGTGCACGTAACCATGGAGGGCAAAAGAAACGGTTCGAGGACACCCTCATAGTGTCCCTGAAGGACTTTGACATCAACATTAATTTTTCTCCTGGGAAACTTTGGCCTAAAACTGACCAGTGCAGTCGCCAAGGGAGCTGCCAAGTTCGAGGTTCACGGAATCGAGACAGCCCAGGCACGTCGAGAAGCGCGAAAAATCGCACGAGCAGCAGCAATTCTCCCAACTCCAACAGATCCCCTCAACTCTCTTTCCTGTCCCCGCTGTCACAAAACCTTCAAGGCCCGCAACGGACTCATCAGTCATCTTCGTACCCACCCCACATCCTGAACCCTTTGACATTGAATCTATTGACGGATGGTCTTCATCCCTCGGGACGCACGAACATCATCAGTATGGTCCACACGGAGAGTACTTAAATATTTTTAAAAAATATAAGTATATACGTGGTGCAAAAACACACACACACACACAAAATCCCTACATTACTTTATACATTAATTTATATATTGTTTATTTATATATGTATGTATTTATTTGTTATTGATTTTTATTTTATTTTTATACATTATTATATTTGTTAGCCATTTATTTATTCGTGTGTATTACCATCTTAATATAATTTTATTTTTTATTTTATTTATTTATATTTATTGTTTTATTTATATATGTATTGTTGATTACTAATGTGTGTTGTTGTTCTTTAATTTAACGTCTTTTTACTTAAAATGATGTTAGACAATATATGTGTGTGTGTGTGTGCGTGTGTGTGTGTGTGTGTGTGTGTGTGTTCACACCCCACTGCCACCACAACCCTCATTTTTTTTAAACCTGTTTTTCTTTTGCTGCTGTCAATGTCCCATTAATGATTTTTGCTCACCCTCTCTTGCTTCCAGTAACCTCATCTTTTTCTACGTTTTTTCCATTGAACTGTATTCAGTTTTTGATTTCACTTGCCGGGACAGTGTGTGGATGCCTCGTGCCTCCATACGGGGAGCTTGACGACCCCGCCCCCTCCACGAGTCTCTCCCCGTGAGAATACCGGGGGATCTTTCGTAAAACTAGTTCCCCCCACACCTTCTAGAAGTTATGTGCATGTAACTTCCTCTAATCTGTCACTCTCTTTGATTCTGCCTTTTCCCTTTTCTTTCTGTCATTTGCTATCTTTCTGGATTATTGGCCCATTCTCCTGCCTTTAATTATAAACAACAAATCTTCCACACAACTGTTCCTCCTTTGAGCTCCACCGAGATTGGAATGTGTCGGCTATGCGCAGCGGGGAGACCAGTGAAAACAGAAAACAGAACATATACGTACTTACCCATTATGGCCGTATGGCTTGGTAAAGCAGAAGAAGAACAGGAGGAGATGATGAGATTAGCGTCCAATTGGTCGGAGACCCTTATGGACGGTATTCCTGAAGTTGGATCTCCTTGATGATGGTGATGATGGTGGTGATGATGATGATGATGGTGATGATGATGATGATGATGGCGATGATGGTGGTGATGATGATGATGATGATGGTGATGATGGTGATGATGATGATGATGGTGGTGATGATGATGATGATGGTGATGATGATGGTGATGATGATGATGATGGTGATGATGGTGGTGATGATGATGATGATGGTGATGATGGTGATGATGATGATGATGGTGATGATGATGATGATGATGGTGATGATGATGATGATGATGATGGTGATGATGGTGGTGGATGATGATGATGATGATGGTGATGATGGTGATGATGATGATGATGATGATGGTGATGATGGTGGTGATGATGATGATGATGATGATGGTGATGATGATGGTGATGATGATGATGATGGTGATGATGATGGTGATGATGATGATGATGATGATGATGATGATGATGATGATGATGGTGATGATGGTGATGATGATGGTGATGATGGTGATGATGATGATGATGATGATGGTTGTGATGATGATGATGGTGATGATGGTGGTGATGATGATGATGATGATGATGGTGGTGATGATGATGATGATGGTGATGATGGTGGTGATGATGATGATGATGGTGATGATGGTGGTGATGATGATGATGATGATGATATGGTGATGATGATGATGATGATGTGATGATGATGTGGTGATGATGATGATGATGGTGATGATGGTGATGATGGTGATGATGATGATGATGATGGTGATGATGGTGATGGTGGTTTATGATGATGATGGTGATGATGGTGGTTTATGATGGTGATGAGGAGGGGTCTTCTGGGTCGTGCTGGTAGCTGCCTTGGTGTAGGTTAGTGAACCGATATCTCTGTGGTGGGGGAGGGGGGGGGGGGGGTGTAACGGTCCTAAGACCCCTACCGCAGCGCCCCATTATCTAGTTGCTTTATCTTGTCTTGACTTGTCTTCGTGAACCAGGATGGGGGGGGGGGGCGGGGGACTGTATGGGGGGGGGGAG
>CM065689.1:50786177-50791177 GCA_017654935.2 Phymorhynchus buccinoides | reverse complement strand
CTCTCTCTCTCTCTCTCTCTCTCTCTCTCTCTCTCTCTCTCTCTCTCTCTCTCTCTCTCTCTCTCTCTCTCTCTCTCTCTCTCTCTCTCTCTCTCTCTCTCTCCTCCTCTCTCTCACTCTCTCTCTCTCTCTCCTCTCTCTCTCTCTCTCTCCCTCTCCTCTCTCTCTCTCTCTCTCTCTCTCTCTCTCTCTCTCTCTCTCTCCCTCTCTCTCTCCCTCTCCCCCCCTCTCTCCCTCCCCCCCCCCTTTCTCTCACTGTCTCTCTCTCAGCCCGTCGACAATAACATGAATAATTATTCACGCGTCTGGCTGGATCATGGATGGTGCCCGGGGATTAGCCGATGCGATAATCACGAGCGCGTCTTAACCAGTCAACACGGGTAGCAGCATGCAAATTAGACGAATATTATAGGCTGCTTATGCTAACTCGCGTGCTAATGCCCCCTGTTAACTGTTTAAAACGCGCTCCATGAATACCATGCCGGGAGGGAGACTACTTGGGATCTGAATTCGAATTGCCAGCAAGTGTGAGGGATTAACCCATTTCTTACCAAGGATACTTGTTAGGAATTGTTTGGAACCATGAGCTGTTTAGGTGGAGGTATATCGCTTAAGGGCTGGCGCCACTCTGCATACAATTCAATCCTAATGCGATCCGATTGTGGCGTTTGTGGGGGCATTATTCTCGTGGAATTCCACTGTCTAAATGAATTTGATGAAATCCTACTAGGTTTTGTGTGTGTGGGGTGTGTTTTTTTAAAAGTCGGGGATGAGAGCTGTGTGTTTCCTTTGAAATCCTACTAGTTATTATTGTTCACTATCAATGTATAGTCCCACAGCGTACGTACTCGGATCTGATGAAGTAGCTGTATTTTTGCATCGGACATGTTATTTGATTCGTGTATCTAGGTCTGTTTCAGTATAGTGAGAGAAAATAGTAGAACTAATTATTTGAACGTCAAAAATAGATTAAAATCCTTCTCAATCAGCTCATACATCTGTGTTGTTAAAAAAAAATCGGGACTTTCCTGGTGTTGCACTGCCTCCAGGATCGTTCCCATCATCTTTACATCTACTGATGTCCCACATGTGTCTGTTCCAGACCGGAGGACGTTAAACAGATTTCCTCTCTTCTGACTCACCTGAAACAGTAGCTGTTTATTGCTGCCTCCCCCTTGCCATCTTGAAGTTTTAATCGGAAATGACAGTCACTCACATGCACAAACACACGCACACACACAACGACAACAGAGACAGAGAGACCAGAGAGAGAGAGAGAGAGAGAGAGAGAGAGAGAGAGAGAGAGAGAGAGAGAGAGAGAGAGAGAGAGAGAGAGAGAGAGAGAGAGAGAGAGAGATAGAGAGAGAGAGAGAGAGAGAGAGAGAGAGAGAGCTATGAACACTTAACATTAGTTGAAATGTCTACGGGTGAGAGCCAGGAGAGAGAGAGAGAGAGAGAGAGAGAGAGAGAGAGAGAGAGAGAGAGAGAGAGAGACAGAGAGAGAGAGAGAGAGAGAGAGTCTAGAGGTCGCCAGAGCCTGTGAGAGTGTGTGTGTGAGAGAGAGAGAGAGAGAGAGAGAGAGAGTAGAAAGAGAGAGAGAGAGAGAGAGAGAGAGAGTGAGAGAGAGAGAGAGAGAGAGAGAGAGAGAGAGAGAGAGAGAGAGAGAGAGAGAGAGAGAGAGAGAGAGAGAGAGAGAGAGAGAGAGAGAGAGAGAGAGAGAGAGAGAGAGAGAGAGAGAGTGTGTTGTGAGTGTGAGAGAGAGAGAGAGAGAGAGAGAGAGAGAGAGAGAGAGAGAGAGAGAGAGAGAGAGAGAGAGAGTGTGTGTGTGAGAGAGAGAGAGAGAGAGAGAGAGAGAGAGAGAGAGAGAGAGAGAGAGAGAGAAAGAGAAGAGAGAGACGAGAGAGAGAGAGAGAGAGAGAGAGAGAGAGAAAACACTTAACACTGAACACAGGATGGTTTAATTGTACATTGGCCATGGACCACAATACAATACAATGGTAGGGACAAGAAATGGAAGGAAACCAAATACCAATTATAATACGAACGTCAAAGTAAGATAATGTAAAGCATACGCGTACATATATAGGCTATTTGAACATATTAGAGCTCAGGGCCTGTATTCACGTTGAGATAGCATGAGACTTAGCATCATGCTAACTTAGAAGCTCTTCCAAAAGTCCTATTAAATCCTATAGGACATTGGACGAGCTTCTAAGTTAGCATCATGCTAAGTCTCATGCTATCTCAACGTGAATACAGGCCCAGGTACATAACATTGTACTAACATGAGAGAGAGAGAGAGAGAGAGAGAGAGAGAGAGAGAGAGAGAGAGAGAGAGAGAGAGAGAGAGAGAGAGAGAGAGAGAGAGAGAGAGAGAGAGAGAGAGAGAGAGAGAGAGAGAGAGAGAGAGAGAGAGAGAGAGAGAGAGAGAGAGAGAGAGAGAGAGAGAGAGAGAGAGAGAGAGAGAGAGAGAGAGAGAGAGAGAGAGAGAGAGAGAGAGAGAGAAAGAGAGAGATTTTGAACTTGAACTTGAAAAAACGTTATTACGCAAGGATTGAGATTTTAGGCCAAGCCTATTCTTACAATCTGTCCTTGGGACGTAAACAAGACTAGGACAAAACAATCAGACAACAGATATGGGCATACATAAAAATGCATGCTCATATCGGAAATGAGAGAGAGAGAGAGAGAGAGAGAGAGAGAGAGAGAGAGAGAGAGAGAGAGAGAGAGAGAGAGAGAGAGAGAGAGAGAGAGAGAGAGAGAGAGTATTGGATAATAGTTATGGGACATTTGGCAATATCTTTGATTATGCATAGCGTTGGCTTGGAGTCAAAACGGACTATCTTTATATAGTCCATTGACGTATTATTGGATTTATTACAAAAACTAATAACTTGTATCAAACAATGACTACAGAAATATAAACAAAAGGCAAAGACTTCAAGGCTCACGTCTGATTTGTATTACTATAATACTGTTATGCAGACACTTGTGCATCTGAGAACAGAATGAATTTTTATTTTACTGTGTAAATTAAATTATTTATGTGCATTAAATTACCCCTACCCTCAGTGTCTCAATGTAAGTGGCGGTACCATAGCCGATGAGGTTTAACCGAGGCGTGGTTACCGCTACACCTATCTATATTGTTAAAAACTCGGGACTTTACTGGTGTTGCACTGCCTCCGGGCATTGTAGCCAGTATTATTCCCACCATCTTTGCATTTACAAATGTCCCATATGTGTCTATGACCGAGAGGACGTAGAACACCATGTTTCATTCAATTACCCCTACCCCTTTCCCTCTTTCTTTAAAATGTAATTATATGTATGTTTATATATGCGCATGTAACATAGTGGAGCCCTATTTGTATTTTTGGCAAACAAGTAAACTTGAAAAGCATATTGACAAAGCTTTCAGAAAAACATAGTGACCCCTCTGCCACAAAGCAAAGGTGAAGGTCGCAGCCTGTACGCTCATCCATCCGGGTCACATGGCATGGTACGGTGACATGGTGATCAATCGTCTATGACATGGTGATCAATCGTCTAGACCTAACTTGATCTGGATTCGTACGTCGTACGTCGAAGGCAGTGAAATCGACGAACACTGGATTTTCCGTATATTTTTTTCAAGACTGAAATGATTGTGGGCTAAATGTTAGGTACGTCGTCTTGATTATGAGGTAAGGCTTGATCTGTAGGCCTAGGCCTTGTTGTGTGTGCGCTCGCCGGAAGTGCGATAATAAGTATTGCATGGGCAGAGATGATGCGCGAATGAACACGAACAACAGTTGTCAAAGGCGCAAATAAAACGAAACAACCGGGCCGTCAACGCCCCACACTCGGTACATCCCTTTTGTTACAGAAAATATAAGTTAACGACGTTAAAATGTACCTATTTGTACACACCTGAAGTCTTATGTTTTTTTTTAAACAGCGTTTTTGTATATCTAATGGAGAGTCTTCTTTCCAGTATGAGTATCTGATCTGTACAGCACAACAGTAATCTCTGCAACAAATGATTGTATTTCTTATGCTCTTTGTAGATGCATCTGACTGCTTTGATCGTTGTGAGTTGAAGGCTCATAACAAAATCAAATATCCTGCTAACTGTAATCCTCCAACGCCTTGTATTTTTAGAGAAAATTAGAGAAAACGACAATGTTAAAGTTTGGAGATTGCAAGTTTGGAGGTTGCACAACAGTAATCTCTGCAACAAATTATAGTCTTTCTTGTGTCCTTTATTGATGCATCTGACTACTTTGATCATCGTGACTTGAAGGCTCACGTCAAAATCAAATATCCTGCTAACTTTAACCCTCCAACACCTTATATTTTTAGAGAAAACGACAACGTTAAAGCTTGGAGTGCAAAGTTAAAGGTCGGGCCACGGACGCAACACACACACACACACACACACACACACACACACACACACACACACACACACACACAACCGAACACGTACAATACTATAGACTCACTTTGTTTTTAAAAAAACGACGGGGGGGGGGGGGGGGGGGGGGGGGGATTGCTTTTTATATTTCAGCAGTCTTTTTTTTATGCAAGTTATTAGTTTTCGTAATAAGTTCAATAATATGTCAATGGACTATCTAAATATAGTCCGTTTTGACTCCAAGCCATCGAATTAGGATGATGGAGATTTTGGTTTCATAGAAAAGAGCATGTTGAATATCTTTTCTTTTGTATCTTTTGTTCTGTAATCATACTTGATTTAGATTCAGGTCTTGTGTCAAATAGACGGTTTTCGGAAGAAACAAAACACTAGGGGAGAGCACTTCGTGAAAATTAGAGTTGTTTACCCTCAAGACTCGCTAAAATGTCATAGCAACAATGCAACAATGGCGCCGAAGCTTCAAACCACAGGATGCGAGTCAGCGACTTGCAAACATTCTTTTTTAGAAAACGTAGGGGTGTCCCTGCAAAATGTGACGGACTTTTTGTTTTTAGAATGACGCACGGCGTTCTAAGTGCTG
>CM065689.1:50776177-50783677 GCA_017654935.2 Phymorhynchus buccinoides | reverse complement strand
AGATCACCAGAAAGACAGCCTTTTCAAGGATCGGAACACTCACTTTGCTCTGGTTTCCTAGAAATTAAACCGGCAAAACGGCGATTCCTCCTTGGCGGAGATGCCGGAGAGAGTAGCCATTTTGGATGGGGTGGGTGAAGGTCACTCATTGTGGTTGAAGCGTTTTCTTTTTTTTTGTAGTGCAGTAATAAAAAAAATTGGAGCTGTTTCCTTTGTTGGAGCAAAACTCCTTTAGATAATCTGCATTTTTTTTTAAATGCTTGTATTGCGAAAATTTCGTGCAAACGATTTGGTCTAAACGCAGGCGGCCATTAGAAAAGAGACGGCAAAATGGGTGAAATAAATTGACTTCCAGCACCTCCGCCAAGGAGGAATCGCCGATTTGACGGTTTGATTTCTAGGAAACTAGAGCAAAAGGAGTGTTGCAATCTCTGTAAAGGGTGTTTTCCTGGTGATATGGACGTGTTTCTTACAAAAACTCATCCGTCACGGTGGCCCTTTAAGCGAATGTCCTCTTGTGCGTGATCCAGTACTAGATTGGATGATTTCCTCGCTGTCAACACAGCAAAGACCTTGCTTGAATTTGTATGCCTCAATGAGATCGCCTCTGAATCTTCTGTAAGCTAGACTTGGTAGTTTACGAGCTCTGAGTCTCTCTGCATACGTTTTTGTCTTTTAGTTCTTTGTGTATAACTGCCTGTCAAAATGTTAGTGTTTTCTTCTTCTTTTTTCATAGTGTTGTTCAAGTAATTATGGTCAGGAAAAACTCAGAACAATGCATGTGTGTACCCTGAGACCTGAGACATGAAATGCCACGGCAGTTGAAAGTCGGTAAGAGCAGGGAGAAATCCTGCTGCCTGGTATGGCCAAATTGATAGCTAGGTTTTCCAAGTGTACCCACACACCCTCATCACCCTGTGCATCCCCCCCCCCAAAAAAAAAAAGAGTAAAAAATGCATAGGTGCTGCACTTGCGGGGGAGAGACTAGAACATAATTACTAAATACCAATATCAAAGATATCAAATACACACACACACACACATTATTCTTCGGAGTTGTTGGGTAAAAGGGTAGTTGTCACCACGCAGGAGGGATGGAGTGGGGGTGATTGTGGATTTGTCACTTCAGCAAGGGGACACGTTGGGGAGTGATGGAAAAGAGGGCAGAAGGGTGAAGGGAGGGCAGGGTAATGGGTGGGGGGGGGGGGGGGGGTTCAGGGACACGGTGTGTTACTGACGGGTGTTGAGGCCACTGGGGGCCATAGTCCCAAGCGGGCAATTATGGTGGACTCCACGAATTTCCTACGCTGCGCATGTATTAAGTAGATGCATTCTGCCAAACTGCTGGTTATCTGAAGGCCAGTTGGATTGTGGCTGTGGCTGTTGAAGTGGATGGATGCATGGGTTGAGGTGATGTAGTTTTGATGGGAGAAAAACTCTCTCTCTCTCTCTCTCTCTCTCTCTCTCTCTCTCTCTCTCTCTCTCTCTCTCTCTCTCTCTCTCTCTCTCTCTCTCTCTCTCTCTCTCTCTCTCTCTCTCTCTCCCTGCCTAATATAATCCGACGTAGTCAAGACAAGACTGACAGCAGCTGATTACTCAATGCAGCCATGCGGCTAAACAAAGGATGATGACGCCACGACAACACAAAAATCGATACGTCATCATGCACAACTCTTTCTTCTCTACTCATTAATTGTTTCCGTGATACAATGCTGCGAGCAAGCCAATATTCCTGCTTTCTTGTTGGGGTGGGTGGTGGGTGGGAGGTGTCATCTGGAGTATGGGAACCAAATTTGGAATCTATATATAAAACGGCAACGAGTTTCAATTGAGCGTGTACAGAGGAGAGCTACTAAATTAATAACATTCTTAAAAATCATGATTATAGTGAAATGCTACACAAAATGTACCATCTTTGAAATGCAGAAGACTTCGTGGTGACCTAATCAATGCTTATAGAAATTATTAACGGTCCTGACAATACTAACAAAAGCTTGTTCCAGGTCTCAAATTATTCAAAGACTAGAAATCATGAATTAAAAATACTAACACAGTAGAATATCAATACCTACAGTAGAACTAACATCTGGAGACACTTTTTCAGTAACAGAGTAACTAACTGTTGGAACACACTTCCTGCTCAAACAAAACTTGCACCTGATAGAGGTGGGGGAAAAAACCGGTTTGAACCGAAAAACCGGTCCTGAAATTCCGCGGTTCGAAAAGCCGGTTCGAGTTGCTGTGAACCGGTTTTTTTAACTGCAAACTGAAAGTAAGTTTCTCTTAGAATAACGCATTCTTTTCGAAGAACAACTCTGAATCTCAGCGCAGATTGGGTGCTTGCAAACCAGCAGTAGCTGTTTCTAGTTGTAAGGAGCAAGTATGGCCAATGATTAGGCCTACACTACAGTAACGAACACTTGGAGGCATATTCTCCTGGAAAAAAATCGGAAGAGTGATGGAGTGATGGAGTGATTGTAGAAAGTATTGCTTTGTGCTTGCAATGTGGCAGTGCGGTCAATGGGGGTGGTGGAACAACAAACATGACTAATCACCAAGAGAACTGTGAATGGAACAACAATAAAACAATGTCTTTCTAAGTTTATTTCATTTCATTTCTATACATTCTTATGCTAAGAAGATGAGCAAATATGTTCGAAAAGATTTTGATCTGCACACACACACACACACACACACACACACACACACACACACACACACACACACACACACACACACACACACACACACACACACACACACACACACACACACACACACACACACACACACACATATATAAGCGTTTTCTTATCAATAAACGGACATGAACTTGCTATGATATTTGCACTGTATTTTATTCATACGTAAATGTGTATACTCTCTCTCTCTCTCTCTCTCTCTCTCTCTCTCTCTCTCTCTCTCTCTCTCTCTCTCTCTCTCTGTCTCTCTCTCTCTCTCTCTCTCTCTCTCTCTCTCTCTCTCTCTCTCTCTCTCTCTCTCTCTCTCTCTCTCTCTCTCTCTCTCTCTCGCTCTCCCTCCCCATCCCCCGGATTTCTTGAATTTTGCAAGCACTTTTTTCTCTCTCTCACAACTTTACTGAATTTGGAAGTTGATTTTCAGTACATTTGCAAAATTCTTCATACTGTTTCAGACAAAGCACTCTAAAGGGATCGCTACACTGCATACGATTCGATTCACTGCGATGCGATTGTGAAATTTGTGAGGCATGATTCACGTGAAATTCTACAATCTAAATGAATCTGATGAAATCATACCAGTTTTGTTCTCTATATGTGTAGCCCCCCCCCCCCCACCCCACCCCACCCACCCCCCGTACACGAATATAATGAAATATCTGCATTTTTGTACCACACACTTTACTTGATTCCTGTATTGCGGTCTACATGAACGAACATAGTAGAATCTCATTTTATATCATTTTTAGACGGAAGTATTTCACGTGAAACATGACTTACAGACATCGTCACAATCGGATCGCATTTGGGTAGAATCGTATGCAGTGTAGCGGCCCCGTAACAGTACTCGTTTCCTTTTCATCCTGCGTGTAAGTGCCCGTTAGAGAGAGAGAGAGAGAGAGAGAGAGAGAGAGAGAGAGAGAGAGAGAGAGAGAGAGAGAGAGAGAGAGGAGAGAGAGAGAGAGAGAGAGAGAGAGAGAGAGAGAGAGAGAGAGAGAGAGAGAGAGAGAGAGAGAACTCGAGCTCGAACTCGATTTGTTTTATTTGAGGTAAACAGAAAAGCATAATGGTCTTTTGAGAGAGAGAGAGAGAGAGAGAGAGAGAGAGAGAGAGAGAGAGAGAGAGAGAGAGAGAGAGAGAGAGAGAGAGAGAGAGAGAGAGAGAGAGAGAGAGAGAGAGAGAGAGAGAGAGAGAGAGAGAGAGAGAGAGAGAGAGAGAGAGAGAGAGAGAGAGAGAGAGAGAGAGAGAGAGAGAGAGAGAGAGAGAGAGAGAGAGAGAGAGAGAGAGAGAGAGAGAGAGAGAGAGAGAGAGAGAGAGAGAGAGAGAGAGAGAGAGAGAGAAGAGACAGAGAGAGAGAGAGAGAGAGAGAGAGAGAGAGAGAGAGAGATGAGAGAGAGAGAGAGAGGCCTATAAACATAGAGATAGCTTCACGTGCTGTAGTGCCACCGAGGCTGAACCTTTCCCAGCTCTCACGCCAACAAGTAAGAAACCTATGACCAATACTAATCAATGTGGTCAGAATCTTATTTGCCTGCTTATTTTTATCTGTCAAGGTCCGTCAATAAACACAGTCTGTTTGCTTTTAATACACACATTATATATATATATATATATATATATATATATGGTGTATGGCCAAAAGAGACTATATTATCTTCTATTTTCATGCATATACCTACATTGCGTGAGGTACCACCTACACTGGTCAACATTTGCTAAGGATAGACTTTTATAACCTTGATTGCTAAAAGGTGGTGTAATTGTAAGCAATAAAATTTACATGACCGGAAAGAGCAATCATCCGTGAACACAAGCTCACTCAAACTTGTTTTCATCCAACTTCCTGTTCACGTGCATCAAGTGAATTTCGAGTTCCACCCCCAAAAGTGTTATTTCGCTTAAATGGAGTGAAAACCTAAAAGTCAGTAACATTGTCAGAATCAACGACATTTCTTGCTCACATCGCAAAAGTCGTTAAAGAGACAAAGTTTCATGGCCGAAGTGAGATAATGACGTCATTTGACAAGCAAAGAGTTGTCTTTCTGTGTTAGTATGATGGAGAACAGCTGTACACAGACTCTCTTTGTCATTAGTGTTTGAAATATCGCAATGTGTCGCTTCCAAAGCTTGGATTCACTGCCATGAGGTTGGTACTGCTGATAGACGTCGTGAAGGTGGCAGAATTTGGGTGACTGGTAATAAAGATGGCCGTTTTCTGCTTTTTTCAGGCCTGCCCAAATCATTATATCGCAGCATTGTGATTTGCTGAATGCCTCATTGCGGAACATTTCCACCCAAACTGTGAGGAACGGACTCCATGCTACCTTCACTCTCCCTGAGCATGTTTGGGCATACTGGTCCTTCAAGCTCATGAGCAGCGCTGTGTTTTGAGAGCCCAGAACCACGTCATCTTGACATTATGAGACTGGACATGAATTCTCTTCACCAACGAGTTCAGGATCTGTCTTAGTTTCACGGATGGTCTTGCCAGGGTGTGGAGGTTCTCAGGAAAGCATTACCAGGAAACGTGAGTCAGAGTGTGTGGCAGATCTTGGGGTGGGTCTTTGTCGGTTTAGGCCTGTATCAGCATGGTCAGGAAAACAGTGTCACAAATTATTCAAAATGAATCCCTGAAAGCTGATCACAACAGATATAAGTTCATCGATGTCCACGTCAAACTTTCTGCTGGTACGACCCGAGATGACGTCATCTTCGTGGACGATAATGCAAATTTCCATGGAGCAAGGGTTGTTTACGTGTACATGCAGCAAGAGACCATTGTCCATATGAGGTAGATTCCCCAATCCAGAGACTTCAGTCTGATAGAACAATGTTGAAACATGCTCCAGGCAGCCGTTAGCAGACGTTCACAGCAGCTCAGAAGTCTACAGGGCTCAGAACAGTGCTCATTAGAGGAGTGGAACACCCTGGATCAGCAAGAACTTCAAAAGCTCCTCCAGAACACAAAATGGCGTTTCCAAGCTGGAATTGCAGTGACGGGGTCTCGCACATGCATATCCGTGACTTTTCTTGCCGCCAAAAGCAAAAATAGTCTGAAGATTAAAATGTATCTCCATTCGGTTGTTTTATGCATTGTGATGGGCTATCACTAACTTTCCTTAAGGCAAGCCAATCAAATTATTCTCGGACCTCGTTTTTGCATTAACGTGTGAAGATGAAATGCTAATTGAACTAAATAAGTTTTTAAAAAATAATGGCTTTATGTTTATTTTTGATCATTTTGCATGTTTACGATGCTTTCCTTAGCAAATTGTGAGCAGTATATGTTGGCATAAGGTACATGGTGGATACATTGTTTTATCCCATTTCCTATCATGACATATTGTTCCTGCCTTTCTTCAATTTGGCTCCTATGGTTGGCATCAATTTGGCTCCTATGGTTTTTTTCTTTCTTTCTTTCTTTCTTTCTTTCTTTCTTTCTTTCTTTCTTTCTTTTCTTGTTCTTGCTCTTCTTGTTCTTATGCTTTTCTTCTTGTTACTAGGATTCCACCCTATTATATGCAGGGTAGAATCCTATTGTCTTTGCATACATTCTTTTGGATTCCTTTCTTTCCCTCCCATTTTTTTGTTTCTCTGATTTCGCTAACATTTTCAGGAAAGTTGCGGGGTACCAAGGAATTGCTGATTAATTTGCAATATTAAATGATTTCGCCTTTAAAAAAATGACAGTATGAAACCGATTGGCCGACATATAGCAAAAACATTGCCACATTTCAATCTTGAATAATTTGAAGACGGCTATACGGAATGCGTTCATATTTTCACTATCTATTAAAGAGTAACTTAGCAACAGATACTGTATAAAGTAAAAGCATGGCCGAAAATGGCCGATGTTGGCCAAAGTTCATTTTAGAATAACTCCAAAGCACTTTGATAAATGCGTTGATGTTGCAATGTTTATTTATGAAGTTGACTGTCAATACTTCCAGTTCCAGTACAAAAATGAACTGGACGTACCAACCGGAAGTGCCACAGCAAGGGTTTCAGATGATAGAAGTAAGATTCCGAGCTTACCACTCATCTGATATATAACCAATGCCAGCAATTCAAACTTTCCAAATAATAATCTTGCATACCTCAAAATTTCTTCTTGTCTTTGTCCTTCTTCTTCTTCTTCTTCTTCTTCTTCTTCTTCTTCTTCTTCTTCTTCTTCTTCTTCTTCTTCTTCTTCTTCTTCTTCTTCTTCTTCTAATCCTTCTTCTTCTTCTTCTTCTTGTTCTTGTTCTTCTTCTTCTTCTTCTTTTTCTTCTTCTTCTTCTTCTTCGTCGTCGTCGTCGTCGTCTTCTGCCTCCTAGATTTCTTCTTCATGTTCTTGTTTTAGTCTTCTCTTTTGTCCACCTTCTGTGTCTTCTGACTCATTTGCATCTCCCTTTCTCAGTGTTATTATTCTTTATATTTTCGTTGTTTATTTCGTGTTCTCTCTCTCTCTCTCTCTCTCTCTCTCTCTCTCTCTCTCTCTCTCTCTCTCTCTCTCTCTCTCTCTCTCTCTCTCCTCTCTCTCTCTCTCTCTCTCTCTCTCTCTCTCTCTCTCTCTCTCTCTCATATCCGTTCTCTGTTAACAGGAACTGGTGTAAACTTTTTACAGGTGAAAAAAGAAAGATTGACGTATAATGCTTACTTAATGCTTCTGGATCTTGATGAAGCTAGTAAGCAATGTTGGGTGTCAAAAGTTAGAGCGATTTTATGTTTATCAGGTTTCAATTTTGTTTGGCTGTATCAGAGTGTTGGCAATGTGAAGATTTTCCTGAGGAATTTCAAACAAAGATTAATTGACATTTTT
>CM065689.1:50766177-50773677 GCA_017654935.2 Phymorhynchus buccinoides | reverse complement strand
ATAACTCTATAAACGCTGTTCAGATGACAGTTTTTTTTACTTCTTAAATTGTATGCCTCAGCAAGAAACTTTGCGAATGGTAATATAATTTTCTCATTTTCAGATGCAAGAATGGCAACTAAATCGTGCCGTACAAAATTTGGTAAGGAAAATACATTATATGTATTTATTACGGGTATTATCGTATGCAGAGCAATAAAATAATAAAATGATGTTCATTCTCTATTGCCTTTCGACACACTTAGCAAAGTTGATCTCTTTCTTGGTCATAGTGAAAGAGAGAGAGAGAGAGAGAGAGAGAGAGAGAGAGAGAGAGAGAGAGAGAGAGAGAGAGAGAGAGAGAGAGAGAGAGAGAGAGAGAGAGAGAGAGAGAGAGAGAGAGAGAGAGAGAGAGAGAGAGAGAGAGAGAGAGAGAAATCGTGTTGTGTATTAAATAATTTTTGCAAAGAGTGAGCAAAGAGAAGAAAAAAACTAGATTGAAAAGTTATCGAATGTAGCATTCGAGAATCACCCGCGGAGTTACGCTTCTTTTCAAAGGCCCTGACCCTAAAAGGTACATCTGTAATACCCAGCCTATTGCACAAGTTTGACTGATCTTCCTATCATTATTCCTTCATGGTGATTGTGACAATGTGTCCCGCGCGACCCCACTTTCTTTATCTACACCGCCCCCCCCCCCCCCCCCCCCTTTCTTTATTCGGGCCGCCACTTTAATTACAATTCAACATCAAACAACGCGCCGATTCCGAAGCCTATCTGTTTGATCACGGGGTTTCCCTCTGGTGACACCCACATTGGCGGTCTTCCTTTGTTCCCCGTATCTCCTTTCCCGATCACGAGAAGGAGGAATGTGACACGTGCCAGTGATGTAACCGGCTCGTGATCGTTCTGTACTACTATGCATAATATTATAACATCATCTTGTGACTTGTCGACTGCTATGAACCAATCACAGGCTCTCGGTTGTTTGAAAATTGGAGGGGAAAATTTGAGTAGTGAGGAAAGTTAGCCTACACATTCTCTCTCACAATACCTCCAAAACCTGGTGAAGCAACATTGCAGAATCAACCTCTCTCCCAGCCAGTCCTAATAGCCCAACTAGTGAGTATTATTGATGGCTGGTGATTGAGATTTGTTTTTGTTTGATCCTATTTTTGATCTAGATCCTATGTTCAATGATGAATAAGGAGTAGATATGTTATTGAAAAGAAGTGGTAAACATTCTGTTCTATTTATGTGCACTGATTATTTTGTGTGTGTGTTTTTGACTTTAACTCTTTTGGTACCAGAACCAGATTTTATGCCTACTAACCCTTTTGTATATTTTTAGTAGGAAGCCTGTGGGTTGCAACCTTGCACTTTATGATAACATTCCTTTCCAGGTGTTGGATGGAGAGTGATGTTGGCTTGATCATAGACTTTGATCTAGCCGGGTACTGAATAATATCAGTTGATTCCTGTACACCTTTTATGTTTTACTGATCTCAGTTTGTTAACTGAAATTCAGTTTATTTATTAACTAGTGCTATTGTACAAGGGAAGCCTTCTAGCCGGTTGGGATTCACTAATTCCCTGCCGACTGAAGCCCCTTGTCTCTAAGCCATAGAGATCTACATCCACCTTCTCCTGTGATTATCAGCAGGGCATCGTGGGCAGGAAGATCATCCCTGACTCACAAGCACCAAGATGGGAACGCCGCCAAGACGCCCCGCACCCAGAATCCGCGAGGAGACCACGCCTGAACCGTGCCATCCCGCGAAGCCGTAACCGGAACGACTGGGAGCTACTCTCACCTGACGAGCAAGCCCAGTCAACCCAGCACTCGCCGATCCCTACGGAGGAACTTGACAACAGCTAAGTCCACAGGACCGCGCCAATCATTTGAACTTTCCCCCTGACACTGAAGATAATTAGTGACCCTTCCCGCTTGGGGCTAACCTTCTAGAAAGACAAAAGTCTTGTAAATCCTTTCGGATTTCATTGTTTTTTCATTCATATTTTGTTTTGGCGCCATTGAGCTGCTTTATTATTATTGTTGCATAATCTTATGCAGATTTTGTGAGTAAATAAAATACAAGTGTCAAATAATTCTGAACCCTTTGGTCAGACTGATGAGAGTGGAAGTCTTGTAATTTCATGTAAAACCCTACTTCTCTCTGTCTGCCATTAAGAGCAAATCAACCACTTGTATTTCTTACAATCATACGAGCCAGAACCCGGGCAAAAATATAAATTTATTAGATGAAAAGGGGCCGGGAAAGTTGCTCATCTCCCATACCCTAGAGAAGTGGGCTAAAGGCAAATTTTCTACTTGAAAATTTAACACACTAAAAGTCTTCCCTAGAGACTTAGCCTTTTAACCCATTCCCTCGTCACAGTGATATGCTGTTAACACCCACCCACCCCAGGTTTGTGTGTGTGTGTGTGTGTGTGTGTGTGTGTGTGTGTGTGTGTGTGTGTTGTGTGTGTGTGTGGTGTGTGTGTGTGTGTGTGTGTGTGTGTGTGTGTGTCTGGTGTGTGTGTGTGTGTGTGTGTCTGTGTGTGTCTGTGTGTGTGCGCGTGTGTGTGCGTTTGTGTGTGTGTATGTGTGTTTGAGTTGAAGCGTGTGTGCAGAAGGCGTGAGCATTTGATGGCTTGGAACCAACACGGACTAGGGGGGGGGGGGGGGGGCAAGCAAGTACTGACACGAGAACTAAATTCTGTGAAAAATGAGACAGACAGAGCCAGACAGAGCCAGACAGACAGACAGACAGACAGACAGACAGACACATACATACAGACAGACAGACAGACAGACAGAGCCATACAGACAGACAGACAGACAGAGCCATACAGACAGACAGACAGAGCCAGCCAGACAGACAGACAGAGCCATACAGACAGACAGACAGAGCCACACAGACAGACATACAGACAGAGCCATACAGACAAACAGAGCCAGACAGACAGAGCCACACAGACAGACATACAGACAGAGCCATACAGACAGACAGACAGACATTAGACATACATACAGACGGACAAGCACTAGGACGGACGTAACAGGCGAATACAAAAATCCAGGGGAGATTTGGCCAGTGATTTTAAACTACCGGTTTTGCGTCAGCCAGAACCAAAATAGAGCAGGACACATTTAGTTCACAACACGACAGAGATGGGTTGTGTGGGTCGCCATAGCCAAGGGGTAGAGAGAGAGAGAGAGAGAGAGAGAGAGAGAGAGAGAGAGAGAGAGAGAGAGAGAGAGAGAGAGAGAGAGAGAGAGAGAGAGAGAGAGAGAACACTGAACGATTTTAATGAATAGGCCATTGGCCCATGTCACGAGGGATGGTTACAAAAGAAAGTGGGCTAATTATCATTGATTTCAAAGAACATGCACATCCATAATGATAATATACAAACAATTAATCAAACATTCTCGCGCATTCGATACATATGGATACAGGATTCACTCAAGCATATTCAAATAACGTACCTTGAATGCCTTATCTAAATACACAGCTGAACGTAAAACCACAGATTTGTTTTCACATGCTAATAATAAAGTCAGTCTAAAGAGAGATGGAGTATTATAATATTTAGCAGGGATATATTGTTGCCTTAGGTTATCATACATGGGACATCGTAACACAAAATGGACCTCTGTTTCTCTTTGGGACTTACAAAATGGGCATGCTAAGTCTTCCTCTCTTACATTGATTCTGGAACGTAATTTGTGAATATTAATTTGTGACACACCGAGTCGAAACCGTATAAGACTGATTCTCGCTTGAATGTGTTTCAGATCCAACAAGTAATGTGAAATTATTAGGTCACTTTTGAAAGTGCGGTAAAAGGAGAAACGTTCACTATCATGAAGTTGAGAACACCATTTTTCTTTAAATTCGTTAACTAGTCTTAAACGTAAGAGTGCAAGAAAATGCTTTACATTTCCAACTCCCTGATTCTCCCAGACTTCTTGAAAACCATATTTATGAAGCATAAAACAAACAGATGTGGCCCACCACGTGTTTCTATTCTGATGATGCAGGAAAAGTAACATTTTATAAGCTTTTAGGGGTAGTCTGTATTCTGGCATCTCAATAACTTTCAACCAATATTTAACTGATCTTACATGTAAATTAATGTATAAAGGAAAACGTCCAAGCTCACCGTATACCATTGCATTGGGCGTTCTGATACTCACATTTAAAAATCTTTTCAATGCAAATAAATGCACTTTCTCTAAGATGTCTACGTTTGCAATAATACCCCAGATTTCAGCACCATAACTTAACATCGGTTGTATTTGTGCATCAAACATTTTGAAAAATATACTTGGAGATCTTTCGCCAATCGAATTTAACAATCTGAAAATATTAATTACCCCCCTTCTTGCACGACTAGCCATGTCATGTAAAGTATGAGAAAATGATAATCTGGTTGACAAAATAATACCTAAATATTTATACATATTTACAACATTTACTTTAGTTTGTCCGTAAAACCAATTTTCTGTTGCTGATAAATGCCCACCATCCCTAAACACTACAATATTAGATTTATCAAGATTCACACACAGTCCAAGACTTGAGAGAGAGAGAGAGAGAGAGAGAGAGAGAGAGAGAGAGAGAGAGAGAGAGAGAGAGAGGAGAGAGAGAGAGAGAGAGAGAGAGCTTTATGTGAATAGTGTGTGTGTGTGTAGTATTTGTTTGTGTGTGTGTGTGTGTATGTCATGTCAAGTCAAGTCAAAATGATCTTTATTGACGATAAAAGAATAAGCTTGATAAAGCTTTTTTACATCCTGTCGTCATAAATTAATAAGAAAAACAATTAAGGTAAATAAATAAAAAACATAAACTGGAGCAAGTCAACCACAATCAAAAATCATGGGGAAATACATACACTTCATGCAAGCACAATACAATGATTATGTATACATATGTACAAATGTAATCATAGTGGTAAAATAAAAGGAAAGAGGAAGAGGGAGTTGGGGAAAAAATAATACTGACTGAGACAAGGAGACATAGAGACAACAGAGACACCAGAATCGAGAGATAAAACAGAGAGAGAGAGAGAGAGAGAGAGAGAGAGAGAGAGAGAGAGAGAGAGAGAGAGAGAGAGAGAGAGAGAGAGAGAGAGAGGGTGGCATAGTTTACTCGGACATGAGAAAGAAGAAAAATATCCGAACAAAATCACAACGCAGAAAAAAACCCCAAAAAAACGAACACCGCTTACATTCAAAGCGCAGAAGGAAGTGAATGGTTAAAAAAATTAAAAAAATACACGAATCTGTACGCACCTGTAATGTCTCCTCGTCTACAAGTGCAAGGCAGCACAAACACAAAAGCAATTAACAACAACAACAATAGAGCCTTAGGCACTCATTCTCACATTCACATTAGGTATTTTTTACAAAGCATCAAGCATATTCTTTTAAAGTGCTTTTTTAAACGCTTGTGTGTGTGTGTTTTGTGTGTGTGTGTGTGTGTGTGTATGTGTGTGTGTGTGTGTGTGTGTGTGTGTGTGTGTGTGTGTGTGCGTGCGTGTGCGTGCGTGTGTGTGTGTGTGTGTGTGTGTGTGTGTAGAGAGAGAGAGGTGTATGTGTGTGTGTGTGTATGTAAGCGTGTGTATATGTGTGTCTGTGTGTGTTTATGTGTCTGGGTAACTGTGAGTGTATAATAATAATAATACTGAACATTTATATAGCGCTTTACTCTCTTTGTAGGGAGCTCAAAGCGCTTTACATAGCCAATAAAACACAAATAAGTTAACACTAGCGCAACGCCCCGTATTGGTAACGCCTAGTACTGGTAACGCCTAGTACAGGTAACGCCAAGTACCGGTAACGCTGAGTAACGATTTCGCCGGGTCCTTGAAATATTATATTTTTACTTTTGTCGCTGAAAACCCAATTTTTAGACCCTACTACATTCAAGGCCTACCGATCTCCATGACCTTGACCATGACCTTGATCGGTATGCAATCATCAGAACAACCGTAAGCCAAAGTACCTACATGCCAAGTTTGAAGTCCCTAAGACCAACGGTGTGGATGTTATAGCCCCTTAAATATTTTCGGTTTTCAAGGTCATGCACCAAGGTGAAGGTCACAACGGCAATAATTTATGCACGGATGCCTTCCTCTCATGGTGACACGCCACCACACAAAATTGGAAACGATTCAGTGAAGCGGTTCGGGAGATATGCGTGGGACAGGAAATCCCAATTATTAGACCCCTACCACTTTCAAGGCATACCGATCTCCCTGACCTTGACTTTTTGGTACGCCATCAGCAGAACGGCCATAAGGGAAAGTACCTACATGCCAAGTTTGAAAACTCTAGGACCTGCGGTGTGGAAGTTATGGCCCCTTAACGATTTTCGGTTTTCAAGGTCATATGCCAAGGTCAAGGTCAGGGCGGCAAAAAGCTTTGCGCGGATACCTTCCTCTCATGGGGACACACAACCACACACAATTTGAAGCGATTCGGTCAAGCGGTTCGGGAGATCCTTGGGACAGACAGAAAAGAAGAACAAACAAACAAACAAAAAAAGGAAACAAGCCTGAACGAAAACATACTCCTTTGCAATCGTAGATCGGCAAAGGACTAAAAGGAAAAAACGAACTGAAAGCCTACTTAGTTAAACCAGAGAGGTTCTTAATCTGTGGTTCAACCATTGTAGCTCCGTTTTAATAAATCTGGGGACCCACAACTAAAACAAAAAAAAAGCATTCATTCTTCTCCATGAACACCCCCACTGTACCCCACCCCCAACCATCCCCTGTCCCCCCCATCCCCCCTTGAACACCCCCCACCACACCCTCCACCATCCCCTCCATCAGCCCCCCTCCCCCCACCAGCCCCCCTCCCCCAGCCTCCAGCCCCCCTCCCACCTCACCCCCCCCCCCCCCCCTCCTGCACCCGGAGCAGGCACAGAGGCAGACAGACAGACAGACAGAGAGAGAGAGAGAGAGAGAGAGAGAGAGAGAGAGAGAGAAAGAGAAAGAGAGACAGACAGACAGGCAGAGAGAGACAGACAGACAGACAGACAGACAGAGAAAAGAGACAGAGAGACAGAGAGACACAGAGAGACAGACAGACAAAACAGAGAGAGAGAGAGACAGACAGACAGAGAGAGAGACAGAGAGACAGAGACAGACAGACAGCCACACATGCGCACCCCCCCCCCCCCCCCCCCCACCCCTGAAATGTAGGGGGGGGGGCACATCTTGACCTATGGCAGAAAGAGTGTTTCATAATCATTTTCACTTTGACCCCCACCCCCCACCCCCACCCCCCCACCCACACCCACACCCAGTCAGTTCTCTCTCTCTCTCTCTCTCTCTCTCTCTCTCTCTCTCTCTCTCTCTCTTCTCTCTCTCTCTCTCTCTCTCTCTCTCTCTCTCTCTCTCTCTCCACTGTCTGTATAAAAATAGCTGCAGAGCGCTCGCGGCCAGGAGGCAAGCAAAGAGCCAAAGACATTGAAAAGAAAAGACTAACATCTGGTCTCTTTTCCC
>CM065689.1:50743677-50761177 GCA_017654935.2 Phymorhynchus buccinoides | reverse complement strand
AACAAGCCTTTTCGTTATGAAAATAAAGAAATTTTCGGCTTTATTTTACCAGTTAATAAAACTGAAAGCCTTCCTCAGCCATTGAGTCGACCAGGTTAATAAATCAAAAGAGAATGGTTACACACACGCCCACAGCTTAAATATATAGAGAGAGAGACAGAGAGAGAGAGAGAGAGAGAGAGAGAGAGAGAGTAGAGGGGGGGAGAGAGAGAGAGAGAGAGGAAGAGAGAGAGAGAGAGAGAGAGAGAGAGAGAGAGAGAGAGAGAGAGAGAGAGAGAGAGAGAGAGAGAGTTATATACAGTCATACACAAGCACACAAAACTAGTCAAACCAAAAAAACATTGAAGGACACAAATTTGAAGTAGAGCGTGAAAACGCTAGATCAACCAACCAGGCGGCAGCATTTTTGGCTGCAGTGACCTTGACCTTTGACCAACCCAGACCTTCATCTTCTTGGTTACGAACTTGGCCTTGATATCCTAGCTACCTAACCCCATGCAAAATGTGAAGGATCCTACGTGCCTCCCTCCGTTCAAACGCTATCGTGATAACATAGTCAGCCGCATAGATAATCAGAAACAGACAAATTCCTCTGAAACAAAGCTCATCCGTTCAAACGCTATCGTAATTGCATAGTCAGTCAGTCACATGGACAGCCAGTTAGCCAGGAACTGACAGCCGTGAAAAAACAAAAAAACGAAACCCATTAACCAGCTTTGAAAGCTTTGAACGCCACTGGTTAACATATATCATTCAGCCAGTTTTCCCTTCTTCCGGCTGAATGAAAGACCCCCCCCCCCCCCCCCCCCCCCCCCCCCCCAAACATAGACAGGACTTACATAGAGGAATATAGCGATGGCTTGGAGTCAAAACGAACTATCTTTAGAGAGTCCATTGACGTATTATTGGATTTATTACAAAACAATAATGACTTGTATAAAAAAAAAAACTGACTGCAGAAATATAAAAAGGGGGTTTGCTTTTTATATTTCATCAGTCTGTTTTTTATACAATTTATTAGTTTTCGTAAAACGTTAAATAATATGGACTATCTAAAGATAGTTCGTTTTGATTCCAAGCCATCGAGAGATAAACATATAGACAGACATGACAGGCAGGAAAGGGGGACAGAATAATAATTATTCGGACGAAAAGAGACAGGATAGGCTAATAAATCCTAGGAGAGATTTGGTCAGTGATTTTTAAAGCACCGGTCTTGCGTCAGCCAGAACCAAAATAGAGCAGGACACTTTTAGTTCACAACGCGACAGAGAGGGGTTGTGTGGGTCGTCAAAGCTGTAACCAGCCCAATGGTAAGTAGACAGAGAGAGGAGAGAGAGGGGGGGGTGGGGAGGAGGGGAGAGAGAGAGAGAGAGAGATAGAGAGAGATGAGAGAGAGGGAGAGAGGAGAGAGAGAGAGAGAGAGAGAGAGAGAGAGAGAACAGAGAAATAAATTGAAACTTACTACTTTATTGTCCAAGGCAACGTCTATTCTTCCAATCTCTCAACGTCTAGAGAGAGAGAGAGATCTCAATCAGAGAGAGAGAGAGAGAAGAGTGATAGAGAGAGAGAGAGAGAGCGTAGAGAGAGAGAGAGAGAGAGATAGAGAGAGAGAGAGAGAGAGAGAGAGAGAGAGAGAGAGAGAGAGAGAGAGGACTTGAAAACTTAAACTTTATTTTCCAAGGATATATAGAGTTTTAGGCAACGCCTATTCTTCCAATATGTTCTACATCACAGAGAGAGAAGAGAGAGAGAGAGAGAGAAGAGAGAGAGAGGAGAGAGGAGGGGGGGGGTGCATGCGTGCGTGCATGCGGGCGTGCGGGCGTGCGGGCGAGAGAGATTGGGTGGCTGAGTTAGACAACTGGCTTGAAAATATGTCATTATTGACTTGAACATTTCATGATCGATTGCGTCTGCACGCACGCACACGCACACGTACACAAACACGCGCGCACGCACACACACACACACACACAACACACACACACACACACACACACACAGCACACACACACAACGCACACAACGCACAACGCACGCACGGCACACACACGCGCGCGCAACACACACAACACACACACACACACCACACACACACACACAGATTTTGACACGTGATCTTGTGGGGTTTCGATTTCCCCCTTTCGTACCTTATCGGAGTAATGAGTTGTCAAACCTCAAGGCCGGATTTCCGGAGGGGGGGGGGTGGGGGGGGGGGGGGGGGTGTTGGGGGGGGGGGTGTTACCTGGGTTCCGTACCCCCCTCCCCCACCTTCTTCTCTTTTCTTCTGCGTTTTCCAGGGCCATAAGGCCACAATGGTTACGTATGTGTCCGTTTTTTTTCCAGCTCCTTCCACTGGTGGTCACTCCTCGCTGAAATTCAGCGAACACACATTCATTCCGATTTCGGAGGAGCTCAAAGGAGAAAACTATAAGATGGAAGATTTGTTTTGGGGGAAAAAAGGCAGGAGAATGGGCCCAAAAGTCAGAAAGATAGTAGATGACACAAAGCAAGGAACACGGCAGAGTCAACAGAGAGTGATGCATTTAGAGGAAGTTACAAGGCACAGAACTTCCAGAAGGGGGGGAACTATTTGTACGAAAACCAACACCCCCGTCCCCCGGTAACACCCAGAAGCCGCCCCCTCCCCCCCAGAGAAACCTCAAGGCCCAAGCAGGCGAGGAAAGCGCGTCCGCAGACATGCCCCCCCCCCCCCCCCCCGCAGCCCCCACCCCCCCCCCCCCACACACACACACAACGCAACACCCAAAACAAAAAGGAGAGAAAGAGAAAAAAAGGAAGACACAGCGTCATGCTTACTATTTTCTGTCTTTATACATTTACCCAGCAGATCACGTGACACAACATCAACGGGTTTCATCATAATCGTAGTTTCCTCCTCACCCCCCTCTTATAGCTGGTAAGAGAAATCTTTGTTTTGACCAGGTTCAACTCCCATACCATGCATACAAATGCCCCCAAATTCAAAAAACGAAACATCTTTTTTAAAAAAAGAGGCCCCAGCAGCCTCAATTTGAAGTTGGGGACAGTTTGTTTGTGGGTCACAGCTACCTAGACAAAAAAAACAAGGGACTTAAATCGTATGGTGCGTCAGTGTGTCTTTAAAATGGAAAGAGTGAGAATAACAAGCGCGGATTCGCAATCGTTGGCGTGTTGGCGTGCGACAATTGGCAAAACGAAACATCATTTTAAAGAGCAGCAACACCTCGGGATTTGAAGTGCGGGTCTAATTTCTCCTTTTAAATATGTGCGACAATTTTGCGAAATTGTGCGACAATTTTTTGGACCGAACAGACAGACAGACATACAGACAGACCGACAACCGACCGACAAAGTGAGTTATAGGTTTGTGGTTTGTGCCAAACAAGCGAAAAGAGTGCGATGCAAAAGCACTGTAAAAAGCCTGACCAAACCCATTCTTACCGCTTGTCAGGTGCAATCTCGTGTTTTCAGGTACAAAAAGTGTTGCACTGAGAATCCCACTGAGGGGCTGTGTTGTTGTTTTTTTTTTTTAATCATTTTAAAGACCCACTAAACTGAGCCAGCAAGATTAAGTCCCTTTGGTTTTTTTTCTGGGTAGAAAGTATTCTGGGTGACCCACATACAAAATTAATGCCCTCAACTTCAAATCGAAACTTCTTTAAACAAATTGAGGCTGCTCTTTAAGCCCCCTGTCTCGTTTTTTCACATTTGGGGGGCATTTGTATGGGAGTCAAACCTGGGTCGAAGTAGGACTCCTTACCCAGCGAGAGAGGGAGGGAAACCCGTGAAACTCGTGATTTCCATAATTTATATTCGCTCATGGATCTGGTGGATCTTTAAAGACCATCATGTCCTGTGGCTTCTACCGACTGTTCGCTTGTGCGTACGGATTGCGCAATCAATTCGTTGGAATGGAGAAACAGTTTATGTGTTAATTAAATAAAACAACATTATCGAATAAATTGACTGTCGATGTGTATGTATGACTGATTGTACAAACTCTCACCCCAACACCCCCCCCCCCTCTCTCCCCTTCATCCTCTCCAAATCTCTCCCCCCTCTCCACTCTCTCCGCGCTCTCTCTGTCTCTTTCTCTCTGGTCTCTCGTCTCTCTCTCCTTCTCTCTCCTCTCTCCTCTCTCTCATCTCTCTCTCCTCTCTCTCTCTCCACCCCTCCTTTCTTACTTCTCCGTCATCCCTTCTTCCCTCTCCTCTCTCTCGTTAGCTTTACATCCTTAATTATCATTGGCATGTGGCATGAGTGAAGAGGGGTATAGGGCCACCTTGCTGCATGTATCATGCTCTATTTGTGCTTGTTGGACTAGAAAGAAATAAGTTTGCTCGTTTCCTTTTTTGTTTGTTTGTTTGTTTGATCTCTCAGTTTGTTTGTTTGTTTTTGTTTTTATTTTATTTTGCAATATATGCGTTCGTGTTAAATGTGTGGAAGGCTTGCTGAAGTTGTGTATGCTCTTGTGATATGAACATCTGTATTATTCTATGTATAATTTTGGATTTCTTGTAAATGCTTTATTGCTTTTGTACATTAATTGTTAACTCTTTGTTTTTTTGTTGAGACACGTGGTGAAAAAAAGTATTTGTTGGCTATATCATATTTATCCTCATTACAATTTTAATAATTTTCAATTTCTGAATATTCAATTCAATTCTCCCTCTCTTTTCCTGTCTGTCTCTGCTCTCTCTCTCTCTCCCCGCGTCCATCGCGTCCATCAATCCGACTCATCCGTCCCGTCATGCGCATACACGAATCAATCACTCTCCTATGCGTCCAGCAATGCAATCTCCTCCCTCCAATCATCACAGGACTCACAAAAGACAACGGTCATCTCTCTCACTCCCATCAAGATCCGAGCTCTCTCCCTCAACATACTCTACTATCCATCCTCATGCTCATCAACCTCTCCAATCTCAGATCTCCAACTCTCTTCTCTCTCCTCCCTCTCTCAAAACTCACAACTCATCTCTCAAGCCGATCAAACCTCCTCTCACTCCGCGAAACAAAAAAACTACCTCTAACGCGCATCTATCCTACTCTCTCCATCATACTCCTCGTCTCCAAATCTCAAAATCTCTCTCTCTCTTCTCTCTCTGATCTCTCTCACTCTCTATATGATAAGCGTTTCTTAATTTATTTATTTTCCTTTGTTTTCATGTTTCTAGTCAATTTATTTTTTGTGTTTTTAATTAACTCTTTAACCCAAGGACAGATTTTGGAATAATAGGCATCGGCTAAAATCGTTATCCCCCTTGTTAAAAATTAAAAATGTCTCAGTGTTCAGTGTTCTCTCGGCTCTCCATCTCTCTCTCTCAGAATCTCTTTCGAACAACCTCCCCACCCAATCATCTCTCATCCAAAAAATCTCTATCTCTTCTCAAACATCTCCATCTTTCGCTAATCAGATCTAAATTATCAAAAAAAACCTCGTCTCATCTCCTCCCCGAGTAACATCAATTCCAACACTTACCAGTTCCGTCAAGTCTCTCAACTCTCAATCTCCATCTCAATTCTTCCAAATCTCTCAAGTCCTCTCAGCTCTTCTCTCTCTCTGTGAAAAATATACACACATTTTGTCGTCAGAATTATTTTCCGTCTTGCTTTTCTTAATCTTCCTTCTCCTCCACCAATTCAAGTTCCTCCATTGTTAATTATTATCCATCTTTGTTTTTAATCTCCCATTTTTATCTCTTTTTCAATTATATCATGTGCCAATTTTGTTGTTGATTTTCTTGACTTGACTGTTTTTATGTCCATTTTTCTTTGCCATTTTCTTTGCATGGTGTGAGTGAGTTCAAACTCCAGAGAAAGGGACCAGGATACAAGATCAGCTATGTGTACTTATAATTCCCATTTTTAATACCCTCATAAAACATATCGTATGCGTATTTCTGTTCCATCTCAAACGACTTCGTTCTACTCATCTCAATTCTCTAAACGCTCTAAAACTCATGCATAAAATTAGTCTCTTCTCTATCTCAAAAAAATCTCTTCTCCGGCAATCTCTCTACCTTTGATCTCCACCTCACTCTAGCTTATCCAATCTCATCCCATCACATCATCCCAGATCATCATCACATTCTCTCTCTCTCGCTCGAAAATCTCTCCATCACTCTCTCCCCGTCCACTCATCTTGAATCTCTAAATCCTCCGAAAAAATCTTCTCTCGTCCGTCTGTCTCTCCATCTCTCTCTCTATCTATCTATCTATCTATCTAATCTATCTCAGTCTCGTTCCAAATCACAACTCTAAGAAATGGAACCAAAGAAAATGTAAAAATCATAATAAAAGGACCATAGAGGTTCGAACTTCCAGTGTTGAAACCACAGTCTACAATGACTCCACATTTTAATGAAACGATGTTTGTTTGCGCCTTTGGCAAATCATGGTGTGTGGATGGGGGAAAATATTCTTATCTCCAAATAAAGTATAGAATGGGGCGGGGGGTAATTATTTTATTTTACAAATGATAAGTCTAGAGGGGGAGGGGAGGAGATACCCAAACCTATACAGTCTAGAATGTGGCCGGGGTAGTATAATCATGTACCTCCCCCATTATGGCTGTATGGCCTAGTAAACGCAGAAGAAGAAGAAAAATTCCCTGATAATTAATGGTTGTAAGGGAAGGTCTTTGTTGTTGTTGTTGTTGTTGTTGCTGTGTGTCGTGTGTGTGTTGTGACAACATACGTTTCCATATCTTATGCGCCAGACTCTCAACTTTACGTTCACACAAGATTATCATTTCTGTGACCTCTTTCTCCTCCAGAGTCCCCTACTAGTATAAAAGCTTTCATACTGTTCGGAGTACGGCGACACGCTCTTTTGCTGTCTCGGGACCCAGCCATCCTGGAACAAAACTTCCTCTCTCCCGCTCATCAGCTCCCGTCAATCGACCTGACTATATATATCTGCTTTTCCAAAGCTAACCTCAAACCGACCACCTGTTCTCCTGTTCCCGCACCTGTTTTTCTTCCCTCCCACCCCGTCCTTAATTAAAGCTCACTCTCTCTTTATCGTTTCTCTTCTCCATCTCTTAGCCCATTAGGTCTGTTTCTGCTATATTCCATTTTATGTTATCTGTGTGTGGTTCGCAGCGTTGTAATATGGCGTTTGTGTTATGAATGCGCATATTGAATGACTAACGTTGTGTGTGCGCTTTGGTTTGATTTGATTCATAATCAAGAATTCAGCGCCGATAATAAATACTGTTTGTGTTGTTGTTGTTTGTGTTGTTGTTGTTTGTTGTTTGTTGTTGTTCTGCTGCTGTGTTCCGTGACCATAACTCATGGGATATGTCTTGCACTGTACTAGCAATTCATAACAAGAGAAACATCCATCACCGATCATATTGAGGTATTATCTTATCTCATGGGTGCACTGTGTTGATACATTTCAATGAGAACTGTGTAGTTCCTAAAAAGTGTGTTTTTATTTTTTTTTAACAAACAGTTTTCATAATATTCTGTTGCTGCTATAGTACAACATGGTTTGATATTGACTTCAGAAAACGGTTCATAATCATTGTTGAGAAGGAGCAAATGTCACTAAAAGGCATCAAATATGGGGTCTATTATCCAAAGACCCTAATTGTCCTTAGTTTTGGGAAGTAAGGATAGATCTTATTTTATATATGTCACAGAAAAGAATACCCCAATACTGCAGATGGACTTTATTTTTAGTCTACCAGATGTAAATGTAATGGAAATGCTTAGTTCAATATATAGGCTGAGACGCGTAGAAAGGGTTAAACCCCACGTTTATTAAATCCCTTCTCGCTTCGCCTTCACATGTTATAATCGTATCTATAACGCTTCTTGGTGGGTGGCAAGTGATTATTAGTTTGTTGTTGTCGTTGTTGTTTGTTGTTGGGGTGTTTTTTTTTTTTTTTTTTGGGGGGGGGGTTTGTGTGTCCAAATGGCAATGAAGACCTTAAGGCCGGGTTCACATTTAGACGCGTAAGTTCCGTACGGAAACCACTAAATAAGTGGAAGAAAGAAGGATAAAGTTTACGCATATAGGGGAAATTCGGAAATCCCCCCCCCGCTGCAAATCTTTCCCTTCTTTGTTCTCCCTAAAACTTTATTTACGGATTGCGCACGGGTTTCCGACACGGAATCTCCGCATGTATGTGTACACAGCCTTATACTTTTTTTCTTTACTTGCTTAATGAGGGTTTGTTTTTTAGAACTGTCTTCGCCCTTTTTCTTTTTTTTGAGCCGAGAGATCAGATTTTTTGTGTTTCTACATTAAGAAACAAATTGGGGACTTTCTTTCGAGGTTTATATCTATTCTGATGATAAAAAATAACACACATGAATCTCTCTAATAAACTTGTTATAATAAAACATGGGTCTCTTCTCTCTCTCTTCCTCTCTCGCTCTCTCTCTCTCTCTCTCTCTCTCTCTCTCTCTCCATCGTTTTCGCATTGTAGGTAGTAGGTGGTTCCTTGCTTCTGTGCATGGATGCTCTTCCGAAACTGTCCTCGCCCTTTTTCAAAACCACTACCTAGGCTTAGAGTTTCACAATCTTATCCCTTGCTTTACTCTCTCTCTCTCTCTCTCTCTCTCTCCCCTCTCTCTATCTCTCTCCTCTCTCTCTCTTCTCTCTCTCTCTCTCTCAGATCAGAAAGAGGAGGTAATGGAAGATCAATAAAGGGGTGTTGTTTACATGCTTATAAGACGAAGGCTTTATTAAGACAGTCCTTTTTCAGACCTTCTACAATTCAATGCTTCATTGGTTGAAGTAATGTTTGTTTTCTATGCGTGATTGTGTTATTAGTTGACATAACTTTGCTTTGCACCCTTGTTGTGAGACCTTTCATGGTTTATGACAATAACACTGTCAATTGTTCCATTGTCTCTATCAGATCGCTTTGAAGAGTCAGGACAGGGACCAGCAGGCACGCCAATCTGAGGGGCTCCAAAGGGGGAGGGCAAGCCCCTCCCTACTCCCTCTCCTCCCGGCGAGGGAGGAGCCCTAAAAGCAATGACCCCGCACCCTCCCCATAACCCTCGGGGCGCGCTCAGCAAGCAACAGCAGCAGAGCAGCAGCAGCAGCAAACAGCAAACCAAGGAGGAGAAGTAGAAGGAAGAGGACAACAACCACCACCACCCACCACCACCCTACCACCACAGCGACAAGTTGCGGAGCGGTTGGAGGAGAGGTAGGGTAACTTCCACGAAAAACGGACGTCGGCGTGGCAGGTAAAAGGCCAGCCATACGTCCAACTAAAATCGCACAACTGTGCGATACGATTCGATCAAGTTGATAGCAATGACCACCAAATCGGGGGGGGGGGGGGTGGGGTACTGTACGATACGATTCGATCACACATAACAAAATGTGATTGTCGCACTGAGACACGTGATCGAATCCTATCGTACAAGTCGTGCTATTTAGTGAGCGCTCGTGTGGCTGGGCCCCGTAATTAAAAGCCATCCTTAGCTGGCCCCGACCTGATGTTCGGCGAACTGAAAATGTTCGGCCCGAACCGGGTTCCCCTAATAGCCCGAGAAAAAGGAAATGCTCGCCCGAACAGCCGTCGTTGCGCGCAAAACAGCAGTTTTCTTGCCCGAATCTGGTTCCCATCTCGTGTTCTGGGAACAAGCTGTCGCCCGAGCGAAATGAGAAACTCTTCATTACGTGAAGGAAGAAAGTGTCGAGCTAAATGGAAACTCTTATACTTGAAGGAAAAAACAGTTGTCGCTGATCTTTATTTTTAGATCAGTGGTCCAAAAACATGGCTTTGTTTTTTTTCTTCCGATTTCGTTTTCTTCTTGCCGTCAGGTTAGACTAGCAAGCATAAGCAAAGAGTAGTTTTGTTACCCCGTCAGTTACGAACCTCAATTCAAAGTCTGCTTCTTTCAGTTTTTGAAACAAGATTGGACAGACACGAACAGGCCTCACATAAAAGCGTTAATGGCCTGATCATCGATCTGTCATATATCACATTAATTTATTATATGAAAATAATTAATGCTATTACTACCCTTTTTTTTTTAAAATGTTACTTCTCGGTTATTTTCTTTCTATAGACGAGAAGATGGCAGAAAATGTGAGGAGGGTGATGGGATTTATCTAGGCTTAGGCTACATGTTTCACCGAAGTAGGCCTTTTGAGCCTCGCTTATGGACGTTGGGTCAAAGGTACACTTCCGCACAGATTCGTTTTTTCGCGGTTGTCTGTCAAATCAAAATCGAACCGACCCGAGGAGGAGAAGAGAGATTCGGATTCCTATAGTTTTAGTATATCATAGTGCAAGGGGAAGTAGAGTGAGTTTAGTAGATAGTGTAGTAAGTAGTAGTAGTAGAAAGTAGTAGTAATAGTAGGTAGGTAGGTAAGTGTAGTAAAAGTAAAGTAAAGGTAGTAGTAAGGAGGATAGTAGTGAGAAGAGAGTTAGTGAAGTAGTGAAGTGAGTAGTAGTAGGTAAGAGTAAAGTAAGTAGTAGGAGTATGGAAGTAACTCCCGCGCCGCCGGAACAGTCACACCAAATCAACTTGATTTAAAAAAAGTCAAACCAGAATAAAGTCTTAACCACCATTTAATTTATGAAAGCTACATATTGAATAGATACAAATGATTTGATTGATATTTTCATTCGACAAAGTTATTTAACACAATGTGTCACCACAAAAAAAACCGATGAAGACAACATGAATTGAAGAGGAAAAGAAAAGAGGGTGAGAAAAAAAAAAAATCCGTTACGTTAAATTATAGATAATGGCACACTCCAAACATCGCAACACGGAAATCAAGTCATTAGTGCCTCACCGTCACCTTCACCGCGTGTGGAATTTGGAATTTCGTGGAGAATTTAAAAATAAAAAAATTTTTTGGTTTTTTGGTGGTCACTTTGCTTTTTGGAAAAAAAAAAAAAATCGTTTTCAAATAAAAAGGAACTATTGGGTGCTTCCGGGCTGGGGTAAGGACACAAAAAACCGGACACAGGGAGAACCAGGGAGAAGAGACAGAGTCAGGACAGGATTAAAGAGAACTAACTTAGTATTATAATTGCATTATGTGGGTTAGGGCAATAACGGGAAAGTTGAAATGAAGCGCGATAATAAGTGTGTTGAAAGTACTAGCCTTAGACCTGCTGTTCAGCGAAGGCTCTTCTCCGGGGTTAGGGGTGGGGGAGTGGTTTGGGGTTTTTTGGGGTTGGGGGGGGTGTTTTAGTGGTGGGGGCGCGCGGGGTGTGTTACAGTGGGGGGGGAACTAGACAACGAAACAGTTTTGGGAGGTCATGGAGGAGCTTTTGAGGTGTGGTTCGGGCGATCGATTTTGATTCGTTGTTTGACTCGGTGCGAGGGGGAAAAAGGAAAAAAAGAGGCAGAATCGAAACAACCGCGAACCCACGACGAATTAAAAAAAGAAAAAAAAAAAAAGGACTGCCACGAATTGGCCTTTCTTCTTTTTTTTTCGCTACGTTTCGGCACCGCAGAGCACCCCCCGTTTACGGACCCGTCGCGCCACAAAAGGAGCCGAGCACCCCAAGATTAAGCCGAAGAGCACCGTCGTCGATCTGATTCCGAGCACCCCCCCGAGCACCCCGCGTTCCCCGAGCAAAAAAAGCCCGATCAACGAGCACCGGAAGAAGCACCCGTTGTCCGTTCCCCGTTTTTTCCCGTTTTTGAGGCCAGAGCACCCGTTTTTTTTTTCGAGCATAGCACCTCGTTGCGTCGGAAAGAGAAAAAGAGAAAGAGTAGAAGAGAAAAGAGAAAGAGATAAGAAAAAAAGAGAAAAAGACAGATGAGGATTTAGAAAGAGATAAAAAAAAAATCGAAAAAGAAGATTCGATTAGGCACCCAGCTAAGGTGGGGCTTGCTTGCTTCTGCAAAGCAAAAACGGACGGAACCACCAAGCAAAAAAAAAAAGCCAGAGAGGCAGCAGAGGAGAAAAGCAGGAAAAAGAAAAAAATTTTAGAATTGAGGTTGAGTGTGAATAGTTGGTTGAATTGAATGAATGTTGTATTAATTTAGATAATCGCCGTCCGCATTTGCAATAAAGACCTGTAACCAAATAAATTGGTCCTCTCGTCTCTTCGATATCCTTGTGTTGGACTACCAGTTGATCTTAGACAAGCTGCATCAATCTAACAAAGCTGTAAACAAACAATTTGCAAAGAAAATAAAAACCGAAAATGTGGTGACGCCTATTAAAGGAAACAAAAAAAATGACTCCGTCCGTTCATGTGGCTTGACCTGAAATGACCAAAATATGTTGAGTTTTCCATTCCTCATGTGAAGTGAACGTCATATCGACTGTAGTCCATGTATTGCAAAAATGCGGCGGCGATTATGGTAATATAATAAGCCATCAGTACATGCCCTTTTACATCCAGCCCTCTTCCTCTTAGAAAAAATAACGAACAGTGACAAACAAAGCAATATTTATAAAAGAGCATGCAGAACACATTCATACATGTAAGATAATAATCAAACATTAATTTGTATGCACACGCATGTTGCAACAGACGGGAAGGGAAGGGAGGGCGGGGGGGGGAGGGGGGGAAAACGAAGAAGGAAGGGGGGAAAAACCACCAGAAGAAAAAAAAAAAAGAAACGAGAAGGAAGCGATGGGAAAAAACACAAACCCAAAAATTTATGCCCCTCCTAATATAAAATAAATATACTTTTAAAAAAAAAAAATGATACAGTGGTTTAACAAACATAAGGAGCAATAGTAAATCTGATTTTTTTTTTTTCTTTCCGTATACACACAAAAGGCAGTCCCTTTATAATGCATTGTTTTTTTGTATTTGTTAAATTAGTGCAATTAGGAGTAATATCGATTGTGATTTATTTAGGCCCGTGTAATAATGGAGTGCGTATGAGGGTTAAAGGTTAGCAACATTAGCATTGGATTTTAGTCTATGGATAATTTTAGTCTGAACACAATGAGCATTGTTTGCGAATGACACCTCCCATGTTTTGAAACAAACTTATGAAACTCTTACTCTGGATCGCCGCCGCTCGCCCGCTCCTTCCCCTCCCCCGCCGCGCGCTCCGAGCAGCTTCGCCGCTATCCCCCGCGCCGCGCCGCTTCGCTCGCTCGCTAAATTAAGACTTTACCGCTTCGCCTGCGCCGAGCTCTATAACCGCCTCCGCAATTCTATAAGACTTTTTTTTCTTCCTTACTTCCCGCGCCTTACGCGCCGCGCTATCTCCCGCTTCTCCCGCTCGCTTATTATTTACCTTTACCTCTGCTATAAAATAACGCGTCGCTCGCTCCGCCTTATAATATATTAAAAGACTTTTTAAAGTGGGGCGGGGGGCAGGGGGGCCGGGGCGGGGCGTTGGGTGGGGGCGGGGGGGGGGGGGGGGGGCCGGGGGGCGGGCGGGGGGGCGGGGGCACCCTGACGGATGCCGTTTTTTTTTTTTTTTTTTTTTGTTTTTTTTTTGCGTTTTCGTTTTGGTTTTTTTTCGTTGTTTTTTTTCGTTTGTTTTTTTTTTTTTTTCCGGTTTTGAACGGAGTATGGCTTGGTCGTTTTTTTTTTTTTTTTTTTTTTTCTTTTTTTTTTTTTTTTTTTTTTTTTTTTTTTTATATGATCTTTTTTTTTTTTTTTTTTGTTTTGTTTTTGCTTAGATATTTTAGGAGTTTATGCGTTTGTTTTTTTTTTTTTTTTGCTTTTAGAAATACGTCGAGGTTTTTTTTTTTTATATTACACCAGAAAAATTTTTAGAAAAAAAAAAAAGAAAAAAAAAAGAAGGAAAAAGATAAAAGAAAAAAAAGAGAAAAAATAAAAAAGCAAAAAAACACACCCTTGTACCAGAGGATAACAACAGTCACTTTGCTTTGGTTTCTAGAAATTCAAGCAGGTCAAGTGGGCCATTCTCCTTTGGCGGGGGGTGCTGGAAGTCAAATTTGTTCACCCAAAAAGAGAAGGCGTGTGTCCGTTCTCTTTTCTAATGGCGCCCGCCCGACCCGCCGCCAAATCGTTTTGCACGACATTTTTCCAATACAAGCCTTTTTTTTTCTTCTTTTTTTTATACAGTTTATCTAAAGGAGTTTCGCTCAAACACAAAGGAAATAGCCTCCATTTAAATTTTTTTTTTTACTGCAATACAAAGAAAAAGAAACGGCTTTCAACCACCAGTGAGTTCCTCCACCCACCCCATCCCAAAATGGCTACTCTCTCCGGCATGCTCCCGCCAAAGGGAGGAATTCGCCGTTTGGACGGTTGTTTGTTTCTTTGATTTTTTTTGATTGATTTCTAGGGAGGGGGGGGGAAACCCCGCAGAAGGCAGCAAAATGGTGGGATTGTGTAAGTGACGTGTTTTCCGCGATTGTTGCACGATCCTTTGAAAAAAAGGCGGTGTGAAAAAAAAGGCTTAGTGTAAGGCTGGTTTTCTTTTCTGGGTGAATAATTTCGCGACGTCGTTTGTTTCTTACCAAAAAACTTTCATACCGTGTTTCCGTCAGGCGTCCCACCTCTTTAAGCTAAAAGGTTAAATCCAGAGCACAGAAATCTTTCATCCCCAATTTCCATCCACCTCCTAAACCCATGATCACTTTTAAATTGTCGTGCTCATCCGTGTTGGAAAGACGAAAAGAAGTGTGTGTTTTGGGATCAGGAAACTAGGTTCTACCTCGTGTCGTTGTGAGTGTATGTTTTGATTATCCTTTAGATTGTATGATCACCTGTCAAACAGCGTAAATTTTAAAGCACTCTTTATGTGTAATCGTAAAGAGGATTTAGTTTGTTTATTTATATAATAAAGAGGGTCTCGTTAGAATATTAGTACTTCATAGGACCCCAAATGGGGGTTTTCGCTGGGAGACCTGCTCTATATCATGCAATGCTAAATATATATGCCCTCGAAGTGTGCGTCTTATGGCATCTTTGCTAAAATATGCATGTGGACTGTGTTGTTAAGTCAAAATGTGCTAATGCATGCTTGAATGTCACGTAGTCTGTTATTCTGGCACATGGGACGAAAATTCTCCTTGATAATAATAATTTAATAATAATAGTAATGTATATATCTGCTTTACCTCATATTGAGCCAAGCGTTCTACAATCCAATAGTCATCAAACAATAGAACAACAAAAACAGCATTTCAAGAATGACACAACCAGCCCGACACGCATACAAAGCAACGCTCGCCGCCGCTCTCTCTCTACTCTCTCTCTCTCTTTCCTTCTCTCTCTCCTCCTCTCCTCTCTCATCTCTATCTCTCTCTCTCTCTCTCTCTCTCCTCTCTCTCTCTCTCTCTCTCTCTCTCTCTCTCACACACACACACACACGCACAACATTATCGACACAGACCCATGCTCCCCCATCAGTAAACCACCTTGAGAGATATAAGACTCAAGGCCGTTGTTACACACATAAGCGGAGTATTCCGCGGGAAACCCGTGCCAATCCATAAATAAGTGAAATAAAGAAGGGAAAAGATTTGCGCAGGTGTCCGAATGTTCCCTATGTCGTCGTAAAAACCTGTATCCTCCTTTCTTGCCTTGTTTGAGGGTTTTCCGTACGGAACTTACCCGCGTCTAATGTGAACCAGGCCTTAATCTCAAATAAACGTGACTTGACATTTGGATTGATAGACGATTTTTGGAGAAAAACCCTAGGGGAGAGCCACTTCGGGAAAAATTAGCGTTCTTTAACTAATTTACTCGGTCAAACACCATAGCAACCAAGAAAACAATGGCATCGAAGCTTGAAACCGCCGGATGCGAGCGAGTCAGCGACTTGCAAACATTTTTTTTTGAAAACTTAGGGGTCGTGACCAGTGGCCACAAAACTGATAAAACTTGCAAAATTATAAATGACATATTTTGTTAGGATGACGCACGTGTTCTAAGTGCTGTATGTCTGCTCAAACACGAGTCGATAGGCTACGAGAGCTGACGGTATAGAGTGACGTCCCCTGTTTGACCGATGAAATTAGGCAAGATCACTCCCACGCACCGTGAAATGACTCCCCTTTAACCATTTCCGAATCATTCCTATTGAAGGTAAGGCGGAGCCGGAGCTGGAGGCGGGCCTAGCATGGCGCGGCTAGCCTCGCAGCAGGGAGTGGTAGGGAGGCACTACTGCTGCTGCCGCCTGTGGCTCGTGGGCCTCGCGCTCTTGGTGCTGGTGGGGGTCGTTGTCGTGAGCACCATGCGCGCCGCCGCCGCCCGCGTCAACGTCACCGCCATCCTGGAAGCGGAGGACTTCGAGGAGCTGGAAGCCGCCTTCTACCGTACCCTGCGGGACTTCAACAACGCCAGCCAGTCTCGCGGGGTGCACTGGTTCGGGCAGGCCGTGCCGGCCACCGAGGGCCTCAAGGCCACGCTCTCCGCCGTGTGCAACCTCATGGAAGGGCGGAGGTCCTCGCTGCACGTGCTGGTGGTCTTCGGGAACGTGAGCACCATCCAGACGGTCAACCTGCTCTCGCAGACCCTGGGCATCCCCGTGCTGGGCTTCATCAGGGACAAAGGGGACAGCTACGTGCAGGTGAGTTTTAAGACACCAAAACATCCTCCGAAGTCGGAGTGTGGCTGCCATGTCGTTGCGGGGTCATCAAAACATGGTCCCGAAACACGGTGATTTTCCGCATACATAGTCATGATGCCAAATAGTGTTTCAAGTGACTTCAGCTGTTTTCTTCTCCGGATGATCCCTGGAGTCTTTTAGCCAGGGTACAAGCCAACAACAACAACAACAACAACAACAGCCACAACTAGCCCGCGGATGCATTAGATGCAGGAGATCCACCGTAGCTGTTCTCAGCTCCTTTCAGATCATGCCTTTTTGTTAGCACTCGTCACCAGCATAAACCAACAATTTAAAGTGTTTTTATCCATTAGGCTTACATTATTTCGTTGTGGTATGCCACTTGTAATGTCTTTTCCTATCCCTAACCACAATCAATGATAAGAATATTTGAAGCTGTTAAAATAAATAACTTGAAACAAACAGCTCTCTGTGGAAAATTGAAATGAGCCAGAATGAGGGGAATCCGTGTAGCCTACTGTGGGGAGTCAGGGAAACGTAGACATGTACTGCATCCGGATTGTCTGTGCGGAAGTAATCAGTAACTAAAACAAAAACATAAAAAAAAACACAGACGTGTCCGTATTTCCCCTAATCCACACATTTTTTCCTTATTTTCTTTTATTTATTCATGGGTTTCCATGCGTAACTTCCGCGTCTGTGTCACCACCCTTACGCACGGACACCCATATATAAGTAAAAGAAAGAAGGAAAAAAACGGATTATTAGGGGAAATACGGACAATTTGCGCTTTTTTTTCTTTTTTTCTTTTACTTATTTACGGATTGCGCATGGGATTTCCGCGGCTATTGTGTAACGTAGCCTTTAAGGGCCACCCTGACGGATGAGGTTTTTATAAGAAACACGTCAAGATCACCACAGAAAAACACCCATTTACAGAGACCTGCAACACTCACTTTGCTCTGGTTTCCTAGAAATCAATACCGTCAAATCGGCGATTCTTCCTTTTCGGAGGTGCTGGAAATCAAATATTTTCA
>CM065689.1:50721177-50738677 GCA_017654935.2 Phymorhynchus buccinoides | reverse complement strand
AACTAAGACAATAGGGTCTTTGGGTAATAGACCCCAGTTTGACGCCTTTTAGTGACATAGGTGTTAAACCACTGTGGTGCTAAAATGCGACTTCGGCGGTGAAAGGGTTAAACAGTTATATTTTGGGTGAATTTGGCACAAGTCTTTCACTCCCGAAACCTGTCTACCAGTATTTTAACTGTGCATTAAAAAAAAAAAATATATTTTTTATCAAAAATTCCACGGACACAATTATAATACTATAAAACATTTATATTGGGCTATTTTGTCACACTTTTATTGGACAGAGCAGTCCTCTTCAGTGCCCATTTCCTCCTGAAAGGGTGTGGTCAAAGGAAATGTTCATGTCCCATCTCGTGCCCATGCACTCCTGGAAGGTGCGGATAACTATCGTTATATATATATATTTTTAAACAAACGCTGTTTCACATCTATTTGAGCCATCCAATTTTGTTATCAATGAAAACTCTAACTGTATTCACAGTAATCTGTCCATGTGCAATTAATGGCTTAGTTGTATTTTATCAACATTTTGAGCTAATTATCTTTGTTGAATAATTATTCGCAATAATAATAATAAAGGGCATTATTAGATATGTAGCACAACACACGGAACAGCCACGGACCGTTGTCATGGCGTTCTTTCCGTCTTGCCTTTATCTTCTACTATTATTGAATGCATGCTTTTAATTGTGTAAGTAGATGAAAATTAACGTTAAATATAGAAAACGATAGAGGTTTAGGTGCTCAAGCTGTAGTAAGAAAGGCAAGCTAGGGCTATCCAATGAGCGACTTAGCTGGCTCTTTTGCCCGCCAGGTGGCATAACGCTCGAGTGGGGCTAATAATCTCTATATTCTTAGTTGGGGGAGAGAGAGAGAGATGAGAGATGTCGAGAGAGAGAGAGAGAGATGAGAGAGAGGAGAGAGATTGAGAGAGAGAGAGAGAGAGAGAGAGAGAGAGAGAGAGAGAGAGAGGAGTCCAAACCCTCTCTCTCTCACTACGCCCAACTAAGAATATAGCGTGATAAGCCCCTAGTGGTTTGACTGCCCCCTGGCGGTCAAATAATCGCCATAAGTCGACCATTGTGACGTCTGTGAGGCATGCACCTTATTAAGCACTACTGTCTACATAAATATTACCGTTTACGACATTCGTGTAGACCTCCGTACCACGACTCGAATAATACGATTCATGGAAAACACAAATAGTTCGTCAGATGCGTGCGTGGGGGACTGTATGAACCACAAAATCACGATTTCATAAGAGTCACATAGACAGTAGATTCATGCCTTACAAAAGTCACACTTAGATAATCGTACGACTTACTGATGTTGGATGAGTTGAGCACAGCCGTATGTCGTTTTTTTCCTTTAAAGGTGAACCCTGACGGATGAGTTTTTTGCAAGAAACACGTCGAGATCACCAGAAAGACAGCCTTTTCAAGGATAGGAACACTCATTTTGCTCTGGTTTCCTAGAAATCAAACCGTCAAAACGGCGATTCCTCCTTGGCGGAGATGCCGGAGAGAGAAGCCATTTTGGATGGGGTGGGTGGAGGTCACTCATTGTGGTTGAAGCTTGTTTTCTTTCTTTTTTCGTAGTGCAGTAAAAAAATAATGGAGCTATTTCCTTTGTTGTGAGCGAAACTCCTGTAGGTAAACTGCATAAAAGTTTAGAAAAGAAAAAAAAGCTTGTATTGTGAAAATGTCGTGCAAACGATTTGGTCTAAACTCAGGCGGCCATTAGAAGGCGTGTGCCTTCTCTTTCACTGACATAATTTGACTTCCAGCACCTTTGCCAAGGAGGAATCGCCGACTTTTGACGGTTTGATTTCTAGGAAACCATAGCAAAGTGAGTGTTGCGATCTCTGTAAAGGGTGTTCTTCCTGGTGATCTCGACGTGTTTCTTGCAAAAAACTCATCCGTCAGAGTGCCTCTTTAAAGACTGCTACTCCGTGTTTTACAGGTCAATCAATTCACGCTGACATTCAATATGCATAGAGAACTGAACCAATCAACTCACTATTTCAGTTATAGGTTTATTTTATTGAACTTTCCAACTACAACAATAAACAGTTTAAATGCAAAAGACAAAGAAATAGTGGTATAATATATATATATATATATATATATATATATATATATATATATATATAATATAGTTTGCTTTGATAAAACTTTTCTGTGTCCAATGTCTTTATTTGTGAACCTCAGAAACAAAACCAGTTAAAGTTAACTTTGAGTAATGTTCGTGTTCAAAAAAACAAAAACAAAAAATATATATAAATTGTGCTGATTTACTTTTTCTCCCAATGGGGGAGGGACAGTGCCTTATGCAAAAGACAGCTGTTTCGACCTAAGAGAAGGTCTCATCAGTTTGCATGATCGGCCTGCAATTTGACTGTCCAGTGGATGCCAACCTGAGCAAAAAAGACATTCTACAAGAGAATGGTGTCCTCTTTGCATCAAATCGAAAATCCACAATAAAAGCAAACCAGCACAAAGTTAAACCAGAAATAGTAAAAAACCTTATGAAAATCTTATGTAAAATGAACAAAATAATAATGTTCTGAAATGTTGATTTCAAAACCTAATAGACACGACTAGGGAGGGCTAACTACATATATAATATATATATGTTAAAACAAATCATGCAACTCAGCCAAATACTGCAATAGTTGGCAACACGAAAGGTCTAAACTGGACGTCAGAAATGGAGGCTACAACTGTCAGGAATGACGAGAGAGAGAGAGAGAGAGAGAGAGAGAGAGAGAGAGAGAGAGAGAGAGAGAGAGAGAGAGAGAGAGAGAGAGAGAGAGAGAGAGAGAGAGAGAGAGAGAGAGAGAGAGAGAGAGAGAGAGAGAGAGTAGAGTGTAAACTCTGTTCTGTTAATGACATTCGAGTAATAATTTAAAACATAATGTCATGCAGTCCTAAAGAAAACATAACAAGAAAAGAAGAAGACAAAAACCACATCAAAATATCATCAACAAAATGCAAAAGCAAGTGTCGTGCCGAATATGTGTAATTGCTGATTACTCGGAATCATCACATCATACAAATATTGATGGGTGTGAAAAGCAATGAAATTTGTTCACTTGAAACTAGCCAATTTCGCAGAATAGTCAAAATGGTCCACACAGATGTTCAGGGAGGTACATTTAGTTCATCTATATTATTTTCAGAAGTTTTTTCAAGCCAACTTTATTTTCCCATAAGTAACTTTTCATGAATAACAGTCAAGAATGTTGTAGTATCAGAGAAAATGGGTTACATTCAGGGGACATTGGTAGTTATCACTCACAAGCAATTTCATTTATACTTGCGATAATAAGTGTATTACTTAAGAACATTCTGTACGAAATAAGTTGCATGGTACTGTTCAACAAAAAACATTTTTGTTAAGATAATTCTGATGGAAGAAATATATTAAAAATTCGACGAAGAACATATAGCCAAAATATTTTTATGAACGAACGATTTTTGTTTAATTGATGGTTAAGAATGAAATAAATGCTTGGTGTGTAGTTTTTACCTAAGATTTCTAGATTCAGTGTTTTAACTAAACAGCTCAACTTTGTGTGCAACGCAATAGCTGTGCCCATTCTGCGAAATCAGCTGTCCATTCTCTGAAATTGGTTGCTCATTTGAGGCAACGATATTCTAAAAGAGTAAGATGGACTACTTAAAGAGCTCGGCGAACCGGGCTGATAGAGTTATCGTTAGTGGCGACAGTACATTTTCACAGTGGAGGCTATCCAAAAAGTCACACTGGAACTTGAACGGAGAATTCAACTGGCCTATCGACGTGCAAAATGTGTACTGTTTCAAAGGGACATAACCAGTGTTTCTGTCCTCACTACTCATATAGGGAAAAAGAGACCGGATGCTTATTAAATCTTCCCCTATACAGTCTTTGTTTGAGGTAAAGCGCTACATAAATGTACTATTACTTACTTACTTATACCGTGAAAGAGGTCAGAAAACAACAACACGTTTACACAGATTTGGCAAATCGTTGCTGATTCTGCGGAATAGGACATCATGTCCTGATTACGCGGGGTAGGCAAAATAACGGCCGATTCGGTGGACTTGGCAAAATATATGCCGATAATAATAATGATAATAATAATAATAATAATAATAATAGGCAAAATGATAATAATCATAATAATAATAGGCAAAATGATAATGATAATACAAGGCAAAATAACTATGCCTATTGACAACTACACAGATTAGGCACGACGCATGCATATCAAAGAAAAGTTAAAATGCATGTTTCAATCTAAAGATAAAGAAATTGTTCTTAGCAACAACGTAACTATATTCAAAGAAAAAGGGGCAGATCAAGAAGAAGAAGGAATCGAGAGAGAGAGAGAGAGAGAGAGAGAGAGAGAGAGGAGAGAGAGAGAGAGAGAGAGAGAGAGAGAGAGAGTGAGAGAGAGAGAGAGAGAGAGAGAGAGAGAGAGAGAGAATGGATAGAGATGAGAGAGAGAGAGAGAGAGAGGAGAGAGGAGAGAGAGAGAGAGAGAGAGAGAGAGAGAGAGAGAGAGGGAGAGAGAGAGAACAACTAATTACAACAAACACATTTTTTGCTTATCCAAAGCATTATGTACACATAATCTGTAAATCGAACCTATCGACTTCAACAAACAAAGTTGTGCATCTTAAAAACAGTTTGCTTATCTGAAGCATAAGCCAGTATACACACAAAATGTAAATCGAAATTATCAACATCAACAAAGTTGTGCATCATACAAACATGTTGCTTATCTTACAAACATGCTGCTTATATTAAGCATATGCCTGTATACACAAACAAATAACATATGCATAAACATTTTTTTTTTTTTTTGTAAATTGAAATTATCAACTACAACAAAGTAGTGCATCTTATAAACATGTTGCTTATCTGAGGCATATATATATATATATAGAAGGAAAATAAACGATGAACACACTTGAGGATTTCTCCACTTTATTTCACTTTATTTTATTTATATATATAAACGTACAAGAATTGAAGAAGATAAAAACAAACACATATATAGTTTGCTTTAATACAACTTTTTGTGTGTCCAATGTATGTGTTTGTGAACCTAAGAAAGAAACTCAATTACTTTAATTTTAACTTTACGATTTGTTTTGTGTTCTGAAAAGAAGAAAATGGGGGAGATAGACCATGCCTATGCAAAGACAGCTGTTTCGTCTTCGTGAAAGACTTCAGTCTGCATGTCGGCCTGCAAAGTTGTCCACAGTGAATGTTCAAGCTGAGCCAGAAGACTTTCTACAGGAGAAAGGTTGTCCTCTTAGCACCAGATTGAAAGTCCACAATAAAAGCAAACCAGCACTTAATTCAACAGAAATGGTAAAAATCTTATGTACAAAAACAAAAATAATAATGTCCTAAAATTACAATCCCTTGAAGGATTCAAAAAGGCAGCGATTTAATGCTCCAAAAAACTAGACGATTTTGACCAAAAAAACAGATGCTTGTGGCAAAAGAAAAGACCATCTAACCCTAACCATATCCCTAACCACGGAAAGAACCAAGAAATAGAACAGGAGGGTGTAAATCTACATATTTGCCGAGAAATCGATGTACAAAGCCATGCACTTATACTATTTTTTTGCTGGAACAATTCCTTTTTTTGGTCGATACATTTTAAGTCTTTCAAAAAGGGAGGCCACAGAAATCGTAGTGAACACCAACAGACATCCGGTGAGGAGGAATGTAGAGAGGTGTGCTTGGATCAGGTAGACTGATGCGCTTTCCTTCTTCGGTAAGATAATATAAACGATCAAAAATTGAAGAAGAAAAAACAAACACACCATTAAACTTTCCTCTTATATATATATATATATTATATATATATAATTTGCTTTGATAAGAAAAATTTGGTATCCAATGTATGTTTTGTGAACCTAAGAAACAAACTCAATTACTTTAACTTTATCATTTGTGTTATATATATATATAGGCATATATATATATATATATTGGGAGAAAAAGTAAATCAGCACATTAGCACATTATTTTCTTTTCAGAACACAGAACAAATCGTAAAGTTAAAATTAAAGTTATTGAGTTGGTTTTTTTAAGTTCACCAACTGATACATTGGACACAAACAAAGTTTTATTAAAGCAAACTATATATATATATATATATAAGAGGAAAGTTTAATGGTGTGGTTGTTTTATATATATAAACGTACAAACGTACAAGAATTGAAGAAGAAAAAACAACCACACCATTAAACTTTCTTCATATATATAGTTTGCTTTAATAAAGCTTTGTTTGTGTCCAATGTATAAGTTTGTGAACCTAAGAGAGAAACTCAATAAATTTAATTTTAACTTTACGATTTGGTCTGTGTTCTGAAAAGAATATAATGTGCTGATTTACTTTTTCTCCCAATGGGGGGAGATAGACAATGCCTATGCAAAGACAGCTGTTTCGTTGAGAAAGACTCCAGTCTGCATATCGGCCTGCAAAAAAGTTCACAGTGAACATTCAAACTGAGCTAGAAGACTTTCTACAAGAGAAAGGTTGTCCTCTTTGCACCAGATTGAAAGTCCACAATAAAAGCAAACCAGCACTTAATTGAAAAGAAATGATAAACATCTTGTGTAAAATAACAAAAATAATAATGTTCTAAAATTACAATCCCTCGAAGAGAGTAGAAGAGATGGGATGCCATGTTGGTGGATCCAGTGAAGGATTCAATAGGGGAGGTCATAGAAATCGTAGTAAACACCAAGTAGTTCATCTTAGATACATTTTGCTTATCTGAAGCATAAGCCAGTATACACACAAAATGTAAATCGAAATTATCAACATCAACAAACAAAGTTGTGCATCATACAAACATGTTGCTTATCTCAAGCATAGGCCTATGTACACACAAAACATGTAATTGAAAGTACTAACTTCAACAAAGTAGTGCGTATTCCAAACCCTTTGCTTATCTGAAACATTGTGTACACACACATGTAAATCGAAATTTTCAACTTCAGCAAACAATGTAGTGCGTCTTTCACACATTTTGCTTATTTGAAGCACAGGCTTAAATACACACAAATGTAAATTGAAATTATCAACTTCAACAAACGAAGTAGTCCATCTTTTAAATAGTTTGCTTCTCTGAAGCATTATGTACACACGCATGTAAATCAAAACTCTCAACTTCTACATAGTGGAGCATCTTACAATATTTCGCATGTCTGAAGCATTATACAAACGTACACAGCAATGTATTATAATAGCATTAAAACATCAATACTGCTACGACAAAAAATATGTTTTGTGTTTAAACAAAGAAGTGATTTTAAAGCATAGAATTAGAACATGTTTGACTTATCAACCTAGAGACTATGTTTTTTGTCTTTACCTTTTTGTGTGCTTCTTTGGACCTCTTTTATTTACTGTTACTAACAACTTTACTTTTCAACCAATAAACAACAAACAAGAATGATGACTATTACTAACAACTTTACTTTTCAACCAATAAACAAGAATGATGACTATTACTAACACCTTTACTTTTCAACCAATAGACAACAAACAAGAATGATGACTATTACTAACACCTTTACTTTTCAACCAATAGACAACAAACAAGAATGATGACTATTACTAACACCTTTACTTTTCAACCAATAGACAACAAACAAGAATGATGACTATTACTAACACCTTTACTTTTCAACCAATAAACAACAAACAAGAATGATGACTATTACTAACACCTTTACTTTTCAACCAATAGACAACAAACAAGAATGATGACTATTACCGACACACGCGACTGGTCCACCACACGGGGTCCACCACACTCAGACTTCTATTAATATTGAATGACAATGTAAAGGCTCCATTTTTTTCTCTCTCTTAAACTTCCATTTTGTTGGGGGTTTTTCTCACTGAAAACAAAAAGGACCGTGTTCCAGTCTTCTAGTCTAAAGTTCGAAATCAATCATAATGAAAATTGGCAAAATGGTCTCTGGTGTCCCGACGATGTTGCTGAATAAATCCGTTTATCCAAATATCCAATATGAATGACAAAAAAAAATTCACTGTTTTGTGGCAAAACTACGCTTAATATATCAGTTTATCCAAATATCCAATGTGAACGGCAAGTTTAGTTCCTTTTTTTCTTCTTCACTTTCTCTACTCTTTATCAACAGACAATGCAACACCTCACTTTCTTTATTCTTTACTCTTTATCAACAGACAATGCAACACATCACTTTCTCTACTCTTTAATCTTTTTTAAAAAACAAAACAAACCGAACCAATATTTGTGGACAGCAAAAAAGACTACCTTCGGTACTCTCTCTCTCTCCCCCTCTCTCTCCACCACCCCTCTCTCTCTCTCTCCTCTCTCTGCGTATGCATGCAGAGGAGGGGGGAGAATGGGGGGACGGGACTTGTGTGTATGCGCATATGCACACGCATGTGTGTGTCTATGCATGTCTGTGAGTATGTGTTGTGTGTGTATGTGTGCCTGTGTGTGTGTGAAAGTGTATGCGCGTGTATGAACATTGGTTCCATGGATATATGTGCATACATTGGATGATTAACGTGTGGGGGCCTAGACCAGGAGAAGTATGTGTGAATTATTTATCGCACAGCGACGGGAGTCGCGCCCACATGAGATGTCTTGGCGGGCAAATGAGTCAGTCCGGTGCAAGATGAGTGTCGGGAACAGACGTGTATTGTGTAGTGCTGTGAAGAGTTACTAGATTAGCGATGCAATAGGCTATTTTCTCTTTCCAAAAATAACAAAGAAAATCAGGTTATTGTAATAAAATGTGTCTTTACTCGTCAGATCAGAATGGGAACACTTTACAAACCTAGGCTAGTCTATTTATAAAATTAAAAAAAAAGCCTATTTGTATTAGGTCTACAAGTCGTGTAGGAAGCGGCAAAACACACATATTATGTCACATGGGGCTATTTGCTACGACTTTCATGTCATGATTAATAAGGCTGCTACATTCAATTAATAACTTTCTAAGTTTTCTGCCCCACAAACCCTTATGTAGCCTTTTCTACAAGCCTCTTATTACACAATGCTATGAACAAAATATCTTACCCTCGTCAGGCGTTCAGTGGTCCAATATTATAAATGTTTGACAACAATAGTGTTATGGCCCTTTCAGCTACTGGACTCTTTTGGTCTTCTGGTTACAACGTTGTAATTGTTTTACAACAACAGTGTTATGACCCTTTCAGCTACTGGCCTCTTTAGTTACGATGTTATGGCCCTTTCAGTGGCCCTCTGGTTACAACGTTATAATTGGTTTTACAACAACAGTGTTATGGCCTTTTCAGCTACTGGCCTCTTTAGTTACGATGTTATGGCCCTTTCAGTGGCCCTCTGGTTACAATGTTATAATTGGTTTTACAACAACAGTGGCATGGCCCTTTCAGCTACTGGCCTCTTTAGTTACGATGTTAGGATTGTTTAAATATATAAATAATAATAATAATAATAATAATAAATAAATAAATAAATAATATAAAATCAATAATAAATACATAAAAAATGTTATGGCCCTTTCAGTGGCCCTCTCTGGTTACAATGTTATAATTGTTTCACAACGGTTATGGCCCTTCCAGTTCGTGGCCTCTTTGGTTACGATGTTAATAATATGATTCTCTAATAAATAATATTATGGCTCTTTCAGTTGCCGTTTTGTTACAATGTTATGATTGCTTAACAACAACAACAACAACAACAAATGTTATGGTCCTTTCAGTGGCCCTCCTTTGATACAATGTTATATTCGTGACTATTTGGCAATTATTGTTTTGCGCCATAGTCAGCATGGCAATGGTTAACTTGTGGTCCTTTCAGACTGGCCAGTTCAGAAAATAGCACAGTTTTGATACATTTGATTCACTACTGCTCTTCACGATGTTCAAATGCTTCAGAGTACAAGAGTAAGACTAAGCTCATTCTGGTTACATGATGGGGATATTGCACTAACAATGAAACAATGACACCCATAATTGGGAAATAAATTTGTGTCATGATCATTTAACAATAGTCAGAAAGTTGATTGCCTGTACAAAGTTAATTGAAACTGAACACCATGAGAATGTGGATTAGTAACCCAAACAATGAGAGCTATATATGCGTATTAAAGGCTATGGTTATATGAATTTTCAGCTTTAGATGGCTAACAGTAACACTTGGGTGGAGTTAAAGCATTATCCGGTGCAAGTTTGTGTGTGTACTAATGCGGTTGGTCTGAATTCCAAATAAGACGTCAATTATGATAGATTTATTTGAATGCCTGATTCCGTTAGGATGTGTCTTTCTACATCTTTCCAAAATCTTTTTACTGCAGGGCAATTGTAAAATAAATGTTCTATATAATCAATTTGGTCCTGATAAGAGTCGCATTTGTTTGAGTCTGTTACTTTCATTTTTTCAAGTAGTATGTTTGTGGGATATAAGTTATGTAAAACATTTCACTGTAGTTCACGCAATCTAGTCTCCTTTGAAGATAACCTTGCTATTAACCAAGTGTTTTTATTCAATTCATAGTTTAGTTTTCTGCGCCAAAAAATTATGTTTGGGATAACTTCAGTTTGTTTTCTTTTGTTTAATGCGTTTCTTATTTGTTTGGGCTTTGCATTAAGCATGCGGGCATCACATTCACTAGGTTGAATATTTTCTACTATAAAATTAGTTTCACATATCCATTGAAGCCACACAGGTGGCAGTGCATTACAGAGAGCGTTATACTAAAAAATAGTGACAGCGTTCCGGAATCCTAATAAGTCATTTATTTCTTCAATACGGAGTAATCTATTTTCATGTATGTGTACAAAGAAGTGATTTTAAAGAATAAAATTAGAACATGTTTGACTTTTATCAACCTAGAGACTGTTTTTTGTCTTTTGCCTTTTTGTGTGCTTCTTTGGACATAACATAGCTCAAAACATAATGGGTGAATTGAAAACAGATTGTAAGGGGGAAGAATCATACCAAAATAAATTGATTTCCTAATTTTTGTAGTTCTTAGTTGTTGTTTTTTCTAAAACACTGTGGAATGATTGCATTTGATACATTCAATATCGGATTTTGTAGTTAGATAGTATATCCATTCGTGTACATAGATTTCGTTTTAAGCTTGTATGATCCACGTTCTTAATTAAAACTATAAAAGCGTTATTCACACCGTGTGTGTCATTGAGATGATAGTACTATTAGGTTATAGACCGGCCTGCCACAGAAAAGTAATAGGTTACCCCGGCGTGGGGGGGGGGGGGGGGGGGGGGGGGGGTGGGGGGGGGGGGGGGGGGGGGGGGGGGGGGGGGGGGGGGGGGGGGGGGGGGGGGGGGGGGGGGGGGGGGGGCACTATGATTTTCTGAAGCTTTTTTATGATAAAAATCGAAAGCTTGCCCATTTAAAAAAATAGGGCTACACACGTCTAGAAGGGGTTTTCTGGCCTATTTTCCCTTCTTTGGCGTCTGTATTTTCATTTTGAGGGTAGGGTTAGTTGGATACCTGTAAAAACTCCAAATTCCTTTTCATTTTCGTTATTTCACCTGTGTTCTACAGAAGATGAACAAATTCATCAACAGACACCAAATAGAGGTACTTTGTATTCCTAAATACTTAGAAAGACTTCATTATAGAGAAAGGTATCCTTAAATCGAGATTTCCTTCTTTGGCCTCTGTATTTCAGATGTATGTAGCGGAATTGTGAATTTTCATGCAACAGGCATGACATTTGGCATGATGGTTTCTTATGGTGTGTTTATCAATTTCTGATGTAAGGACATTTGCGATTCAGCCTTTAACCCATTCAGTGCCAAGGGGTATTTTATCATAGACAGTAATAAATAAATAAAAAATTCTAGTGGTATGCATTTTCATGAAACAAGCATGAAATTTGGCAAGATAGTTTCAGTATGGTGTGTTTACCAATTTCTGATGTAGGGACATTTTCAATTCAGCCTTTAACCCATTCAGTGCCAAGGGCATTTTGATCACGGACAGTTATAAATTAAAAATTTAAAAATTCTAGTGGTATGCATTTTCATGAAACAAGCATGACATTTGGCATGATAGTCTTTTTTATGGTGTGTTTACCAATTTCTGATGTAGGGACATTTTCAATGCAGCCTTTAGCCCATTCAGTGCCAAGGGCATTTTGATCACGGACAGTTATAATTTTAAAAAATATTCTAGTGATGGGTATTTTCATACAATAAGCATAGCATTTGGAATTATAGTCTTTTCTTATGGCATGTTTATCAATTTCTGACGTAGGGACATTTTCAATTTAGCCTTTAACCCCTTCAGTACCAAGGGCATTTTAATTGCAAATAGTTATTTAATTAAAGAAAATTGTATTGCTGGCCATTTTTACGTAACAATTATAACATTTGGCAAATATTTTTTCATGCTGTTTTATCCATTTTTGACATAGGGATATTTTCAATTCAGATATTAACCCCTTCAGTACCAAATGCATTTTGATTGCGGAACTTTTAATTCAACAACAAATTCTAGTATTGTGCATTTTCATATAACAAGCTTCAAATTTGGCACGTTAGTTTCAATGTCGCATTATAGCACCACAATGATTTAACACCCATGTCACTAAAAAGCATCAAATCAGGGCCTGTTATTTGAAGAACCCTATTTTCTTAATTTTGGGAGGTAGGGATAGGCCTAATGTGTCACAGAGGAATTTGCAAATATACAGTGGGGTTTTCTGTACCCAGGTAAGTTAAATGGTATTTGTTTGGCTGAAAAATGGCTGGTGGCGAAAGGGTTAACCCCTTCAGTGTCAAGGGCATTTTGATCGCGAACAGCTATTTATTTTTTCTTAAATTCTAGTTTTCGGCATTTTCATGTAACAAGCATAAAATTTGGCATGGTGGTTTCTTATGGTGTCTTTATCCATTTCTGACATAGGGATATTTTCAATCCAGCCTTTAACCCCTTCAGAGCCAAAGACATTTTGGTTGCAGAACATTTAATTCAACAAAAAATTCTAGAGTGTATTGCATTTTTGATATAATTTTGGTTGCAGAACATTTAATTCAACAAAAATTCTAGAGTGTATTGCATTTTCATATAACAAGCATGAAACTTGCATGAGAAAAATGTACGGGGGAGGGGGGGAGGGGCGGGGGCTGTTGGCGGGGGGTGGGGGGGGGGGGTGTGTTTATGGTTTAGTCCGTGGGAAATGGGGGACAAGTGTCTGGGGTCAAATGTACTACAATTGGACCGTCATGTTGTTAGGAAAATGTAATTGAAATATTTTTTAGCATTTGAGATTTTCCGTTCTTGCTTTTTTAATTCTGACATAAAAGTTTATGTGGATGATACGCTTTTATAAATAGTTATTCTTACTGCATTAATGTATGCAGTGACAGATTCCATGAGTCTACAATAAAATTATTGCTGGTTATGTTGTTAACAAATGAAACTGAAATGGATTTTGCTGGATCTTGCATCTTATTAATATTTCTTTAATTTCTGTGTTGTTGTTTTTTTGCGTTCTTTTCTGCCAATGACACCCTCCCTTATGAACAAAATGGATACCTCTAAAATTGTGTGTATAATTATTTTTGTATTATACGGAGTAATAGGCTCCAGAGCCAAGTAGCTGAATAATGTGGACAACACCTAATTGCCAGACTTGGTTTGCCACATGTTTATGTTTAAAAGTTCTTAAGTTTTATTATCATAACTGAACAATAAATTAGTTCTGTTCCTCTTCTTTTCTCCTTCTCCTGAGGGCCATTCTGGCTCAATTGGGGGGAAAAAGACTGAAAATATATGATAGCAGGCTTCAAAATCATAGATTGCATGCTTCTTGGATATTACTCTTACACTTCTGTTGAACTTGATGACATCCTCTACAATACTTTATATAGTTTTAATAACGCTTAACAAAACAAAAATTGATATATAGGGGTTTACCTTTTCAGGGGCTTGTATTGTGTCAAATTGTGTCATATCAACAGCTATTCCATTGACACACTTTCAGGTATATAGGCCTATTACATTAACCGGATTTTAAAAAATAATGTCCGTTTAATGTATAAAAGCAACCTGTATGCAGTAACTGTTTACTTATTGTTCTGTAATGTTACTTTTTTTAGACACACTTCCTGGAGCATTTAATGAATGCTTGGGTTTAGCTGGTATTAAAATGTAAGTCTAGTTAAATTATAAATGAAACACCCAGCTTTAAGAAAGCGTCCGTTTTTTGGTGGTTAAAGCCGTTAATTGTACATTCAAATCATATTTGCTACTTTCAACACACGTAGTAGCAAAATAATGAAATTAAAATTTTTAATTCAATTTAAATGTAATGCTACTTTTTAAATAGAATGAACCGACGACACATTGTACCCCCAAAAACATAACATTATCTTGACTTCATAAGTCAAATGGCAAGTAGGCCTAGGAGCTAAGTCCACAACAGGATGTTCAAACAAGTACACAATTCAAGTACAACTAGAGCGCTAAGAGACTAGATGACCAGCCGCAAAACACATTATCTACGACATTAGCTGCATGCCACATTTCCACCATGCGGTACATTTTCCATGTCGCGTGGCAGGAAAGACATTGTGTTACAGTGACCTTGACCTTTGACCAATGACCTTCATTTACTAACTTGGCCTAGATGTCCTACCCACTTATGGGCATGCAACATTCATGCGTCTTAGGTCCCTCCGTTCAAACGTTGTTTGTGTTACCATACAAAAACGCCTCCAATAGGGCACGTTTTATGGTTAAGTGAGCTTGACCTTTGACCAGTGACCTTCATTTACTAAACATGGCCTATGTATCCCTAACTACCTAGGGGCATGCAAAATTTTAGGCGTCCTAGGTCCCTCCATTCAAACATTATCGTGTTACCCTACAAAAAAAGCTCTCCAATGTGGCATATTTTATGGTCCATGGGTGACCTTGACCTTTGACCCAATGACCTTCATTTACAAACATGGTCTATGTATTCTAACTACCTAGGGGCATGCAAAATTTGGAGCATTCTAGGTCACTCCGTTCAAACGTTATCCTGTTACCATTCAAAAAAGCCTACAAAATGGTGCATTGTGTGCTCCAATTACCTTGATCTTTGACCAATGACCTTCGTTTTTCTTACTGGACCTAGATATCATAAGTATATGTGAGTATGCAAAATATTAGCATTCTTGGTCTCTCCGTTCAAAAGTTATTATGTTAACATGTATGCATACATACATAGTCAGCCATCCAGTCAGACAGAAACAGACAGACAGACAATAGTGAAAACATAACCAGCTTTGCTTCACGGCTGATAAAAATGATATACATATGCTAAAGATTTCAAACAGTATATGTATAAGCCAAAACAGCAAAAGTAATTGCTTCCTTATAACTTCTAAGATGCAGCTGTGTATTTTCCTATGCAGCTTTTGCTGATTTTGCCCTATGGCAAAGACAAAACTGACCGGAAGTTGTTACAAAATTACAGTTTGTAAAGCCCAGAGGATTGCCTGTCACATTTGTAGACACTTGTGCATCTGAAAACAGAATTAATTTTTATTTTATTGTGTAAATTAAATTGTTTCTGTGCATTAAATTACCCCTACTCCTTTCCCTCTTTCTTTAAAATTGAATTATATGTATGTTTATATATGCGCATGTAACATAGTGGAGCCCTATTTTTATTTTTGGCAAACAAGTAAAATTGAAAAGCATATTGACCAAGCTTTCAGAAAAAAATAGTGACCAATCACCCCCCCCCCCCCCCCCCCCCCCTGTGGGTCTATTAGTTAAATTCAGTGGAATAACTAAAATATCAATCCAAACAATTTTCCTTTGAAATGGAAGTAACCAGTATCCCTTAGATTTCAGGATTTAAATTTTGTTTTAGCATTTTGTTGTATTATTTTGACATGAATATTATTATTCTTAAATAATGCAGGTTCCATATTCATTCTCTGAATATTCCCGTAGTAATGCTCTGGATGTTTGATTGTATAATATGGTCAAAATAACAGTAAAATAGTCATGAAACTGTTTTTCTTGCTACAGATGCAAAGATGCATCTATTCCCAACAGCTTGATATATCTCTGTGGACATCATGGTTACCATTAGGTACATAGGCCCTAAGTTTACATGTAAAATTTATCACCAAAAAGGCCTTTGCAGCAGGTGATTTACTTTGTATCCTCCTTTGTTCTCTTACACATCTGTGACGAGTACAGTTGTGATATTTAAAAAAAACGTTCGTGAGGTGGAGATGTATGTCGATGGAGAGGAGAGAGAGAGAGATAGAGGAGAGAGAGGGGGAGAGAGAGAGAGAGAGAGAGAGAGAGTAAAAGACGTTGTGCATGCGATGTCTGTAGTTTTGTTAGTTGTATAGAGTTTTAAAAGGTCTTTCTTGGGGAAAAAAAAACTATTCCACCACCCGACCGCAACATCATTGGGCTTGTAACACTTACGTTCACGTGTCCACTTCATAAAGTCAGGGTACACTTTATGCTGAGATTTCGAGAGGTGAAGATGGTTGCACAACCGACAGGCCAGGCCCAGTTCCATAGTAGCAACATTCACCACTTGATCTTTGGCTTCAAGCATCCGAGCGTAGAGCAGAGGGTCTGCAGTCAGAGTTTTCAAATAGTTGGCCAGGTTTTGGGGACTTGTAAAATCAGCTGTGTTGATAAAAGTTCCATGAGGAAAGTAGCGACTGTAATTGGCAGCCCCGCGGACAATGGGCACAACATGAACATCGTGGAATAGTTTGAAAAACTTCTCTGTGACATAGTCTTGGCAAAACGAGTTCTCAAACGAAAGATAAAAGTAGTAGGTTGTGTTCAGAAGACGGAAACATTCAATTTGATTCTGTTTTGGACACTTTCTGCGTGAACAAGCCCCATAAATGTCTACATCAATGTATTTTTGCAAGTCTTTGACATAACGCTGTCTTTTACTCGACGTTTGGTGGTTACTTATGAACCAGGCTACTGTTCTTGTTTTCTTCACTGCAATACTCGTGTAGTTTTTTAAGGATGCTTTTGAGCGAAAACCTAAATAGCCATAAGGTGTAAAAATATCAGAATCGGTTATGTAGCCCATAGTCAAATTGAAAACACTTTTCCACTTTGGTGAATCGTGAAACCCGTAGTAATGTTCTGGAGACTCCAGAGAAAAGGCAATCCATAATTGTTTGAGCGAATACCTTCGAGGGGGCGTTTCTGTATTCAGTCTACACACTGTGACAAAGACAGCATCAGCTTGTGGAAGTAACGTTTGATCATCCGTAAATCTGCAAGCATTGTACTCACATTCATTGAACAAATTCTGGTAGTGTTTATCATGAGGAAACCACCATTCTTGACGATTTAGATTGACAATCAGCTTTGGTTTTCCAATCACTTTTGTTGTCTGATTCGGATTTGCAGCTTCGTAGGGCATGTAACGTAAGTCCTCAGGTGGACAACGTTTCGTGAAAGCCCCAAAA
>CM065689.1:50710345-50720677 GCA_017654935.2 Phymorhynchus buccinoides | reverse complement strand
AGTAAACGGGGAACAGCTAAGCGTTTCCTGCTCTGTGTGTGTTGTGTTGTGTGGGTGTGTGTGTGTGTGTGGGTGTGTGTTGTGTGTGTGGTTGTGTGTGTGTGTGTGTGGTGTGTGGTGTGTGTATGTGTTTTGTGTGTGTGTGTTTCGTCTGTCCTTTACCAAACTGGTTCCATTTCAAATGTAACGGTAACAATGCTAAGGCGGTTTTCTCTGCTCTGTCTGTGGTGTGTTTGTGTGTTGTGTGTGTGTGTGTGTGTTGGTGTGGTGTGTGTTGTGTGTTGTGTGTGTGTGTTGTGTGTGTGTGGTGTGTGTTATGTGTGTGTGTGTGTGTGTGTGTGTGTTGTTCGTTCTTTCTGTGCCAACTGTGTTCCAGTGCAAAGGGAAACGGGGAACAAAGGCTAAGCTTTCTCTTGCTCTTTGTTTTTTGGGTTGTGGGGGTGGTGGGGGTGGGTGTGTGTGTGTGTGTGTGTTTGTGGTCTGTGTGTGGTGTGGTGTGTGTGTGTGTGTGTGTGTGTGGTGTGTGTGGGTGTGGTGGGTGGGTGGGTGTGGGTGTGTGTGTGGTGTGGTGTGTGTGGGTGTGTTGTGGTGTGTGTGTGTGTGTGTTTGTTTGTTGTTGTGTGGGGGTTCTGTGTGCTGTGTGTGGGTGGTGTGTTGTGCCCGAGCGCCAAACAAGGTGTGTGTGTGTGTGTTTGTGTGAAAGTGTGTGTGTGTGTGTGGGTGTTGTGTGGTGTGTGGTGTGTGTGTGTGTGTGTTTTTTTGTGTGGTTGTGTGTGTGGTGTGTTTTGTGTGTGTGTGTGTGTGTGTGGTGTGTGTGTGTGGTGTGTGTGTGTGTGTGTGTTCGGCTGTCTGTGACCAAACTGTGTTCCAGTTCATAGCGCACAAGCCACTGAACCGATCGAAACGAAACTTGGTACAATGGTTTGGACGGGTCTTGCAGTTGCGGTACGTGAAGACAAAAAATGTTTTACGTCCTACGGTCTGAAACAGACACATAATGGGACATTAGTAGATATCAAGATGGTGGGGACGATCCTGGAGGCAATGCCAGGCAGGCAGTGCAACAAAAGAAAGTCCCGTAATTTTTTTTTTTTTTTTTTTTTTCTAACTAATATAGATATTGTGACACCAGTTGCGGTACCGCGATGGTCAGATTAATAGAATAAAAAATCCATTAATGACGGAAATTCGACTAGTACAAAACATTGATTATTTTTCAAAGATAATAAATGGATTTAAACCAAAGTTGATAGAGCTAAAAAGGTGTCTCCTTAATGCCTTTTTGGGGGAAACAATATGTAATTATTCAGTATTGCCCCGTGCCAGGACTCAAAACTTATCTCCCCCTGCAATTGTCACCAGTAACTGGGAGTACAGCTTTTAATTCTGCCCTCTTGGTTTTTCCTAAAAATTATCAATTTGTCAGTTTTGTTCTCTCATCGTCTGTCTTTCACAGGTTCTCGCAGGTTCTCAGAGGTTCCTTTCCTCTGGAAGGCTAGCAGCCTGTAGAGGGTCTTGGAATTCGCTCCCTTCGTTGGTCAGGTCGCTCCACAATTCGGGAGCCTCTTGTCTGAGGGTGGATGGTGGCTCTAGACTATTGCTGGAATTCTCTGTAGTACCTGTCTAACCTGCCCTTGAACGCATTCAAAGAGGGTGCATTGGCTATTTGATCTGGCAGATTATTCCAGGCTGTGACCACTCTCAGCCCAAAGTAGTGCTTTCTGATGTCAAGATGGGACGCTTGCGTTCTAACTTTAAGTTTTTTTGCAAGAAACACGTCGAGATCACCAGAAAGACAGCCTTTTCAAAGATCGGAACACTCACTTTGCTCTGGTTTCCTAGAAATTAAACCGGCAAAACGGCGATTCCTCCTTGGCGGAGATGCCGGATGAGAGTAGCCATTTTGGATGGGGTGGGTGAAGGTCACTCATTGTGGTTGAAGCGTTTTCTTTTTTTGTAGTGCAGTATAAAAAAAAAAAATGGAGCTGTTTCCTTTGTTGTGAGCGAAACTCCTTTAGATAATCTGCATTTTTTTTAAAATGCTTGTATTGCGAAAATTTCGTGCAAACGATTTGGTCTAAACGCAGGCGGCCATTAGAAAAGAGACGGCAAAATGGGTGTGTAAAAAAATTGACTTCCAGCACCTCCGCCAAGGAGGAATCGCCGATTTGAACGGTTTGATTTCTAGGAAACTTAGAGCAAAGTGAGTGTTGCAATCTCTGTAAAGGGTGTTTTCCTGGTGATCTGGACGTGTTTCTTACAAAAAAAACTCATCCGTCACGGTGGCCCTTTAAGCGAATGTCCTCTTGTGCGTGATCCAGTACTAGATTGGATGATTTCCTCGCTGTCAACACAGCAAAGACCTTGCTTGAATTTGTATGCCTCAATGAGATCGCCTCTGAATCTTCTGTAAGCTAGACTTGGTAGTTTACGAGCTCTGAGTCTCTCTGCATACGTTTTTGTCTTTTAGTTCTTTGTGTATAACTGCCTGTCAAAATGTTAGTGTTTTCTTCTTCTTTTTTCATAGTGTTGTTCAAGTAATTATGGTCAGGAAAAACTCAGAACAATGCATGTGTGTACCCTGAGACCTGAGACATGAAATGCCACGGCAGTTGAAAGTCGGTAAGAGCAGGGAGATATCCCACTGCCTGGTATGGCCAAATTGATAGCTAGGTTTTCCAAGTGTACCCACACACCCTCATCACCCTGTGCATCCCCCCCCCAAAAAAAAAAAAGAGTAAAAAATGCATAGGTGCTGCACTTGCGGGGGAGAGACTAGAACATAATTACTAAATACCAATATCAAAGATATCAAATACACACACACACACACACATTATTCTTCGGAGTTGTTGGGTAAAAGGGTAGTTGTCACCACGCAGGAGGGATGGAGTGGGGGTGATTGTGGATTTGTCACTTCAGCAAGGGGACACGTTGGGGAGTGATGGAAAAGAGGGCAGAAGGGTGAAGGGAGGGCAGGGTAATGGGTGGGGGGGGGGGGGGGGTTCAGGGACACGGTGTGTTACTGACGGGTGTTGAGGCCACTGGGGGCCATAGTCCCAAGCGGGCAATTATGGTGGACTCCACGAATTTCCTACGCTGCGCATGTATTAAGTAGATGCATTCTGCCAAACTGCTGGTTATCTGAAGGCCAGTTGGATTGTGGCTGTGGCTGTTGAAGTGGATGGATGCATGGGTTGAGGTGATGTAGTTTTGATGGGAGAAAAACTCTCTCTCTCTCTCTCTCTCTCTCTCTCTCTCTCTCTCTCTCTCTCTCTCTCTCTCTCTCTCTCTCTCCTCCTCTCTCTCTCTCTCTCTCTCTCTCTCTCTGCCTAATATAATCCGACGTAGTCAAGACAAGACTGACAGCAGCTGATTACTCACTGCAGCCATGCGGCTAAACAAAGGATGATGACGCCACGACAACACAAAAATCGATACGTCATCATGCACAACTCTTTCTTCTCTACTCATTAATTGTTTCCGTGATGACCCATACAATGCTGCGAGCAAGCCAATATTCCTGCTTTCTTGTTGGGGTGGGTGGTGGGTGGGAGGTGTCATCTGGAGTATGGGAACCAAATTTGGAATCTATATATAAAACGGCAACCAGTTTCAATTGAGCGTGTACAGAGGAGAGCTACTAAATTAATAACATTCTTAAAAATCATGATTATAGTGAAATGCTACACAAAATGTACCATCTTTGAAATGCAGAAGACTTCGTGGTGACCTAATCAATGTTTATAAAATTCTTAACGGTCCTGACAATACTAACAAAAGCTTGTTCCAGATCTCAAATTTTTCAAAGACTAGAAATCATGAATTAAAAATACTAACACAGTAGAATATCAATACCTACAGTAGAACTAACATCTGGAGACACTTTTTCAGTAACAGAGTAACTAACTGTTGGAACACACTTCCTGCTCAAACAAAACTTGCACCTGATAGAGGTGGGGAAAAAAACCGGTTTGAACCGAAAAACCGGTCCTGAAATTCCGCGGTTCGAAAAACCGGTTCGAGTTGCTGTGAACCGGGTTTTTTTTAACTGCAAACTGAAAGTAAGTTTTCTCTTAGAATAACGCATTCTTTTCGAAGAACAACTCTGAATCTCAGCGCAGATTGGGTGCTTGCAAACCAGCAGTAGCTGTTTCTAGTTGTAAGGAGCAAGTATGGCCAATGATTAGGCCTACACTACAGTAACGAACACTTGGAGGCATATTCTCCTGGAAAAAAATCGGAAGAGTGATGGAGTGATGGAGTGATTGTAGAAAGTATTGCTTTGTGCTTGCAATGTGGCAGTGCGGTCAATGGGGTGGTGGAACAACAAACATGACTAATCACCAAGAGAACTGTGAATGGAACAACAATAAAACAATGTCTTTTTAAGTTTATTTCATTTCATTTCTATACATTCTTATGCTAAGAAGATGAGCAAATATGTTCGAAAAGATTTTGATCTGCACACACACACACACACACACACACACACACACACACACACACCACACACACACACACACACACACACACACACACACACACACACACACACACACACACACACCACACACACACATATATAAGCGTTTTCTTATCAATAAACGGACATGAACTTGCTATGATATTTGCACTGTATTTTATTCATACGTAAATGTGTATACTCTCTCTCTCTCTCTCTCTCTCTCTCTCTCTCTCTCTCTCTCTCTCTCTCTCTCTCTCTCTCTCTCTCTCTCTCTCTCTCTCTCTCTCTCTCTCTCTCTCTCTCTCTCTCTCTCTCCTCTCTCTCTCTCTCTCTCTCTCTCTCTCTCTCTCTCTCTCTCTCGCTCTCCCTCCCCATCCCCCGGATTTCTTGAATTTTGCAAGCACTTTTTTCTCTCTCTCACAACTTTACTGAATTTGGAAGTTGATTTTCAGTACATTTGCAAAATTCTTCATACTGTTTCAGACAAAGCACTCTAAAGGGATCGCTACACTGCATACGATTCGATTCACTGCGATGCGATTGTGAAATTTGTGAGGCATGATTCACGTGAAATTCTACTGTCTAAATGAATCTGATGAAATCATACCAGTTTTGTTCTCTATATGTGTAGCCCCCCCCCCCCCCACCCCACCCCACCCACCCCCCGTACACGAAATATAATGAAATATCTGCATTTTTTGTACCACACACTTTACTTGATTCCTGTATTGCGGTCTACATGAACGAACATAGTAGAATCATTTTATATCATTTTTAGACGGAAGTATTTCACGTGAAACATGACTTACAGACATCGTCACAATCGGATCGCATTTGGGATAGAATCGTATGCAGTGTAGCGGCCCCGTAACAGTACTCGTTTCCTTTTCATCCTGCGTGTAAGTGCCCGTTAGAGAGAGAGAGAGAGAGAGAGAGAGAGAGAGAGAGAGAGAGAGAGAGAGAGAGAGAGAGAGAGAGAGAGAGAGAGAGAGAGAGAGAGAGAGAGAGAGAGAGAGAGAGAGAGAGAGAGAGAGAGAGAGAGAGAGAGAGAACTCGAGCTCGAACTCGATTTGTTTTATTTGAGGTAAACAGAAAAAGCATAATGGTCTTTTGAGAGAGAGAGAGAGAGAGAGAGAGAGAGAGAGAGAGAGAGAGAGAGAGAGAGAGAGAGAGGGAGAGAGAGAGAGAGAGAGAGAGAGAGAAGAGAGAGAGAGAGAGAGAGAGAGAGAGAGAGAGAGAGAGAGAGAGACAGAGAGAGAGAGAGAGAGAGAGAGAGAGAGAGAGAGAGAGAGAGAGAGAGAGAGAGAGAGAGAGAGAGAGAAGAGAGAAACAGAGAGGGAGAGACAGAGAGAGAGAGAGAGAGAGAGAGAGAGAGAGAGAAGAGAGAGAGAGAGAGAGAGAGAGAGAGAGAGAGAGAGAGAGAGGCCTATAAACATAGAGATAGCTTCACGTGCTGTAGTGCCACCGAGGCTGAACCTTTCCCAGCTCTCACGCCAACAAGTAAGAAACCTATGACCAATACTAATCAATGTGGTCAGAATCTTATTTGCCTGCTTATTTTTATCTGTCAAGGTCCGTCAATAAACACAGTCTGTTTGCTTTTAATACACACATTATATATATATATATATATATGGTGTATGGCCAAAAGAGACTATATTATCTTCTATTTTCATGCATATACCTACATTGCGTGAGGTACCACCTACACTGGTCAACATTTGCTAAGGATAGACTTTTATAACCTTGATTGCTAAAAGGTGGTGTACTTGTGAGCAATACAATTTACATGACCGGAAAGAGCAATCATCCGTGAATACACGCTCACTCAAACTTGTTTTCATCCAACTTCCTGTTCACGTGCATCAAGTGAATTTCGAGTTCCACCCCCAAAAGTGTTATTTCGCTTAAATGGAGTGAAAACCTAAAAGTCAGTAACATTGTCAGAATCAACGACATTTCTTGCTCACATCGCAAAAGTCGTTAAAGAGACAAAGTTTCATGGCCGAAGTGAGATAATGACGTCATTTGACAAGCAAAGAGTTGTCTTTCTGTGTTAGTATGATGGAGAACAGCTGTACACAGACTCTCTTTGTCATTAGTGTTTGAAATATCGCAATGTGTCGCTTCCAAAGCTTGGATTCACTGCCATGAGGTTGGTACTGCTGATAGACGTCGTGAAGGTGGCAGAATTTGGGAGACTGGTAATAAAAATGGCCGTTTTCTGCTTTTTTCAGGCCTGCCCAAATCATTATATCGCAGCATTGTGATTTGCTGAATGCCTCATTGCGGAACATTTCCACCCAAACTGTGAGGAACGGACTCCATGCTACCTTCACTCTCCCTGAGCATGTTTGGGCATACTGGTCCTTCAAGCTCATGAGCAGCGCTGTGTTTTGAGAGCCCAGAACCACGTCATCTTGACATTATGAGACTGGACATGAATTCTCTTCACCAACGAGTTCAGGATCTGTCTTAATTTCACGGATGGTCTTGCCAGGGTGTGGAGGTTCTCAGGAAAGCATTACCAGGAAACGTGAGTCAGAGTGTGTGGCAGATCTTGGGGTGGGTCTTTGACGGTTTAGGCCTGTATCAGCATGGTCAGGAAAACAGTGTCACAAATTCTTCAAAAGGAATCCCTGATAGCTGTTCACTACAGGTATGAGTTCATCGATGTCCACGTCAAACTTTCTGCTGGTACGACCCGAGATGACGTCATCTTCGTGGATGATAATGCAAATTTTCATCGAGCAAGGGTTGTTTACGTGTACATGCAGCAAGAGACCATTGTCCATATGAGGTAGATTCCCCAATCCAGAGACTTCAGTCTGATAGAACAATGTTGAAACATGCTCCAGGCAGCCGTTAGCAGCCGTTCACAGCAGCTCAGAAGTCTACAGGACCCAGAACAGTGCTGTTAGAGGAGTGGAACACCCTGGATCAGCAGGAACTTCAAAAGCTCCTCCAGAACACAAAATGGCGTTTCCAAGCTGGAATTGCAGTGACGGGGTCTCGCACATGCATATCCGTGACTTTTCTTGCCGCCAAAAGCAAAAATAGTCTGAAGATTAAAATGTATCTCCATTCGGTTGTTTTATGCATTGTGATGGGCTATCACTAACTTTCCTTAAGGCAAGCCAATCAAATTATTCTCGGACCTCGTTTTTGCATTAACGTGTGAAGATGAAATGCTAATTGAACTAAATAAGTTTTTAAAAAATAATGGCTTTATGTTTATTTTTGATCATTTTGCATGTTTACGATGCTTTCCTTAGCAAATTGTGAGCAGTATATGTTGGCATAAGGTACATGGTGGATACATTGTTTTATCCCATTTCCTATCATGACATATTGTTCCTGCCTTTCTTCTTTCTTTGGCATCAATTTGGCTCCTATGGTTGTTTTCTTTCTTTCTTTCTTTCTTTCTTTCTTTCTTCTTTCTTTCTTTCTTTTTTCTTTTTCTTTCTTTCTTTCTTGTTCTTGCTCTTCTTGTTCTTATGCTTTTCTTCTTGTTACTAGGATTCCACCCTATTATATGCAGGGTAGAATCCTATTGTCTTTGCATACATTCTTTTGGATTCCTTTCTTTCCCTCCCATTTTTTTGTTTCTCTGATTTCGCTAACATTTTCAGGAAAGTTGCGGGGTACCAAGGAATTGCTGATTAATTTGCAATATTAAATGATTTCGCCTTTAAAAAAATGACAGTATGAAACCGATTGGCCGACATATAGCAAAAACATTGCCACATTTCAATCTTGAATAATTTGAAGACGGCTATACGGAATGCGTTCATATTTTCACTATCTATTAAAGAGTAACTTAGCAACAGATACTGTATAAAGTAAAAGCATGGCCGAAAATGGCCGATGTTGGCCAAAGTTCATTTTAGAATAACTCCAAAGCACTTTGATAAATGCGTTGATGTTGCAATGTTTATTTATGAAGTTGACTGTCAATACTTCCAGTTCCAGTACAAAAATGAACTGGACGTACCAACCGGAAGTGCCACAGCAAGGGTTTCAGATGATAGAAGTAAGATTCCGAGCTTACCACTCATCTGATATATAACCAATGCCAGCAATTCAAACTTTCCAAATAATAATCTTGCATACCTCAAAATTTCTTCTTGTCTTTGTCCTTCTTCTTCTTCTTCTTCTTCTTCTTCTTCTTCTTCTTCTTCTTCTTCTTTTCTTCTTCTTCTTCTTCTTCTTCTTTCTTCTAATCCTTCTTCTTCTTCTTCTTCTTGTTCTTGTTCTTCTTCTTCTTCTTCTTTTTCTTTCTTCTTCTTCTTCTTCGTCGTCGTCGTCGTCGTCTTCTGCCTCCTAGATTTCTTCTTCATGTTCTTGTTTTAGTCTTCTCTTTTGTCCACCTTCTGTGTCTTCTGACTCATTTGCATCTCCCTTTCTCAGTGTTATTATTCTTTATATTTTCGTTGTTGTTTATTTCGTGCTCTCTCTCTCTCTCTCTCTCTCTCTCTCTCTCTCTCTCTCTCTCTCTCTCTCTCTCTCTCTCTCTCTCTCTCTCTCTCTCTCTCTCTCTCTCTCTCTCTCTCTCTCTCTCTCTCTCTCTCTCTCTCTCTCTCTCTCTCTCTCTCTCTCTCTCTCTCTCTCTCTCATATCCGTTCTCTGTTAACAGGAACTGGTGTAAACTTTTTACAGGTGAAAAAAGAAAGATTGACGTATAATGCTTACTTAATGCTTCTGGATCTTGATGAAGCTAGTAAGCAATGTTGGGTGTCAAAAGTTAGAGCGATTTTATGTTTATCAGGTTTCAATTTTGTTTGGCTGTATCAGAGTGTTGGCAATGTGAAGATTTTCCTGAGGAATTTCAAACAAAGATTAATTGACTTTTTTTTTACAAGCGTGGACAGGCAGTATTAGAGATCGAGACAGATATGACAGTTACAGATCGTTTAGAATAATATTTGAGAAAGAAAGATATATCACGAGTATGGACACATATTGTTTTCGAGTGGCCATAACCCAAACGCGATATAATGTTTTACATCTTAATAATAATGTTCATCGTTATAGTCATCGTATTCAGGATGAAAATTGTCCATTCTGTAAAACGAAAGTCGAAAATGAAAGCCATTTTTTTTTTATTGGAATGTAGAATGTACCATGATTTAAGAGTCAAATTTCTAAACATCAGCAATGTTCACACTGTGTATGCACTTCAAATGCTAAAGGCATATAATAATGATCACATGTACAGGTTATCTAGGTATGTGTTTCATGCCATGAACAGGAGAAAGTCGGTCATGTGATGTATGTGATGTGTTTCTTGTTTGTAAGGTTTTCATTATGTGCGTTTTCCGCTAAAGTGGATTAATTTACAAAGAGTTTCATCTTAAGATGTTTGGTACATTTATGTTATAGTTTGACTCTATCAGAATCTAGAGTTATTTTGTTAGTTCTTATATATTGATTATAAAATGTTATTAGAAATATTGGGAGGAACACTGACAAGTTACTTTGATAATATGATTGATGTAACCGATCCGCTTCCCCTTCCCCTAACATGTATTGTGGCCCATGGCCAATATGCATTAAACAATTTCAGTGTTCAGTGTGTTCAGTGTTCTCTCTTCTCTCTTTCTTTCTCTTTCTCTCTCTCTCTCTCTCTCTCTCTCTCTTCTCTCTCTCTCTCTCTCTCTCTCTCTCTCTCTCTCTCTCTCTCTCTCTCTCTCTCTCTCTCTCTCTCTCTCTCTCTCTCTCTCTCTCTCTCTTTCTGTGTGCACTTTCTTTTGTTGTTTTTCCCTTTAGATTTGTTCCTAATTATTTCTCTTTCTTTTCCTACATCTTGGCTTTGCGACTCTCCCCTTTGCTTCGCTACTTTTTTTCTTTCTTTCTTTCTTTCT
>CM065689.1:50700345-50707845 GCA_017654935.2 Phymorhynchus buccinoides | reverse complement strand
CTCAACCTCTCTCCCAGCCAGTCCTAATAGCCCAACTAGTAAGTATTATTGATAGCTGGTGATTGAGATTTGTTTTTGTTAGATCCTATTTTTGATCTAGATCCTATGTTCAATGATGAATAAGGAGTAGATATGTTATTGAAAAGAAGTGGTAAACATTCTGTTCTAATTATGTGCACTGATTATTTGTGTGTGTGTTTTTGACTTTAACTCTTTTGGTACCAGAACCAGATTTTATGCCTACTAACCCTTTTGTATATTTTTAGTAGGAAGCCTGTGGGTTGCAACCTTGCACTTTATGATAACATTCCTTTCCAGGTGTTGGATGGAGAGTGATGTTGGCTTGATCATAGACTTTGATCTAGCCGGGTACTGAATAATATCAGTTGATTCCTGTACACCTTTTACGTTTTACTGATCTCAGTTTGTTAACTGAAATTCAGTTTATTTATTAACTAGTGCTATTGTACAAGGGCAGCCTTCTAGCCAGTTGGGATCCACTAATTCCCTGCCGACTGCAGCCCCTTGTCTCTAAGCCATAGAGATCTACATCCACCTTCTCCTGTGATTATCAGCAGGGCATCGTGGTCAGGAAGATCATCCCTGACTCACAAGCACCAAGATGGGAACGCCGTAAAGACGCCCCGCACCCAGAATCCGCGAGGAGACCACGCCTGAACTGTGCCATCCCGCGACGCCGTAACCGGAACGACTGGGAGCTACTCTCACCTAACGAGCAAGCCTAGTCAACCCAGCACTCGCCGATCCCTACGGAGGAACTTGACAACAGCTAAGTCCACAGGACCGCGCCAATCATTTGAACTTTCCTGCTGACACTGAAGATAATTAGTGACCCTTCCCGCTTGGGGGCTAACCTTCTAGAAAGACAAAAGTCTTGTAAATCCTTTCGGATTTCATTGCTTTTTTCATTCATATTTTGTTTTGGCGCCATTGAGCTGCTTTATTATTATTGTTGCATAATCTTATGCAGATTTTGTGAGTAAATAAAATACAAGTGTCAAATAATTCTGAACCCTTTGGTCAGACTGATGAGAGTGGAAGTCTTGTAATTTCATGTAAAACCCTACTTCTCTCTGTCTGCCATTAAGAGCAAATCAACCACTTGTATTTCTTACAATCATACGAGCCAGAACCCGGGCACAAATATAAATTTATTAGATGAAAAGGGGCCGGGAAAGTTGCTCATCTCCCATACCCTAGAGAAGTGGGCTAAAGGCAAATTTTCTACTTGAAAATTTAACACACTAAAAGTCTTCCCTAGAGACTTAGCCTTTTAACCCATTCCCTCGTCACAGTGATATGCTGTTAACACCCACCCACCCCAGGTTGTGTGTGTGTGTGTGTGTGTGTGTGTGTGTGTGTGTGTGTGTGTGTGTGTGTGTGTGTGTGTGTGTGTGTGTGTGTGTGTGTGTGTGTGTGTGTGTGTGTCTGTGTGTCTGTGTCTGTGCCTGTGTGTGTCTGTGTGTGTGTGCGTGTGTGTGCGTTTGTGTGTGTGTATGTGTGTTTGAGTTGAAGCGTGTGTGCAGAAGGCGTGAGCATTTGATGGCTTGGAACCAACACGGACTAGGGGGGGGGGGGGGGGGAGGGGGGGGGGGGGGGGGGGGGGGGGGGGGGCAAGCAAGTACTGACACGAGAACTAAATTCTGTGAAAAATGAGACAGACAGAGCCAGACAGAGCCAGACAGAAGACAGACAGACAGACAGACAGACAGACAGACAGACACATACATACAGACAGACAGACAGACAGACAGAGCCATACAGACAGACAGACAGACAGAGCCATACAGACAGACAGACAGAGCCAGCCAGACAGACAGAGACAGAGCCATACAGACAGACAGACAGAGCCACACAGACAGACATACAGACAGAGCCATACAGACAAACAGAGCCAGACAGACAGAGCCACACAGACAGACATACAGACAGAGCCATACAGACAGACAGACAGACATAGACATACATACAGACGGACAAGCACTAGGACGGACGTAACAGGCGAATACAAAAATCCAGGGGAGATTTGGCCAGTGATTTTAAACTACCGGTTTTGCGTCAGCCAGAACCAAAATAGAGCAGGACACATTTAGTTCACAACACGACAGAGATGGGTTGTGTGGGTCGCCATAGCCAAGGGGTTAGAGAGAGAGAGAGAGAGAGAGAGAGAGAGAGAGAGAGAGAGAGAGAGAGAGAGAGAGAGAGAGAGAGAGAGAGAGAGAGAGAACACTGAACGATTTTAATGAATAGGCCATTGGCCCATGTCACGAGGGATGGTTACAAAAGAAAGTGGGCTAATTATCATTGATTTCAAAGAACATGCACATCCATAATGATAATATACAAACAATTAATCAAACATTCTCGCGCATTCGATACATATGGATACAGGATTCACTCAAGCATATTCAAATAACGTACCTTGAATGCCTTATCTAAATACACAGCCAAACGTAAAACCACAGATTTGTTTTCACATGCTAATAATAAAGTCAGTCTAAAGAGAGATGGAGTATTATAATATTTAGCAGGGATATATTGTTGCCTTAGGTTATCATACATGGGACATCGTAACACAAAATGGACCTCTGTTTCTCTTTGGGACTTACAAAATGGGCATGCTAAGTCTTCCTCTCTTACATTGATTCTGAAACGTAATTTGTGGATATTAATTTGTGACACACCGAGTCGAAACCGTATAAGACTGATTCTCGCTTGAATGTGTTTCAGATCCAACAAGTAATGTGAAAGTATTAGGTCACTTTTGAAAGTGCGGTAAAAGGAGAAACGTTCACTATCATGAAGTTGAGAACACCATTTTTCTTTAAATTCGTTAACTAGTCTTAAACGTAAGAGTGCAAGAAAATGCTTTACATTTCCAACTCCCTGATTCTCCCAGACTTCTTGAAAACCATATTTATGAAGCATAAAACAGACAGATGTGGCCCACGTGTTTCTATTCTGATGATGCAGGAAAAGTAACATTTTATAAGCTTTTAGGGGTAGTCTGTATTCTGGCATCTCAATAACTTTCAACCAATATTTAACTGATCTTACATGTAAATTAATGTATAAAGGAAAACGTCCAAGCTCACCGTATACCATTGCATTGGGCGTTCTGATACTCACATTTAAAAATCTTTTCAATGCAAATAAATGCACTTTCTCTAAGATGTCTACGTTTGCAATAATACCCCAGATTTCAGCACCATAACTTAACATCGGTTGTATTTGTGCATCAAAATTTTGAAAAATATACTTGGAGATCTTTCGCCAATCGAATTTAACAATCTGAAAATATTAATTACCCCCCTTCTTGCACGACTAGCCATGTCATGTAAAGTATGAGAAAATGATAATCTGGTTGACAAAATAATACCTAAATATTTATACATATTTACAACATTTACTTTAGTTTGTCCGTAAAACCAATTTTCTGTTGCTGATAAATGCCCACCATTCCTAAACACTACAATATTAGATTTATCAAGATTCACACACAGTCCAAGACTTTGAGAGAGAGAGAGAGAGAGAGAGAGAGAAGAGAGAGCGGACAACGAGCAGGAGAGAGAGAGAGAGAGAGAGAGAGAGAGAGAGAGAGAGCGATGAGAGTGTATCTGTATGTCTGTGTCAAGTCAAGTCCAAGTCAAAATGATCCTTATTGACGACAAAAGAATAACTTGATAAAGCTTTTTTGATCCTGTCGTCATAAATAAATAAGAAAAACAATTAAGGTAAATAAATAAAAAACATAAACTGGAGAAAGATGGGGAAAGTACATACACTTCATACAAGCACAATAGATGATTATGTATACATATGTACAAATGTATGCTAATCATGGTAAAATAAAATGAAAAGAGGAAGAGGGAGTTGGGGGAAAAAATAATACTGACCGAGACAAGGAGACAGAGAGACAACAGAGACACCAGAATCGAGAGATAAAAACAGAGAGACAGAGAGAGAGATGAGGCCGAGAGAAGATATGGGAGGGAGGGAGAGGGGGTAGAGAGAAGAGCGCAGGAGGGAGGGAGGGGAGTGAGGAAGGAGAAGGAGAGGAGAGAGAGGAGAGAGAGAGAGAGGGGAGGAGAGAGAGAGGGAAGAGATAGAGAAGGCAGGACGGCGAGAATAAGAGGAGTTTACTCGGACATGAGAAAGAAGAAAAATATCCGAACAAAATCACAACGCAGAAAAAAACCCCAAAAAAGGGGTGACGAACACCGCTTACATTCAAAGCGCAGAAGGAAGTGAATGGTTAAAAAAATTAAAAAAATACACGAATCTGTACGCACCTGTAATGTCTCCTCGTCTACTACTAGTGCAAGGCAGCACAAACACAAAAGCAATTAACAACAACAACAATAGAGCCTTAGGCACTCATTCTCACATTCACATCAGGTATTTTTTACAAAGCATCAAGCATATTCTTTTAAAGTGCTTTTTTAAACGCTTGTGTGTGTGTGTTTGTGTGTGTGTGTGTGTGTGTGTGTGTATGTGTGTGTGTGTGTGTGTGTGTGTGTGTGTGTGTGCGTGTGCGTGCGTGTGTGTGTTGCGTGTTTGTGGTGTGTTGTGTTTGTGTGTGTAGAGAGAGAGAGGTGTATGTGTGTGTGTGTGTGTGTATGTAAGCGTGTGTATATGTGTGTCTGTGTGTGTTTATGTGTCTGGGTAACTGTGAGTGTATAATAATAATAATACTGAACATTTATATAGCGCTTTACTCTCTTTGTAGGGAGCTCAAAGCGCTTTACATAGCCAATAAAACACAAATAAGTTAACACTAGCGCAACGCCCCGTATTGGTAACGCCTAGTACTGGTAACGCCTAGTACAGGTAACGCCAAGTACCGGTAACGCTGAGTACCGATTTCGCCGGGTCCTTGAAATATTATATTTTTACTTTTGTCGCTGAAAACCCAATTTTTAGACCCTACTACATTCAAGGCCTACCGATCTCCATGACCTTGACCATGACCTTGATCGGTATGCAATCATCAGAACAACCGTAAGCCAAAGTACCTACATGCCAAGTTTGAAGTCCCTAAGACCAACGGTGTGGAAGTTATAGCCCCTTAAATATTTTCGGTTTTCAAGGTCATGCACCAAGGTGAAGGTCACAACGGCAATAATTTATGCACGGATGCCTTCCTCTCATGGTGACACGCCACCACACAAAATTGGAAACGATTCAGTGAAGCGGTTCGGGAGATATGCGTGGGACAGGAAATCCCAATTATTAGACCCCTACCACTTTCAAGGCATACCGATCTCCCTGACCTTGACTTTTTGGTACGCCATCAGCAGAACGGCCATAAGGGAAAGTACCTACATGCCAAGTTTGAAAACTCTAGGACCTGCGGTGTGGAAGTTATGGCCCCTTAACGGTTTTCGGTTTTCAAGGTCATATGCCAAGGTCAAGGTCAGGGCGGCAAAAAGCTTTGCGCGGATACCTTCCTCTCATGGGGACACACAACCACACACAATTTGAAGCGATTCGGTCAAGCGGTTCGGGAGATCCTTGGGACAGACAGAAAAGAAGAACAAACAAACAAACAAAAAAAGGAAACAAGCCTGAACGAAAACATACTCCTTTGCAATCGTAGATCGGCAAAGGACTAAAAGGAAAAACGAACTGAAAGCCTACTTAGTTAAACCAGAGAGGTTCTTAATCTGTGGTTCAATCATTGTAGCTCCGTTTTAATAAACCTGGGGACCCACAACTAAAACAAAAAAAGCATTCATTCTTCCCCATGAACACCCCCCACTGTACCCCACCCCCAACCATCCCCTGTCCCCCCCATCCGCCCCTTGAACACCCCCCACCACACCCTCCACCATCCCCTCCATCAGCCCCCCTCCCCCCACCAGCCCCCCTCCCCCGCTCCAGTCTCCCCCATTGCCCCTGCCCAAGCCCCACTCCCCCCCCCCCCCCCCCTCCTGCACCCGGAGCAGGCACAGAGGCAGACAGACAACAGAGAGAGAGAGAGAGAGATAGAGAGAGAGAGAGAGAGTTTTCGAGAGAGAGAGAGAGAGAGAGAGACAGACAGACAGGCAGAGAGAGACAGACAGACAGACAGACAGACAGAGAAAGAGACACAGAGACATGAGACACAGAGAGACAGACAGACAAATACAGAGAGAGAGAGACAGACAGACAGAGAGAGAGACAGAGAGACGAGGAGACAGACAGACAGCCACACATGCGCACAACATGCCACCCCCCCCCCCCACCCCCTGAAATGTAGGGGGGGGGGCACATCTTGACCTATGGCAGAAAGAGTGTTTCATAATCATTTTCACACTTGACCTCCCACCCCCACCCCCACCCCCCCCCCACCCACACCCACACCCCCCAGTCAGTTCTCTCTCTCTCTCTCTCTCTCTCTCTCTCTCTCTCTCTCTCTCTCTCTCTCTCTCTCTCTCTCTCTCTCTCTCTCTCCACTGTCTGTATAAAAATAGCTGCAGAGGGCTCACTGCCAGGAGGCAAGCAAAGAGCCAAAGACATTGAAAAGAAAAGACTAACATCTGGTCCCTTTTCCCTATATGAGTAGTGAGGACAGAAACACTGGTTGTGTCCCTTTTAAACATCTTTAGACATAACACGTCGATAGGCCAGTTGAATTATCCGTTCAAATTCCAATCTGAGTATTTGCATAGCCGCCACTGTGAACTACCCCACTAACCGTAACTCTATCAGCCAGGCTCGCCGTAACTCTTAAGTAATGCATCTTCCCCTTTTAGAGTCTTTGGTTATGTGTCAAGTGTTGGTTGAAATTAGCCTCCTGCAAAATAAATCGGTTTATAGCGTGTGTTTATGAACGGATGCTGTTGAAATTTTGCACGACGATAGTCAATATCCCTGGTCACGCAGGTTCCAAATCTCGAGTCAATGTCGGGTCTGGTTACGCCGCGGTTTGTGAAAACGTGAAGCGGCCTGTCGGCGCCCATATCTCCGGCAGTTCTGAATCGATTCGCTTCGGGTTTGGCACACGGATAGTCCCCTGCCCCGGTCATCTTCCTGCTAAATTCAAAGGCAATCGGCCCAGAAACGCCGGAGATACGGGCACTGAGAGGCCGGCGGATGTGCGTTTCCCGCATTTGCGCGCTTCCGGTTTGGCACACCGATAGTCACCATCCCCGGTCATCTACCTGCCAAATTGGAAGACAATCGGCCCAGCCGGAGATATGGGCGCCGAGAGGCCGGTGGATGCGCGTTTTGCGCATTTGCGAAACGGCGCAAATGATACGGCCGCCTCGGTTGCCGTTACCATCGCACCGTTAGGGCTCACAGCAAATTTGAAGCGATTCGGTCGAAAAACGGCGGAGTTATAAGGCCCGTTTTGTGTTTCAGACACACACACAGCACACACACACGGACACTTGCCTTTTTACTATATGATTATCCGCATAAGACTCACTACAATCAAACCAAATATACATAAAGTAATATTATTTAAACAAAGCCCTGTTCATAACCACAAAA
>CM065689.1:50642845-50692845 GCA_017654935.2 Phymorhynchus buccinoides | reverse complement strand
TTTTTTCTGGGTAGGTGTGACCCATATACAAAATTAATGCCCTCAACTTCAAATCGAGGCTGCTCTTTAAAGCCTCTGTCTCGTTTTCAATTTGGGGGCATTTGTATGGGAGTCAAACCTGGTCGAAGTAGGACTCCTTACCAGCGAGAGAGGGAAACCCGTGAAACTCGTGATTTTCGCTCATGGATCTGGTGGATCTTTAAAGACCATCATGTCCTGTGGCTTCTACCGACTGTTCGCTTGTGCGTACGGATTGCGCAATCAATTCGTTGGAATGGAGAAACAGTTTATGTGTTAATTAAATAAAACAACATTATCGAATAAATTGACTGTCGATGTGTATGACTGATTGTACCCTCTCCCCCCCCCCCCCCCCCCCCCTCTCTCCCTCTCTCCTCTCTCTCTCTCGCGCTCTCTCTCTCTCTCTCTCTCTCTCTCTCTCTCTCTCTCTCTCTCTCTCTCTCTCTCTCTCTCTCTCTCTCTCTCTCTTAGCTTTAGATCCTTAATTATCATTGGCATGTGGCATGAGTGAAGAGGGGTATAGGGCCACCTTGCTGCATGTATCATGCTCTATTTGTGCTTGTTGGACTAGAAAGAAATAAGTTTGCTCGTTTCCTTTTTTGTTTGTTTGTTTGTCTCTCAGTTTGTTTGTTTGTTTTATTTTATTTTGCATATGCGTTGTGTTAAATGTGTGGAAGGCTTGCTGAAGTGTGTATGCTCTTGTGATATGAACATCTGTATTATTCTATGTATATTTGGTTTCTTGTAATGCTTGATTGCTTTGTGCATTATTGTTAACTTGTTTTTGTCGAGGACATGGTGAAAAAAATATATTGTTGGCTATCCATTTATCCTCATTACAATTTTAATTCAATTCAATTCAATTCAATTCTCTCTCTTTCTGTCTGTCTCTCTCTCTCTCTCTCTCTCTCTCTCTCTCTCTCTCTCTCTCTCTCTCTCTCTCTCTCTCTCTCTCTCTCTCTCTCTCTCTCTCTCTCTCTATCTCTCTCACTGTCATGCGTTTCTTAATTTATTTATTTTCCTTTGTTTTCATGTTTCTAGTCAATTTATTTTTGTTTTACTTTACCCAAGGACAGATTTGAATAATAGGCATCGGCTAAAATCGTTATCCTTGTTAAATAAAAATGTCCAGTGTTCAGTGTTCTCTCTCTCCATCTCTCTCTCTCCCCCCATCTCTCTCTCTCTCTCTCTCTCTCTCTCTCTCTCTCTCTCTCTCTCTCTCTCTCTCTCTCTCTCTCTCTCTCTCTCTGTGAAAAATTGTCATTTGTCTCAGAATTATTTCCTTTTTTCGTAATCAATTCAAACCACCAATTCAAGTTCACCATTTCTCATTATCATCCATGTTTACTTTTAATTCCCATTTTTATTCTTTTTCAATTATATCATGTGCCAATTTTGTTGTTGATTTTCTTGACTTGACTGTTTTTATGTCAATTTTTCTTTGCCTTATGCATGGTGTGAGTGAGAGGGCCAGGTGCAAAGAAGCTATTGTAGCTTATCCTTTTTACCCTCAATAAAACATTCGTATTCGTATTCTCTCTCTCTCTCTCTCTCTCTCTCTCTCTCTCTCTCTCTCTCTCTCTCTCTCTCTCTCTCTCTCTCTCTCTCTCTCTCTCTCTATCTATCTATCTATCTATCTATCTCTCTCGTTCCAATCACACTCTAAGAAATGGAACCAAAGAAAATGTAAAAATCATAATAAAAGGACCATAGAGGTTCGAACTTCCAGTGTTGAAACCAGTCTACAATGACTCCACATTTTAATGAAACGATGTTTGTTTGCGCCTTTGGCAAATCATGGTGTGTGGATGGGGGAAAATATTCTTATCTCCAAATAAAGTATAGAATGGGGCGGGGGGTAATTATTTTATTTTACAAATGATAAGTCTAGAGGGGGAGGGGAGGAGATACCCAAACCTATACAGTCTAGAATGTGGCCGGGGTAGTATAATCATGTACCTCCCCCATTATGGCTGTATGGCCTAGTAAACGCAGAAGAAGAAGAATTCCTGATAATTATGTTGTAAGGGAAGGTCTTGTTGTTGTTGTTGTTGTTGTTGTTGCTGTTCTGTTGTGACAATATTTCCATCTATACGCCAGCTCGCACTTTACGTTCAGTTTCTGACCCTCTTTCTCTCCAGATCCCTAGGTATAAGCTTTCAACTGTTGGTCGGCGCACTTTTGCTGTCTCGGGACCGACCTCCTGGAACAAACTTCCGCTCTCCCTCCGTCAGCGACCGACTATATCTGCTTTCAAAGCTAACCTCAAAACCCACCTGTTCCCCCGTCATTAAAGCTCCTCTCTCTTTATCTTCTCTCTCTCTTGCCATTAGGTCTGTTTCTGCTATATTCCATTTATGTTATCTGTGTGTGTTCGCGTTGTATTGCGTTTGTGTTTGAATGCGCTTTGAATGCTAACGTGTGTGTGCGCTTTGATTTGATTTCTATCAAGATTCAGCGCCGTATAAATACTGTATGTTGTTGTTGTTGTTGTTGTTGTTGTGTTGTTGTTCTGTGTTCCGTAACATCATGGGATATGTCTTCACTGTACTGCTCATCCCGACATTGAGGTATTATTTATCTCTGGGTGCACTGTGTTGATCATTTCAATGAGAACTGTATTCCCTAAAAGTGTGTTTTACAGTTTTTATATTCTGTTGCTCTGTAAAGTGGTTTGATATTGACTTCAGAAACGGTTCATATCATTGTTGAGGGATCACATAAAAGGGATCACATTGGGGTCTATTATCCAAAGACCCTATTGTCCTAGGGGTTTTGGTAAGTAAGGATAGACCTTATTTTATATCTGTCACAGAAGAATCCCCAATACTGCAGATGGATTTTGTTTTCTACCGATGTAAATGTAATGGAAATGCTTAGTTCAAATATGGCTGACCGTGAAAGGGTTAAACCCCCGTTTATTAATCCCTTCTCGCTCGCCTTCACTGTTATATCGTTCATCTCTTGGGTGGCAAAGATTAGTTAGTTTGTTGTTGTCGTTGTTGTTGTTGTTGGGGTTTTTTTTGGGGGGGGGGGTTGTGTGTCCAAATGGCAATGAAGACCTTAAGGCCGGGTTCACATTAGACGCGTAAGTTCCGTACGGAAAACCCTAAATAAGTGGAAGAAAGAAGGATACAAGTTTACGCATATAGGGGAAATTCGGACACGTGCGCAAATCTTTTCCCTTCTTTGTTTCACTTATTTATGGATTGCGCACGGGTTTCCGCACGGAATATCCGCTTATGTGTGTACACGGCCTAAGAGGGTTTGTTTTTTTACTGTCTTCGCCCTTTTTTTTTTTTTTTTTGAGCCGGAGATCAGATTTTTTGTTTTCTACATTAAGAAAACAAATTGGGGAATTTCGTTCGAGGTTTATATCTATTCTTGATCATAAACATAACACACATTAATCTCTCTAATAACTTGTTATAATAACATGGTCTCTCTCTCTCTCTCTCTCTCTCTCTCTCTCTCTCTCTCTCTCTCTCTCTCTCTCTCTCTCTCTCTCTCTCTCTCTCTCTCTCCATCGTTTTCGCCTTGTAGGTAGTAGGTGGTTCCTTTCTTCTGTGCATGGATGCTCTTCCGGAACTGTCCTCGCCCTTTTTTCAAAACCACTACCTAGGCTTAGAGTTTCACAATCTTTATCCTTGCTTTACTCTCTCTCTCTCTCTCTCTCTCTCTCTCTCTCTCTCTCTCTCTCTCTCTCTCTCTCTCTCTCTCTCTCTCTCTCTCTCTCTCTCTCTCAGAAAGAGAGAGGTAATGGAAGATAAGAAAGGGGTGTTGTTTACATGCTTATATAGACGAAGGCTTTATTAAGACAGTTCCTTTTTCAGACTTCTACAATTCAATGCTTCATTGTTGAAGTAATGTTTGTTTTCTATGCGTGATTTGTTATTAAGTTGACATACTTTGCTTTGCCCCCTTGTCGTGAGACCTTTCATGGTGATGACAATAACACTGTCAAATTGTCCATTGTCTCTCTCAGATCGCTTTGAAGAGCTCAGGAACAGGACCAGCCAGGCACGCCAACCTCTGAGGGGCTCCAAAGGGGCGAGGGGCAGCCCCTCCCTCCCTCCCCTCTCCTCCCGGCGAGGAGGAGCCCCTAAAAGCAATGACCCCGCACCCTCCCCATACCCCTCGGGGCGCGGCTCAGCAGCAACAGCAGCAGCAGCAGCAGCAGCAACAGCAACCAAGGAGGAGAAGTAGAAGGAAGAGGACAACAACTCACCACCACCACCACCACCACTACCACCACAGCGACAAGTTGCGGAGCGGTTGGGAGGAGGTAGCGGTAACTTCCACGAAAACGGCGTCGGCAGTGGCAGGTAAAAGGCCAGCCACACGTCCAACTAAAATCGCACAACTGTGCGATACGATTCGATCAAGTTGATCTCAATGCACCAAATCGACTGTACGATACGATTCGATCACACAGAACAAAATGTGATTGTCGCACTGAGATCACGTGATCGAATCGTATCGTACAGTCGTGCTATTTTAGTGGACGTGTGGCTGGCCCGTAATTAAAGCCATCCTTAGCTGGCCGAACCGATGTTCGGCGAACTGAAATGTTCGGCCGAACCGGGTTTTCCCCTAATAGCCCGAGAAAATGCTCGCCGAACAGCCGTTCGTTTGCTCGCCAAACAGCAGTTCTGCCCGAATCTTGTTCCCATCTCGTGTTCTGGGAACAAGCTGTTCGCCGAGCGAAATGAGAACTCTTCATACGTGAAGGAAGAAAGTTGTCGAGCTAAATGGAACTCTTCATACTTGAAGGAAAACAGTTGTCGCTGATCTTTATTTTTAGATCAGTGGTCCAAAACATGCCTTTGTTTTTTTTCTTCCGATTTTCTTTTTCTTTCTTGCCGTCAGATGTTAGCCTAGAGCATAATGCAAAGATGTAGTTTTGTTACCCTCGTCATGTTTACGAACCTCAATCTCAAAGTCTGCTTCTTTCAGTTTTGTGAACAAGATTTGGATCAGCACGAACAGGCCTATCATAAAAGGTATATGGCCTGATCATCGATCTGTCATCATATCACATAATTTATTATATGAAAATAATTCAATGCTATTACTACCCCTTTTTTTAAAAATGTTACTTCTCGGTTATTTTCTTTCTATAGACGAGATGCAGAAATGTGAGAGGGTGATGGGATTTAATCTAGGCTTAGGCCTACATGTTTACCGAAGTAGGCCTTTTGAGCCTCGCTATGACGTTGGGGTCAAAGGTACACTTCCGCACAGTTCGTTTCGGTCAATCAATCGAACCGAGAATCGATCCTAAGTACCTAGTGAAGGGGAGTAACTCCGAACGTCACACCAAATCTTTTATTTAAAAAAATCAACCAGAATAAAGTCTAACTCACATTTAATTTATGAAAGATACATATTGAATAGATAGCAATGATGATATTTTCATTCGAAAGTTAACACACTGTCACACAACAAACCATGAATTGGAAGAAAAAATCCGTAATGGCACTCCAAACATCGCACGGAGTCATTACTGCTCACGTCACGTGGAATTTAAAAATTTGGTGTCACTTTGAAAAATCCGTTCAAAAAGACTATTGGGTGCTTTCCCTTGCTGTAAAGACCAAAAACGGACCAGGGAGAGTCAGGAACAGGAAGAACTAACTTAGTATATTGCATTGTGGGTAGGGCATAAGCGAAAGTGAAAGTACTAGCTAGACCTGCTGTTCAGCGGAGGCTCTCGGGGGTTACGGGAACTAGACAACGAACATGTTTTGGGAGGTCCTGGAGCTTGCGGGTGTTCGGCGATCGATTGATTCGTTGTTTGCTCGGGCGAAAAGGAAAAGAGCACGAATTGGCTTCGCTCGTTTCGGCCGAGCACCCGTTCGATCGAAAGAGATTCGGCCAGCTAAGGTGGGGCTGCAAAAGACGAACCAAGCAAAAAGCCAGGAAGAATTGAGTTGAGTTGAATTGAATGAATTGTATTTATATAATCGCCGTCCGCATGCAATACAGACGTAACTCAAAATTGGTCGTCTTCGATGTGTTGGACTTACCAGTTGATCTAGACAAGCTGCATCATCTAACAAAGCTGTAAAACAACAATTTGCAAAGAAATAAAACCGATGGTGACGCTAAAGGAACAAAAAATGACGTCATGTGGCCTGAAATGACCAAAATATTGAGTTTTCCATTCCTCATGTGAAGTGACGTCATTCGACTTACGTCTGTATTGCATGCGGGCGGCGATTATGGTAATATAATAAGCAAATAGTACATGCCCTTTTACATCCAGCCCTCTTAGAAAAAATAACGAACAGTGACAAACAAAGCAATATAAAGAGCATGCAGAACACATTCATACATAGTAAGATAATAAAATCAAACATAATCTTATATGCACACGCATGTTGCAACAGACGAAAACAAAATTAGGCCTATAATAAAAATGATACAGTTAACAAACATAAGATAGTAAACGTCGTACACACAAGCATTCCCTATGCATTGAGAATAGTGCATAGATTGATTATTTATGCTGTAATAATGGAGTTAGCAGCATTGGATTTAGTCTGACACAAGATTGCGAATGACACCTCCCATGTTTTGAACAAACATTATGAACTCTTACCTTCTGGACGCCGCTATAAGACTTTTAAAGGGGCACCCTGACGGATGCGTTTTTGCTAGAAATACGTCGAGATTACCAGAAAAAACTCCCTTTACAGAGATAACAACAGTCACTTTGCTTTGGTTTCCTATAAATCAAACCGTCAAATGGGCAATTCCTCCTTGGCGGAGGTGCTGGAAGTCAAATTTGTTCACCCAAAGAGAAGGCGTGTGTCGTCTCTTTTCTAATGGCCGCCAAATCGTTTGCACGACATTTTCGCAATACAAGCCTTTTTTTCTTCTTTTTTTTATACAGTTTATCTAAAGGAGTTTCGCTCAAACAAAGGAAATAGCTCCATTTAAAAAAAAAGTTTTACTGCACTACAAAAGAAAAAGAAAACGCTTCAACCACAATGAGTGTCCTCCACGTGAGGTCCGCCAATCCGCCAAGGAGGATTCGCCGTTTTGACGGTTTGATTTCTAGGAAACCAGAGCAAAGTGAGTGTTCCGATCCTTGAAAAGGCTGTCTTTCTGGTGATCTCGACGTGTTTCTTACAAAAACTCATCCGTCAGGGTCCACCTTTAAGCTAAAGTTAAATCCAGAGCACAGAAATCTTTCATCCCCAATTTCCATCCACCTCCTAAACCCATGATCCTTTTAAATGTGTGCTCATCGTGTTGAAAGAAACTAGGTCTACCTCATGCTCGTGCTTATCCTTAGACTTGTATGATCCACCTGTCATGCGTATTTTCAAGCACTTATTACGTGTAATCGTAAAGAGGGTCTCGTAGAATATTAGTACTTCATAGACCCCCAAATGGGGGTCGCTGGGAGACCTGCTCTATACTCATGCAATGCTAAATATATATGCCCGTGTGCGTCTTATGCATCTTTGTAAATATGCATGTGACTTGTGTAAGTCAAAATGTGCTCATGCATGCTGAATGTCGACGTGTCTGTTATTCTGGCACATGGACGAAAATTCTCCTTGATAATAATAATAATAATAATAGTACATTTATATATCGCTTTACCTCAGATGAGCCCAAAGCGCTTTACAATCAATTATTCATCAACAAATAGACAACAAAAACAGCATTCAAGAATGACACCAACCAGCGACAACGCATACAAAGCAACGCTCTCTCTCTCTCTCTCTCTCTCTCTCTCTCTCTCTCTCTCTCTCTCTCTCTCTCTCTCTCTCTCTCTCTCTCTCTCTCTCTCTCTCTCTCTCTCTCTCTCTCTCTCTCTCTCTCTCTCTCTCACACACACACACACACACACACACACACACACACACACACACACACACACACACACACACACACACATAAACAAACATTTATCAACACCGACTCATGCATCCCCCATTCAGTAAGCCACCTTGAGAGATATAGACTAAGGCCGTGTACACACATCAGCGGATATTCCATGCCGAAACCCGTGCGCAATCCATAAATAAGTGAAATAAAGAAGGGAAAATATTTGCACACGTGTCCGAATTTTCCCTATGTGCGTAAAACTTTTATCCTCCTTTCTTGCACTTGTTTAGGGTTTTCCGTACGGAACTTACGCGTCTAATGTGAACCCGGCCTTAGTCTAATAAAGTGACTTTGACATTTGGATTTGAATAGACGATTTTTTGAGAAAAAAACCTAGGGGAGAGCACTTCGGGAAAATTAGAGTTCTTTACCTCCATTACTCGGTCAAACACCATAGCAACAATGCAAGAATGGCATCAAAGCTTGAAACCGCAGGATGCGAGTCAGCGACTTGCAAACATTTTTTTGGGAAAAATTAGGGGTGACCAGTGGCCACAAACTGATAAAACTTGCAAAATTATAAATGACATAATTATTTTGTTCGAATGACGCACGGTGTTCTAAGTGCTGTATGTCTGCTCAAACACACTATAGGCTTCGAGAGCTGATGGTAGAGTGACGTCCCCTGTTTGACCGATGGAATTAGGCAAGTTCACTCCCACGCACCGTGAAATGACTCCCCTTTAACCATTTCCGAACCATTCCTATTGAAGGTAAGGCGGAGCCGGAGCTGGAGGCGGGCCTAGCATGGCGCGGCTAGCCTCGCAGCAGGGAGTGGTAGGGAGGCACTACTGCTGCTGCCGCCTGTGGCTCGTGGGCCTCGCGCTCTTGGTGCTGGTGGGGGTCGTTGTCGTGAGCACCATGCGCGCCGCCGCCGCCCGCGTCAACGTCACCGCCATCCTGGAAGCGGAGGACTTCGAGGAGCTGGAAGCCGCCTTCTACCGTACCCTGCGGGACTTCAACAACGCCAGCCAGTCTCGCGGGGTGCACTGGTTCGGGCAGGCCGTGCCGGCCACCGAGGGCCTCAAGGCCACGCTCTCCGCCGTGTGCAACCTCATGGAAGGGCGGAGGTCCTCGCTGCACGTGCTGGTGGTCTTCGGGAACGTGAGCACCATCCAGACGGTCAACCTGCTCTCGCAGACCCTGGGCATCCCCGTGCTGGGCTTCATCAGGGACAAAGGGGACAGCTACGTGCAGGTGAGTTTTAAGACACCAAAACATCCTCCGAAGTCGGAGTGTGGTTGCCCATGTTGCGGGGGTAATAAAAAATGGTCGCACACGTGATGTTCTCATCCCTAGCATGATGCCATAGTGTTCAAGTGCTTCAGCTGTTTCTCCCGGGATGATCCCTGGAGTCTTTTAGCCAGGGTACGAGACAACAACAACAACAACAACAACAAACACCAAAACTAGCCCGCGGATGCATTAGACGCGGGATCCACAGTAGCTGTTCTCAGCTCCTTTCAGTTCATGCCTTTTTGTTAACACTTGTGGCACCAGCATAAACCAATTTAAAGTGTTTTATCCATTAGGCTTACATCGTTTTATGGTGGCATACCACTTGTAAGGTCTTTTCCTATCCCTGACCACAATCAATGATAAGAATGTTTGCCGCTGTTGAAAGAAATAACTTGAAACAAATAGCTCTCTGTGGGAAACTAAAAGGAGCCAGAATGAGGGGAATTCGTGTAGCCTACTGTGGGGAGTCAGGGAACGTAGACATGTACTGCATCCGGATTGTCTGTGCGGAAGTAATCAGTAACTAAAACAAAAACATAAAAAAAAACACAGACGTGTCCGTATTTCCCCTAATCCATTTGTTTCCCTTATTTCGCTTACTTACTTATGGGTTTCCGTGCGTAACTTCCGCGTCTGTGTCACCACCCTTACGCACGGACACCCATATATAAGTAAAAGAAAGAAGGGACAAAAAACGGATTAGGGGAAATACGGACAATTGCGCTTTTTGTCCCTTCTTTCTTTTACTTATTTACGGATTGCGATGGGATTTCCGCGGCTATTGTGTACGTAGCCTTAAAGGACCACCCTGCCGGATGAGTTTTTTGTAAGAAACACGTCGAGATCACCAGAAAAACACCCTTTAGAGAGACTGCAACACTCACTTTGCTCTGGTTTCCTAGAAATCAAAACGTCAAATCGGCGATTCCTCCTTGGCGGAGGTGCTGGAAGTCAAATTCTTTCACCCAAAGAGAAGGCGTGTGCCGTCTCTTTTCTAATGGCCGCCAGATCGTTTGCACGAAATTTTCGCAAAACAAGCCTTTTTATTTTTTTTTATATTTTTTTTTATACAGTTTACCTAAAGGAGTTTTGCTCACAACAAAGGAAATAGCTCTTTTTTTACTGCACTACAAAAAAAGAAAACGATTCAACCACAATAGGTGACCTCCACCCACCCCATCCAAAATGGCTACTCTCTCCGTCATCTCCGCCAAGGAGGAATCGCCGTTTTGACGGTTTAATTTCTAGGAAACCAGAGCAAAGCGAGTGTTCCGATCCTTGAAAATGCTGTCTTTCTGGTGATCTCGGCGTGTTTCTTGCAAAAACTCATCCGTCAGGGTCCACCTTTAAGGTCTCTGTTGTACACGTTCCTCCCCGCCTGGCATCACGGTGATATATGCAAATAATCTTATGACGAGTGGCTCTCAAAGACCCACCAGATCACGTGTCAAATTTTTTTCCTTTTTCTTTTTTTCTCTTTCCTTTCTTTTTTTTTTTTTTTTTTTTTTTTTTTCTTTTCTTTTTCCTCTGTTCTTTCTTTTTTTTTTTTTTTTTTTTTTTTTTCTTTTTTTTCCATCACGGGTTTCACGGGTTTTCCCTCTTATAACTGGAAATAAATCTTGTTTTGACCAAGTCTGACTCCCATATAAATGGCCCCAATTCAAACCGAAACATCAGTTTAAAGAGCAGCCTCAATTTATATTTGGGGAAATTTTGTATGTTGGTCACAGCAACCCAGAAAAAACACCCAAGGGACTTAATCGTGGTGCGTCACTGGGTTTTTACATGTTACTAGTGTGTTGCTGCCATGGGAAAAGAGTGAAAAATGTTCACGTGTATCGAGACCATTAAGAATCGAGACAACATTCCGCATTCTCCTCCTTGAATAACAGAAGATAATCCATTGCGTGTGTCCATTGTGTACTGTGTGTGTGTGTGTGTGTGTGTGTGTGTGTGTGTGTGTGTGTGTATGTGTGTGTGTGTGTGTGTGTGTGTGTGTGTGTGTGTGTGTGTGTGTGTGTCTGTCTATCTCTGTCTCTTACTATGTCTTATTCTATTATCCTCTGTAAATAAAAGTTCGTTCGTTCGTTCTTTCTCCCTCTCTCTCTCTTTCTCTCTCTCTCCCTCTCTCTCTCTCTCTCTCTCTCTCTCTCTCTCTCTCTCTCTCTCTCTCTCTCTCTCTCTCTCTCTCTCTCTCCTCTCTCTCTCTCTCTCTCTCCCTCTCTCTCTCTCTCTCTCTCTCTCTCTCTCTCTCTCTCTCTCTCTCTCTCTCTCTCTCTCTCTCTCTCTCTCTCTCTCTCATCTCTCTCTCTCTCTCTCTCTCTCTCTCTCTCCTCTCTCTCTCTCTCTCTCTCTCTCTCTCTCTCTCTCTCTCTCTCTCTCTCTCTCTCTCTCTCTCTCTCTCTCTCTCTCTCTCTCTCTAGTTAACTATGTTGCTTGCCACTGAAAACAAGCCACTTACATTGCGCTTTGCTTCATTTTATTTGTTCATATCTCTCTCTCTCTCTCTCTCTCTCTCTCTCTGTCTCTCTCTCTCTCTCTCTCTCTCTCTCTCTCTCTCTCTCTCTCTCTCTCTCTCTCTCTCTCTCGTCTCAGTGTTCCTATTTCTTTGATTTGTTTATCTTTGTGCTTTTATCTATTCTCGTTCTTGTTCTATTGTCTTGTAAGTTTATTATTATTTAAATTGACCTTTGAGCTTTCCCTTTAAAAAAGAGAGGGATGTGTATCTGCACCTTTACCAGGGTAAAGGTGCAGATCAACACCCCATTCCCCCCTTCGAGTTTGTATGGCTCTTCCCACATTTTCAGACTTGCCTTTCTTAGCAAATATTAACCCATTACTACCCATGCACTCCGGGAGGGTGTACTTACAGTCACTGGCCTACAGACAGAAAAATAACGATACAATTTTAAATGTTTTATCATTTATGCATGTTCTGGAGTCTATGCTGAACCCACTAAATATACCTTATCCGTTGCTTTCATTTATCTGCTGGTCAAGATGTGCCCCCACCCTCCTACATTTCTACAGGCTTGTAAAGCCAAAAATCTCTTCTTTTAAAAAAATCAATTTTGAGTTATGAGTATTTTCGTGCTCTCTATCATCTTATCTTTCCTATCCGTAAAAGATCATCTTTAATGTGGTCTTAAAATATTAAAAAAAGTGCTTTAAATTTAGTAGGTTGATACATTTTCTTAGCATAAGCTAGACTTTAGATTGTGATTTCTCAAAACGGCCGACATTCACCTTACCAAATTTAAATGCTCATAACTCTGCAACAAGAAAGGATACACGAATGGTTCTTATATCAGTAGAAGGAGCATTGTCTGACGTTTTCAACTGTGCCATTCTTCTCAGAATGGCCAGTTTGACACTTAGTCAGTGACCCTTTCATGGTGCTGGGTCACACTGTTTCGAGTCTATTTGCAACTTCATTGCTTTAATCGCATTTTGTGACGCCACACAAGTGGTTCAAGTTTCAGTTTTTCAAACTTGATAGAGGGAAACTGGTTGATTGTTTAACCCAGATAACAATTACATTTGAACCCTTTCACCGCCAGCCATATTTCAGCCAAAAATGTCCATTAAATTTACCTGGATAGAGAACAAAATCCATCTGCAGTATTGGGGATTCTTCTGTGACATATATATAAAATAAGGTCTATCCTTACTTCCCAAAACTAAGACAATAGGGTCTTTGGGTAATAGACCCCAGTTTGACGCCTTTTAGTGACATAGGTGTTAAACCACTCTGGTGCTAAAATGCGACTTCGGCGGTGAAAGGGTTAAACAGTTACATTTTTGGTGAATTTGGCACAAGTCTTTCACTCCCGAAACCTGTCTACCAGTATTTTAACTGTGTATAAAAAAAATGAAACATATTATTATTAAAAATTCCACGGACACAATTCTAATACTATAAAACATTTATATTGGGCTATTTTGTCACACTTTTATTGGACAGAGCAGTCCTCTTCAGTGCCCATTTCCTCCTGAAAGGGTGCGGTCAAAGGAAATGTTCATGTCCCATCTCATGCCCATGCACTCCTGGAAGGTGCGGATAACTATCGTTATATATATTTTTGTTTAAACAAACGCTGTTTCACATCTATTTGAGCCATCCAATTTTGTTATCAATGAAAACTCTAACTGTATTCACAGTAATCTGTCCATGTGCAATTAATGGCTTAGTTGTATTTTATCAACATTTTGAGCTAATTATCTTTGTTGAATAATTATTCGCAATAATAATAATAAAGGGCATTATTAGATATGTAGCACAACACACGGAACAGCCACGGACCGTTGTCATGGCGTTCTTTCCGTCTTGCCTTTATCTTCTACTATTATTGAATGCATGCTTTTAATTGTGTAAATAGATGAAAATTAACGTTAAATATAGAAAACGATAGAGGTTTAGGTGCTCAAGCTGTAGTAAGAAAGGCAAGCTAGGGCTATCCAATGAGCAACTTAGCTGACTCTTTTGCCCGCCAGGTGGCATAACGCTCGAGTGGGGCTAATAATCTCTATATTCTTAGTTGGGGAGAGAGAGAGAGAGAGAGAGAGAGAGAGAGAGAGAGAGAGAGAGAGAGAGAGAGAGAGAGAGAGAGAGAGAGAGGAGTCCAACCCTCTCTCTCTCACTACGCCCAACTAAGAATATAGCGTGATAAGCCCCTAGTGGTTTGACTGCCCCCTGGCGGTCAAATAATCGCCATAAGTCGACCATTGTGACGACGTCTGTGAGGCATGCACCTTATTAAGCACTACTGTCTACATAAATATTACCGTTTACGACATTCGTGTAGACCTCCGTACCACGACTCGAATAATACGATTCATGGAAAACACAAATAGTTCGTCAGATGCGTGCGTGGGGGACTGTATGAACCACAAAATCACGATTTCATAAGAGTCACATAGACAGTAGATTCATGCCTTACAAAAGTCACACTTAGATAATCGTACGACTTACTGATGTTGGATGAGTTGAGCACAGCCGTATGTCGTTTTTTTCCTTTAAAGGTGAACCCTGACGGATGAGTTTTTGCAAGAAACACGTCGAGATCACCAGAAAGACAGCCTTTTCAAGGATAGGAACATCATTTTTGGGCTCTGGTTCCCTAGAAATCAAACCGTCAAAACGGTGATTCCTCCTTGGCGGAGATGCCGGAGAGAGAAGCCATTTTGGACGGGGTGGGTGGAGGTCAATCATTGTGGTTGAAGCTGTTTTTCTTTTTCGTAGTGCAGTAAAAATAATAATGGAGCTATTTCCTTTGTTGTGAGCGAAACTCCTGTAGGTAAACTGCATAAAAGTTTAGAAAAGAAAAAAAAGCTTGTATTGTGAAAATGTCGTGCAAACGATTTGGTCTAAACTCAGGCGGCCATTAGAAGGCGTGTGCCTTCTCTTTCACTGACATAATTTGACTTCCAGCACCTTTGCCAAGGAGGAATCGCCGATTTGACGGTTTCATTTCTAAGAAACCATAGCAAAGTGAGTTTTGCGATCACTGTAAAGGGTGTTTTCCTGGTGATCTCGACGTGTTTCTTGCAAAACCTCATCCGTCAGAGTGCCTCTTTAAAGACTGCTACTCCGTGTTTTACAGGTCAATCAATTCACGCTGACATTCAATATGCATAGAGAACTGAACCAATCAACTCACTATTTCAGTTATAGGTTTATTTTATTGAACTTTCCAACTACAACAATAAACAGTTTAAATGCAAAAGACAAAGAAATAGTGGTATATATATATATACCACTATATATATATATATATATATATATATATATATATATATATATATATATATAGTTTGCTTTGATAAAACTTTTCTGTGTCCAATGTCTTTATTTGTGAACCTCAGAAACAAAACCAGTTAAAGTTAACTTTGAGTAATGTTCGTGTTCAAAAAACAAAAAAAAAAAATATATATAAATTGTGCTGATTTACTTTTTCTCCCAATGGGGGAGGGACAGTGCCTTATGCAAAGACAGCTGTTTCGACCTAAGAGAAGGTCTCATCAGTTTGCATGATCGGCCTGCAATTTGACTGTCCTGTGGATGCCAACCTGAGCAAAAAAGACATTCTACAAGAGAATGGTGTCCTCTTTGCATCAAATCGAAAATCCACAATAAAAGCAAACCAGCACAAAGTTAAACCAGAAATAGTAAAAACCTTATGAAAATCTTATGTACAATGAACAAAATAATAATGTTCTGAAATGTTGATTTCAAAACCTAATAGACACGACTAGGGAGGGCTAACTACATATATAATATATATATATGTCAAAACAAATCATGCAACTCAGCCAAATACTGCAATAGTTGGCAACACGAAAGGTCTAAACTGGACGTCAGAAATGGAGGCTACAACTGTCAGGAATGAGAGAGAGAGAGAGAGAGAGAGAGAGAGAGAGAGAGAGAGAGAGAGAGAGAGAGAGAGAGAGAGAGAGAGAGAGAGAGAGAGAGAGAGAGAGAGTGTAAACTCTGTTCTGTTAATGACATTCGAGTAATAATTTAAAACATAATGTCATGCAGTCCTAAAGAAAACATAACAAGAAAAGAAGAAGACAAAAACCACATCAAAATATCATCAACAAAATGCAAAAGCAAGTGTCGTGCCGAATATGTGTAATTGCTGATTACTCGGAATCATCACATCATACAAATATTGATGGGTGTGAAAAGCAATGAAATTTGTTCATTTGAAACTAGCCAATTTCGCAGAATAGTCAAAATGGTCCACACAGATGTTCAGGGAGGTACATTTAGTTCATCTATAATTTCAGATTTTTTTTCAAGCCAACTTTATTTTCCCATAAGTAACGTTTCATGAATAACAGTCAAGAATGTTGTAGTATCAAAGAAAATGGGTTACATTCAGGGGACATTGGTAGTTATCACTCACAAGCAATTTCATTTATGCTTGCGATAATAAGTGTATTACTTAAGAACATTCTGTACGAAATAAGTTGCATGGTACTGTTCAACAAAAACATTTTTGTTAAGATAACTCTGATGGAAGAAATATATTAAAAATTCGACGAAGAACATATAGCCACAATATTTTTATGAACGAACGATTTTTGTTTAATTGATGGTTAAGAATGAAAGAAATGCTTGGTGTAGTTTTTATCTAAGATTTCTAGATTCAGTGTTTTAACTAAACAGCTCAACTTTGTGTGCAACGCAATAGCTGTGCCCATTCTGCGAAATCAGCTGTCCATTCTCTGAAATTGGTTGCTCATTTGAGGCAAAGATATTCTAAAAGGGTAAGATGCTTAAAGAGCTCGGCGAACCGGGCTGATAGAGTTATCGTTAGTGGCGACAGTACATTTTCACAGTGGAGGCTATCCAAAAAGTCAGACTGGAACTTGAACGGAGAATTCAACTGGCCTATCGACGTGCAAAATGTGTACTGTTTCAAAGGGACATAACCAGTGTTTCTGTGCTCACTACTCATATAGGGAAAAGAGACTGGATGCTTATAAATCTTCCCCTATACAGTCTTTGTTTGAGGTAAAGCGCTATATAAATGTACTATTACTTACTTACTTATACCGTGAAAGAGGTCAGAAAACAACACGTTTACACAGATTTGGCAAATCGTTGCTGATTCTGCGGAATAGGACATCATGTCCTGATTACGCGGGGTAGGCAAAATAACGGCCGATTCGGTGGACTTGGCAAAATATATGCCGATAATAATAATGATAATGATAATAATAATAATAGGCAAAACGATAATAATAATAATAATAGGCAAAATGATAATGATAATACAAGGTAAAATAACTATGCCTATTGACAACTACACAGATTAGGCACGACGCATGCATATCAAAGAAAAGTTAAAATGCATGTTTCAATCTAAAGATAAAGAAATTGTTCTTAGCAACAACGTAACTATATTCAAAGAAAAAGGGGCAGATCAAGAAGAAGAAGAATCGAGAGAGAGAGAGAGAGAGAGAGAGAGAGAGAGAGAGAGAGAGAGAGAGAGAGAGAGAGAGAGAGAGAGAGAGAGAGAGGAGAGAGAGAGAGAGAGAGAGAGAGAGAGAGAGAGAGCGAGAGAGCGAGAGAGAGAGAGAGAGAGAACAACTAATTTCAACAAACACATTTTTTGCTTATCCAAAGCATTATGTACACATAATCTGTAAATCGAACCTATCGACTTCAACAAACAAAAGTTGTGCATCTTAAAAACATTTTGCTTATTTGAAGCATAAGCCTACATACACACACAAATAAATCGAAATTATCAACTTCAACAAACAAAGTTGTGCATCTTAAAAACATTTTGCTTATCTGAAGCATAAGCCAGTATACACACAAAATGTAAATCGAAATTATCAACATCAACAAAGTTGTGCATCATACAAACATGTTGCTTATCTTACAAACATGCTGCTTATATTAAGCATATGCCTGTATACACAAACAAATAACATATGCATAAACATTTTTTTTTTTTTTTGTAAATTGAAATTATCAACTACAACAAAGTAGTGCATCTTATAAACATGTTGCTTATCTGAGGCATATATATATATATATATATATATATATATATATATATATATATATATATATATATATATATATATATATATATATAAGGAAAATAAACGATGAACACACTTGAGGATTTCTCCACTTTATTTCACTTATTTCACTTTATTTTATTTATATATATAAACGTACAAGAATTGAAGAAGAAAAAAAAAAAACCCCACATATATAGTTTGCTTTAATACAACTTTTTGTGTGTCCAATGTATGTGTTTGTGAACCTAAGAAAGAAACTCAATTACTTTAATTTTAACTTTATGATTTGTTTTGTGTTCTGAAAAGAAGAAAATGGGGGAGATAGACAATGCCTATGCAAAGACAGCTGTTTCGTCTTCGTGAAAGACTTCAGTCTGCATGTCGGCCTGCAAAGTTGTCCACAGTGAATGTTCAAGCTGAGCCAGAAGACTTTCTACAGGAGAAAGGTTGTCCTCTTAGCACCAGATTGAAAGTCCACAATAAAAGCAAACCAGCACTTAATTCCAACAGAAATGGTAAAAATCTTATGTACAAAAACAAAAATAATAATGTCCTAAAATTACAATCCCTTGAAGAGATTAGAAGAGATGGAATGCCATGTTGGTGGATCCAATGAAGGATTCAAAAAGGCAGCGATTTAATGCTCCAAAAAACTAGACGATTTTGACAAAATAAAAGATGCTTGTGGCAAAAGAAAAGACCATCTAACCCTAGCCCTATCCCTAAACCTAACCACGGAAAGAACCAAGAAATAGAACAGGAGGGTGTAAATCTACATATTTGCCGAGAAATCGATGTACAAAGCCATGCACTTATACTATTTTTTTGCTGGAACAATTCCTTTTTTTGGTTGATAAATTTTAAGTCATTCAAAAAGGGAGGTCACAGAAATCGTAGTGAACACCAACAGACACCCCCGGTGAGGAGGAATGTAGAGAGGTGTGCTTGGATCAGGTAGACTGATGCACTTTCCTTCTTCAGTAAGATAATATAAACGATCAAAAATTGAAGAAGAAAAAAGAAACACACCATTAAACTTTCCTCTTATGTATATATATATATATATATATAGATATATATATAATTTGCTTTGATAAGAAAAATTTGGTATCCAATGTATGTTTTGTGAACCTAAGAAACAAACTCAATTACTTTAACTTTATGATTTGTTATATATATATATATATATATATATATATATATATATATATATATATATATATATTTTGGAGTAAAATTAGAACTTACGAAGGATTTGTTGTGCTTTTTTCCTTTAGATATATATATATATAAACGTACAAGAATTGAAGAAGAAAAAACAACCACACCATTAAACTTTCCTCTTATATATATAGTTTGCTTTAATAAAACTTTGTTTGTGTCCAATGTATAAGTTTGTGAACCTAAGAAAGAAACTCAATAAATTTAATTTTAACTTTACGATTTGTTCTGTGTTCTGAAAAGAATAAAAGAAAATGATGTGCTGATTTACTTTTTCTCCCAATGGGGGAGATAGACAATGCCTATGCAAAGACAGCTGTTTCGTTGAGAAAGACTCTTCAGTCTGCATATCGGCCTGCAAAGAATGTTCACAGTGAACATTCAAACTGAGCTAGAAGACTTTCTACAAGAGAAAGGTTGTCCTCTTTGCACCAGATTGAAAGTCCACAATAAAAGCAAACCAGCACTTAATTCAAAAGAAATGGTAAAAATCTTGTGTAAAATAACAAAAATAATAATGTTCTAAAATTACAATCCCTCGAAGAGAGTAGAAGAGATGGGATGCCATGTTGGTGGATCCAGTGAAGGATTCAATAGGGGAGGTCATAGAAATCGTAGTAAACACCAAGTAGTTCATCTTAGATACATTTTGCTTATCTGAAGCATAAGCCAGCATACACACAAATTGTAAATCGAAATTATCAACATCAACAAACAAAGTTGTGCATCATACAAACATGTTGCTTATCTCAAGCATAGGCCTATGTACACACAAAACATGTAATTGAAAGTACCAACTTCAACAAAGTAGTGCGTATTCCAAACCCTTTGCTTATCTGAAACATTGTGTACACACACATGTAAATCGAAATTTTCAACTTCAGCAAACAATGTAGTGCGTCTTTCACACATTTTGCTTATTTGAAGCACAGGCTTAAATACACACAAATGTAAATTGAAATTATCAACTTCAACAAACGAAGTAGTCCATCTTTTAAATAGTTTGCTTCTCTGAAGCATTATGTACACACGCATGTAAATCAAAACTCTCAACTTCTACATAGTGGAGCATCTTACAATATTTCGCATGTCTGAAGCATTATACAAACGTACACAGCAATGTATTATAATAGCATTAAAACATCAACACTGCTACGACAAAAAATATGTTTTGTGTTTAAACAAAGAAGTGATTTTAAAGCATAGAATTAGAACATGTTTGACTTATCAACCTAGAGACTATATTTTTTGTCTTTACCTTTTTGTGTGCTTCTTTGGACCTCTTTTATTTACTGTTACTAACAACTTTACTTTTCAACCAATAAACAACAAACAAGAATGATGACTATTACTAACAACTTTACTTTTCAACCAATAAACAAGAATGATGACTATTACTAACACCTTTACTTTTCAACCAATAGACAACAAACAAGAATGATGACTATTACTAACACCTTTACTTTTCAACCAATAGACAACAAACAAGAATGATGACTATTACTACAAACAAGAATGATGACTATTACCGACACACGCGACTGGTCCACCACTCGGGGTCCACCACACTCAGACTTCTATTAATATTGAATGACAATGTAAAGGCTCCATTTCTTTTCTCTCTCTTAAACTTCCATTTTGTTGTCTTTTTTTCTCACTGAAAACAAAAAGGACCGTGTTCCAGTCTTCTAGTCTAAAGTTCGAAATCAATCATAATGAAAATTGGCAAAATGGTCTCTGGTGTCCCGACGATGTTGCTGAATAAATCCGTTTAGTTACGATGTTATGGCCCTTTCAGTGGCCCTCTGGTTACAATGTTATAATTGGCTTTACAACAACAGTGTCATGGCCATTCAGCTACTGACCTCTTTAGTTACGATGCTATGATTGTTTAAATATATAAATAATAATAATAATAATAATAAATAAATAAATAAATAATATAAAATCAATAATAAATACATAAAAATGTTATGGCCCTTTCAGTGGCCCTCTCTGGTTACAATGTTATAATTGTTTCACAACGGTTATGGCCCTTCCAGCTCGTGGCCTCTTTGGTTACGATGTTATGATTCTCTAATAAATAATTGGCTCTTTCAGTTGCCGTTTTGTTACAATGTTATGATTGCTTAACAACAACAACAACAACAAATGTTATGGTCCTTTCAGTGGCCCTCCTTTGATACAATGTTATATTCGTGACTATTTGGCAATTATTGTTTTGCGCCATAGTCAGCATGGCAATGGTTAACTTGTGGTCCTTTCAGACTGGCCAGTTCAGAAAATAGCAGTTTTGATACATTTGATTCACTACTGCTCTTCACCATGTTCAAATGCTTCAGAGTACAAGAGTAAGACTAAGCTCATTCTGGTTACATGATGGGGATATTGCACTAACAATGAAACAATAACACCCATAATTGGGAAATAAATTTGTGTTATGATCATTTAACAATAGTCAGAAAGTTGATTGCCTGTACAAATTTAATTGAAACTGAACACCATGAGAATGTGGATTAGTAACCCAAACAATGAGAGCTATATATGCGTATTAAAGGCTATGGTTATATGAATTTTCAGTTTTAGATGACTAACAGTAACACTTGGGTGGAGTTAAAGCATTATCCGGTGCAAGTTTGTGTGTGTACTAATGTGGTTGGTCTGAATTCCAAATAAGACGTCAATTATGATAGATTTATTTGAATGCCTGATTCCATTAGGATGTGTCTTTCTACATCTTTCCAAAGTCTTTTTACTGCAGGGCAATTGTAAAATAAATGTTCTATATAATCAATTTGGTCCTGATAAGAGTCGCATTTGTTTGAGTCTGTTACTTTCATTTTTTCAAGTAGTATGTTTGTGGGATATAAGTTATGTAAAACATTTCACTGTAGTTCACGCAATCTAGTCTCCTTTGAAGATAACCTTGCTATTAACCAAGTGTTTTTATTCAATTCATAGTTTAGTTTTCTGCGCCAAAAAATTATGTTTGGGCTAACTTCAGTTTGTTTTCTTTTGTTTAATGCGTTTCTTATTTGTTTGGGCTTTGCATTAAGCATGCGGGCATCACATTCACTAGGTTGAATATTTTCTACTATAAAATTAGTTTCACATATCCATTGAAGCCACACAGGTGGCAGTGCATTACAGAGAGCGTTATACTAAAAAATAGTGACAGCGTTCCGGAATCCTAATAAGTCATTTATTTCTTCAATACGGAGTAATCTATTTTCATGTATGTGTACAAAAAAGTGATTTTAAAGAATAAAATTAGAACATGTTTGACTTTTATCAACCTAGAGACTGTTTTTTGTCTTTTGCCATTTTGTGTGCTTCTTTGGACCTAACATAGCTCAAAACATAATGGGTGAATTGAAAACAGATTGTAAGGGGGAAGAATCATACCAAAATAAATTGATTTCCTAATTTTTGTAGTTCTTAGTTGTTGTTTTTTCTAAAACACTGTGGAATGATTGCATTTGATACATTCAATATCGGATTTTGTAGTTAGATAGTATATCCATTCGTGTACATAGATTTCGTTTTAAGCTTGTATGATCCACGTTCTTAATTAAAACTATAAAAGCGTTATTCACACCGTGTGTGTCATTGAGATGATAGTACTATTAGGTTATAGACCGGCCTGCCACAGAAGTGAAAGGTTACCCCGGCGGGGGGGGGGGGGGGGGGGGGGCACTATGATTTTCTGAAGCTTTTTTATGATAAAAATCGAAAGCTTGCCCATTTAAAAAAATAGGGCTACACACGTCTAGAAGGAGTTTTCTGGCCTATTTTCCCTTCTTTGGCGTCTGTATTTTCATTTTGAGGGTAGGGTTAGTTGGATACCTGTAAAAACTAAATTCCTTTTCATTTTCGTTATTTCACCTGTGTTCTACAGAAGATGAACAAATTCATCAACAAACACCAAATAGAGGTACTTTGTATTCCTAAATACTTAGAAAGACTTCATTATAGAGAAAGGTATCCTTAAATCGAGATTTCCTTCTTTGGCCTCTGTATTTCAGATGTATGTAGCGGAATTGTGAATTTTCATGCAACAGGCATGACATTTGGCATGATGGTTTCTTATGGCGTGTTTCTCAATTTCTGATGTAAGGACATTTGCGATTCAGCCTTTAACCCATTCAGTGCCAAGGGTATTTTATCATAGACAGTAATAAATAAATAAAAAATTCTAGTGGTATGCATTTTCATGAAACAAGCGTGAAATTTGGCAAGATAGTTTCAGTATGGTGTGTTTACCAATTTCTGATGTAGGGACATTTTCATTGCAGCCTTTAACCCATTCAGTGCCAAGGGCATTTTGATCACGGACAGTTAAAATTTAAAATTAAAAAAATCTAGTGGTATGCATTTTCATGAAACAAGCATGACATTTTGCATGATAGTCTTTTTTATGGTGTGTTTACCAATTTCTGATGTAGGGACATTTTCAATGCAGCCTTTAGCCCATTCAGTGCCAAGGGCATTTTGATCACGGACAGTTATAATTTTAAAAAATATTCTAGTGATGGGTATTTTCATACAATAAGCATAACATTTGGAATTATAGTCTTTTCTTATGGCATGTTTATCAATTTCTGACATAGGGACATTTTCTATTTAGCCTTTAACCCCTTCAGTACCAAGGGCATTTTAATTGCAAATAGTTATTTCATTAAAGAAAATTGTATTGCTGGCCATTTTTACGTAACAATTATAACATTTGGCAAATATTTTTTCATGCTGTTTTATCCATTTTTGACATAGGGATATTTTCAATTCAGATATTAACCCCTTCAGTACCAAATGCATTTTGATTGCGGAACTTTTAATTCAACAACAAATTCTAGTATTGTGCATTTTCATATAACAAGCTTCAAATTTGGCACGTTAGTTTCAATGTCGCATTATAGCACCACAATGATTTAACACACCTGTCACTAAAAAGCATGAAATCAGGGCCTATTATTTGAAGACCCTATTTTCGTAATTTTGGGAGGTAGGGATAGGCCTAATGTGTCACAGAGGAATTTGCAAATATACAGTGGGGTTTTCTGTACCCAGGTAAGTTAAATGGTATTTGTTTGGCTGAAAAATGGCTGGTGGCGAAAGGGTTAACCCCTTCAGTGTCAAGGGCATTTTGATCGCGAACAGCTATTTATTTTTTCTTAAATTCTAGTTTTCGGCATTTACATGTAACAATGTAACAAGCATAACATTTGGCATGGTGGTTTCTTATGGTGTCTTTATCCATTTCTGACATAGGGATATTTTCAATCCAGACATTAACCCCTTTCAGAGCCAAAGACATTTTGGTTGCAGAACATTTAATTCAACAAAAAATTCTAGAGTGTATTGCATTTTGATATAATTTTGGTTGCAGAACATTTAATTCAACAAAAAATTCTAGAGTGTATTGCATTTTCATATAACAAGCATGAAACTTGGCATGAGAAGAATGTACGGGCGGGAGGGGGGGGGGGATGTTTACGTCCGTGGGAAATGGGGGACAAGTGTCTGGGGTCAAATGTACTGCAATTGGACCGTCATGTTGTTAGGAAAATGTAATTGAAATATTTTTTAGCATTTGAGATTTTCCGTTCTTGCTTTTTTTAATTCTAACATAAAAGTTTATGTGGATGATATGCTTTTATAAATAGTTATTCTTACTGCATTAATGTATGCAGTGACAGATTCCATGAGGCTACAATAAAATCATTGCTGGTTCTGTTGTTAACAAATGAAACTGAAATGGATTTTGCTGGATCTTGCATCTTATTAAATTTCTTTAATTTCTGTGTTGTTTTTTGCGTTCTTTTCTGCCAATGACACCCTCCCTTATCAGAAATGGATACCTCTAAAATTGTGTGTATAATTATTTTTGTATTATACGGAGTAATAGGCTCCAGAGCCAAGTAGCTGAATAAATTGTGGACAACACCTAATTGCCAGACTTGGTTTGCCACATGTTTATGTTTAAAAGTTCTTAAGTTTTATTATCATAACTGAACAATAAATTAGTTCTGTTCCTCTTCTTTTCTCCTTCTCCTGAGGGCCATTCTGGCTCAATTGGGGGGAAAAAGACTGAAAATATATGATAGCAGGCTTCAAAATCATAGATTGCATGCTTCTTGGATATTACTCTTACACTTCTGTTGAACTTGATGACATCCTCTACAATACTTTATATAGTTTTAAGACTTTAACAAAACAAAAATTGATATATAGGGGTTTACCTTTTCAGGGGCTTGTATTGTGTCAAATTGTGTCATATCAACAGCTATTCCATTGACACACTTTCAGGTATATAGGCCTATTACATTAAAATGTCTTAAAAAGAATGTCCGTTTAATGTATAAAAGCAACCTGTATGCAGTAACTGTTTACTTATTGTTCTGTAATGTTACTTTTTTTAGACACACTTCCTGGAGCATTTAATGAATGCTTGGGTTTAGCTGGTATTAAAATGTAAGTCTAGCTAAATTATAAATGAAACACCCAGCTTTAAGAAAGCGTCCGTTTTTGGTGGTTAAAGCCGTTAATTGTACATTCAAATCATATTTGCTACTTTCAACACACGTAGTAGCAAAATAATGAAATTAAAAATTTTAATTCAATTTAAATGTAATGCTACTTTTTAAATAGAATGAACCGACGACACATTGTACCCCCAAAAACATAACATTATCTTGACTTCATAAGTCAAATGGCAAGTAGGCCTAGGAGCTAAGTCCACAACAGGATGTTCAAACTACACAATTCAAGTACAACTAGAGCGCTAAGAGACTAGATGACCAGCCGCAAAACACATTATCTACGACATTAGCTGCATGCCACATTTCCACCATGCGGTACATTTTCCATGTCGCGTGGCAGGAAAGACATTGTGTTACAGTAACCTTGACCTTTGACCAATGACCTTCATTTACTAACTTGGCCTAGATGTCCTACCCACTTATGGGCATGCAACATTCATGCGTCTTAGGTCCCTCCGTTCAAACGTTTTTGAGTTACCATACAAAAACGCCTCCATAGGGCACGTTTTATGGTTTAGTGACCTTGACCTTTGACCAGTGACCTTTATTTACAAACATGTCCTATATATTCTAACTACCTAGGGGCATGCAACATTCAGGCGTCTTAGGTCCCTCCATTCAAACATTATTGTGTTACCATACAAAAAAGCCTCCAATGTGGCATATTTTATGGTCGTGACCATGACCTTTGACCAATGACCTTCATTTACAAACATGGTCTATGTATTCTAACTACCTAGGGGCATGCAAAATTTGAGCATTCTAGGTCACTCCGTTCAAACGTTATCCTGTTACCATTCAAAAAAGCCTACAAAATGGTGCATTGTGTGCTCCAATTACCTTGACATTTGACCAATGACCTTCGTTTTCTTACTGGACCTAGATATCATAAGTATATGTGAGTATGCAAAATATTAGCATTCTTGGTCCATCCGTTCAAAAGTTATTATGTTAACATGTATGCATACATACATAGTCAGCCATCCAGTCAGCCAGAAACAGACAGACAGACAATAGTGAAAACATAACCAGCTTTGCTTCACGGCTGATAAAAATGATATACATATGCTAAAGATTTCAAACAGTATATGTATAAGCCAAAACAGCAAAAGTAATTGCTTCCTTCTAACTTCTAAGATGCAGCTGTGTATTTTCCTATGCAGTTTTTGCTGATTTTGCCCTATGGCAAAGACAAAACTGACCGGAAGTTGTTACAAAATACAGTTTGTAAAGCACAGAGGATTGCCTGTCACATTTCAGACACTTGTGCATCTGAAAACAGAATGAATTTATATTTTACTGTGTAAATTAAATTGTTTCTGTGCATTAAATTACCCCTACTCCTTTCCCTCTTTCTTTAAAATTGAATTATATGTATGTTTATATATGCGCATGTAACATAGTGGAGCCCTATTTTTATTTTTGGCAAACAAGTAAAATTGAAAAGCATATTGACCAAGCTTTCAGAAAAAAATAGTGACCAATCCCCCCCCCCCCCCCCCCCCCCCCCCCCGTGGGTCTATTAGTTAAATTCAGTGGATAACTAAAATATCATCCAAACAATTTTCCTTTGAAAATGGAAGTAACCAGTATCCCTTAGATTTCAGGATTTAAATTTTGTTTTAGCATTTTGTTGTATTATTTTGACATGAATATTATTATTCTTAAATAATGCAGGTTCCATATTCATTCTCTGAATATTCCCGTAGTAATGCTCTGGATGTTTGATTGTATAATATGGTCAAAATAACAGTAAAATAGTCATGAAACTGTTTTTCTTGCTACAGATGCAAAGATGCATCTATTCCCAACAGCTTGATATATCTCTGTGGACATCATGGTTACCATTAGGTACATAGGCCCTAAGTTTACATGTAAAATTTATCACCAAAAAGGCCTTTGCAGCAGGTGATTTACTTTGTATCCTCCTTTGTTCTCTTACACATCTGTGACGAGTACAGTTGTGATATTTAAAAAAAACGTTCGTGAGGTGGAGATGTATGTCGGATGAGAGAGAGAGAGAGAGAGAGAGAGAGAGAGAGAGAGAGAGAGAGAGAGAGAGAGAGTAAAGACGTGTGCATGCGATGTCTGTAGTTTTGTTAGTTGTATAGAGGTTTAAGGGAAAAAACTATTCCACCACCCGACCGCAACATCATTGGGCTTGTAACACTTACGTTCACGTGTCCACTTCATAAAGTCAGGGTACACTTTATGCTGAGATTTCGAGAGGTGAAGATGGTTGCACAACCGACAGGCCAGGCCCAGTTCCATAGTAGCAACATTCACCACTTGATCTTTGGCTTCAAGCATCCGAGCGTAGAGCAGAGGGTCTGCAGTCAGAGTTTTCAAATAGTTGGCCAGGTTTTGGGGACTTGTAAAATCAGCTGTGTTGATAAAAGTTCCATGAGGAAAGTAGCGACTGTAATTGGCAGCCCCGCGGACAATGGGCACAACATGAACATCGTGGAATAGTTTGAAAAACTTCTCTGTGACATAGTCTTGGCAAAACGAGTTCTCAAACGAAAGATAAAAGTAGTAGGTTGTGTTCAGAAGACGGAAACATTCAATTTGATTCTGTTTTGGACACTTTCTGCGTGAACAAGCCCCATAAATGTCTACATCAATGTATTTTTGCAAGTCTTTGACATAACGCTGTCTTTTACTCGACGTTTGGTGGTTACTTATGAACCAGGCTACTGTTCTTGTTTTCTTCACTGCAATACTCGTGTAGTTTTTTAAGGATGCTTTTGAGCGAAAACCTAAATAGCCATAAGGTGTAAAAATATCAGAATCGGTTATGTAGCCCATAGTCAAATTGAAAACACTTTTCCACTTTGGTGAATCGTGAAACCCGTAGTAATGTTCTGGAGACTCCAGAGAAAAGGCAATCCATAATTGTTTGAGCGAATACCTTCGAGGGGGCGTTTCTGTATTCAGTCTACACACTGTGACAAAGACAGCATCAGCTTGTGGAAGTAACGTTTGATCATCCGTAAATCTGCAAGCATTGTACTCACATTCATTGAACAAATTCTGGTAGTGTTTATCATGAGGAAACCACCATTCTTGACGATTTAGATTGACAATCAGCTTTGGTTTTCCAATCACTTTTGTTGTCTGATTCGGATTTGCAGCTTCGTAGGGCATGTAACGTAAGTCCTCAGGTAGACAACGTTTCGTGAAAGCGCCCTGGATAGGTTCCCTAATAGTTGTGTTACATTGTGCATCCAGTGTTTGAAAGATCAGTGTCTCGTTATCGGAGGTGATTGATGGTTTTCCCCAAAGCCGTAGAAACACAGATGAATTTAGAAATTGAAAAAAAAAAAAGTAGACCATCAGGCAGCCAGCGCAAACACCGCACACCAGTGTTCTATCTTTTATAGGAAGTGGCATTTTCCTGAAACAAGCATAACTTGAGATGAATATTTGTAATGTGGTAAGTCATTTTAACTAATGAACCTCGAAACGTTTCAATCAGTATTCTAAAGCAATATTTCTGCATTTGCAGTACATGAAAACACCAAGATATAATAGTGATTACTGATCCAAATGTGCTAAAGATAGGCTTTTAAACGTGTAAAATTATGGAAGATACCCACAAAGAATTAATAGCATGTTCTTCATGTAATTTAGGATTTTTAACTGACATTTCATCTTCAAGTTTTAATTGGAAAAAACGAGGCCCGCAAGGGACTCGGGGAGCTTACAGACAGACAGGCAGTCAAACAGATGTAAAAGACGAAAAAAAAGGAGAAGAAATTGGAAAGCTGAAAATAGAGCTGGCGTGAAATGGAAGTTCACGAGGGCAAGGACGACCGTCTTTAGAACTCTAGAAATATCCGGTGCACCCCGGTTCGCATATTGCAATTTAGCATACTGCCGCTTTGCATAAAGCCGATTCACATACAGCCGCTTCGCATACAAAGCTTTGTGGACATGGCATTCCACATAAAACTCAGAAAGTTAGGGATAGGGTTAGGGATAGGTCAGGGATAGGGTTAGGGATAGGGTTAGGGAGAGAGAGAGAGAGAGATAGAAAGAGAGAGAGAGAGAGAGAGAGAGAGAGAGAGAGAGAGAGAGAGAGAGAGAGAGAGATGCAAAGGAAATAGTGTTATGTCATGCTGTTTAATATTTTGTTATGAAACAATGATAGAAAACAACAAAGGGTGTCGCCGAACGGCAAACATGTCCTTTGTCTGTTACGTCCCCTTAATCCCGACCTCAGCATCATTGGGCTTGTAACACCCGCGTTCATGTGTCCACTTCATAAAGTCAGGGTACACTTTATGCTGAGATTCCGAGAGGTGAAGATGTTTGCACAACCGACAGGCCAGACCCAGTCTCATAGTAGCAACATTCACCACTTGGTCTTTGGCCTCAAGCATCCGAGCGTAGAGCAGAGGGTCTGCAATCAGAGTTTTCAAATAGTTGGCCAGGTTCTGGGGACTTGTAAAATCAGCTGTGTTGATAAAAGTTCCATGAGGAAAGTAGCGACTGTAATTGGCAGCCCCGCGGACAATGGGCACAACATCAACATTGTCGAAGAGTTTGAAAAACTTCCCTGTAACATAGTCTTGGCAAAACGAGTTCTCAAACGAAAGATAAAAGTAGTAGGTTGTGTTCAGAAGACGTAAACATTCAGTTTCATTCTGTTTCGGACACTTTTCCTGTGAGCAAGCCCCGTAAATGTCAACATCTATGTATTTTTGTAAGTCTTTGACATAACGCTGTCTTTTACTTGGTGTTTGGCAGTGACTTACGAACCAGGCTACTGTTCTTGTTTTCTTCACTGCAATACTTGTGTAGTTTTTCAAGGATGCTTTTGAGCGAAAACCTAAATAGCCATAAGGTGTAAAAATATCAGAATCGGTCATGTAGCCCATAGTCAAATTGAACACACTTTTCCAATTTGGTGAATCGTGAAACCCGTCGTAATGCTCTGGAGATTCCATTGCAAAAGCAATCCATAATTGTTTGTGTGAATACCGTCGAGGGGGCGTTTCTGCATTCAGTCTACACACTGTGACAAAGACAGCATCAGCTTGTGGAAGTAACGTTTGATCATCCGTAAATCTGCAAGCATTGTACTCACATTCATTGAACAAATTCTGGTAGTGTTTATCTTCTGGAAACCACCATTCCTGACGATTTAGATTGACAATCAGCTTTGGTTTTCCAATCAGTTTTGTTGTCTGGTTCGGATTTGGAGCTTCGTAGGGCATGTAACTTAAGTCCTCAGGTAGACAACGATTAGTGAAAGCGCCCTTGATAGGTTCCCTAATAGTTGTGTTACATTGTGCATCCAATGTTTGAAAGATCAGTGACTCGTAATCGGAGGTGATTGATGGTTTTCCCCAAAGCCATAGAAACACAGATGAATTTGGAAATTGGAAAAGAATAAAGTAGACCACCAGGAAGCCAGCGCAAACACCGCACACCAGTGTTCTATCTGTTATAGGAAGTGGCATTTTCCTGAAACAAGCATAACTTGAGATAAATATCTGTAAAGTGGAAAGTCATTTTGACTAATAAACCTCGAAACGTTTCAATCAGTATTCTAAAGCAATATTTCTGCATTTGCATTACCTGAAAACACCAAGATATAATTACTGATCTAAATGTGCTGAGGATAGGCTTTAAAACGTGTAAAATTATGGAAGACACACACACATAATTAATGGCATGTTCTTCATAATATTTAGGCTTATTAACTGACATTTCATCTTCGTGTTGTAATGGGGAAAACGAGGCCCGCAAGGAACTTGGGGAGCTTACAGACAGACAGGCAGTCAAACAGATGTAAAAGACGAAACAAGGAGAAGAAATTGGAAAGCTGAAAATAAGAGTTTGCATGAAAGGGGAGTTCACGAGGGCAAAGACGGCCGTCTTTAGAACTCTAGAACTTTAGAACTCTAGAAATGTCAATTTTCATCAAACGTGTTGCAGTCGGAGAAAGAATGAAAGAGAGTATCATAGTGGCTCAGAAAATCGATTGGGAAAATATGGCTTGAGAAAATGATGAGCAGAATGGGAGAGAGAGAGAGAGAGAGAGAGAGAGAGAGAGAGAGAGAGAGAGAGAGAGAGAGAGAGAGAGAGAGAGAGAGAGAGAGAGAGAGAGAGAAACACACACACACACACACACAGAAAGAGAGAGAGAGAGAGAGAGAGAGAGAGAGAGAGAGAGAGAGAGAGAGAGAGAGAGAGAGAGAGAGAGAGAGAGAGAGAGAGAGAGAGAGAGAGTGGACACTGGAAAACTGTATTTGACAAGGATGAAGATTTTAGGCGATGCCTATTCTTACAATCTGTCCTTGGATAAAAAACAAAAACAAATTTAAGAAACAAAAACAATTAAAATGGACTAGTAACATGAAAGAGACGCATTTGAAAGCTCACACTCTCTCTCTCTCTCTCTCTCTCTCTCTCTCTCTCTCTCTCTCTCTCTCTCTCTCTCCTTCTCTCTCTCTCTCTCTGACTCTCCATCTACACACATACATTGTTTATACATACCTATAAAGAAACATTTAAAATACACATAGTGAAACAAATAATTGATGACAAGTAGGAGGTGAAAGCAACATCAATCTAAGCGCATTTAACAAGCATAAACAAAGCATAACACTAATATAAATATTCATTTGACATATATCATGCACATAACATGTAGCTGTACACAAGGCAATAAATACGTTATAAAGTGTGAGTTCAATATCACACAGGATTTAAGCAGGGCTGTAAATTATGTTTGCCCACACCATCTTTTTGTATCGTGAGATGGAAGGGCATCATTAAATTGCAGAGGGAAGGGAATTCCAAATTGAGGAGCATGAGAAGGAAAAACTTGATTTGTATTTGTCAATTCTAGTGTTTGGCAAAATGTAGTTACTGGAACCATAACGATATGATGCCAGGGTAACTAATGATTTTAGGTATTGTGGGGCTAAGTCATTATGCACTTTGTACATGAGGATTGCTTTGTTGTATTTTAGTTATGAATCTAACGGAAGAATGTTTAATTTTGCTTGTTTTTCTGATGTGGTGAGGTCTGGGTCAGGAAGGATAATTTTAGCTGCTCTTTTGTGGATAGAATTGAGTTCTAATAGGTGACATTTGGCGGTAGAATCCCAAACTACAGATGCGTAGTTGACGTGAGAGAGACAGTGGGCATGAAAGAACATTGTGCGTTCCTCTGTATCTATGAATGGTTTAAGGTTGTTTTTTAGTAGGAATAAGCTACACGCAAGCTTGTGTGCTACTTTCTCAATATGGGTCTGCCACTTCAGTTCTTCGTCCATGATCACACCCAGGACTCGGTGCTCTTTTACTTGGTCAATGATGTTATCCTTTAAATAAACTTTGAGATTTAGAGGTTCGTTCTGATGTTTTTGTCTTGAAGTAATTACCATGCTTTTGGTTTTTGTAGGGTGTATGACCATCAGGTTTTGGTCACACCAGGCAGACATCATTTAAAGCTGTTTGTAATGAGGTGTGAATGGAGGATAAACGAGCTGCACAAGAGTGGAGGGAGCAGTCGTCAGCAAACAGATAGCATGAGACACTTTCATCTGATATTGAAAGTGGTAGGTCATTAATAAATAAGCAGAACAGGAGGGGGGTCCTAAAACAGATCCTTTCGGTTCACCAGTCTTAATTATCTTTTTATCTGAAACTGAACCATTACTTAAGACATACTGTGTTCTGTTAGTAAGATAGGATGTAAAAAAAGAAATCGTATTTTCGTCCCGGAAGCATAGTGCTTATTTTTTAAATAACATTTCATGATTCACAAGATCAAATGCCTTCTTAAAGTCAATAAATACAGCACCTGTCACTTTGTCATTTTTGTCATGAGAAAACTTGAAAACTTTAACTTTTTTTTTCAAGGATAAAGATTTTAGGCAACACCTAGTCTTCCAATCTGTCCTTGGTACATATACGAACATAGAATACAAACATGGCAAGGCATGATATTACACATACATATTTGAACAGAAAGGTAGCACCTTTGTACATATACGAACATAGAATACAAACATGGCAAGGCATACCATTGCACATACATAATTGAACATAAAGGTAGCAAAGCAGCTATTATGATAAAGACAGGTTGAAATACGAATTTATAGAATGACATACGCACAGGTATAATTGTTAATACTTGTGCGGACACACATGCGTGTAACCATACACGCACACACCTGCACGTGCGCGCGGCACACGCAAGAATACATGCACATACGCACAGATATATGTTGAAGCACGTATAAAAGAACTATACATTTTAGAACAGGGCAAACTAATGCAGCCTATGGTATGAAACCGGTAGCAATTAGCAATAAAGTGCGGACAATTTAAACATTGATTTTAGCACATTGTTGGAGAATAGTAAACAAACAGTGGTGTGAATACATGACATCGTAATGAGAAGAGAGAGAGAGAGAGAGAGAGAGAGAGAGAGAGAGAGAGAGAGAGAGAGAGAGAGAGAGAGAGAGAGAGAGAGAGAGAGAGAGAGAGAGAGAGAGAGAGACAAAGACAGAGACAGAGAGATAGACAGTGAGAGAGAGAGAGAGAAGCCGGAAGTCACAGTTAATTAGTTTAATGGGGGGGGGGGGGGGGGGGGGGGGGGGGGGGGGGGGGGCGGCGTATACAACAGTAGCTAATGTAGGCCTATTAACAATCACAATCCTATAGAAAGACAGTGCCTAGAATTCAAAAGCACATGGCTAAATTCACATCAATGAAAGTTAAGTATACAATAAAATTAATGAATCGCAGTATATCATGCTGTTTAATATATTGATGAAGCGATGATAAAACAAAATAAAAACACACAAAGGGTGTCGCCGAACGGCAGACATGTCCTTTGTCTGTTACGTACCCGTAATCCCCTCCCCCACCCCCACCCGCCCGTCCGCTTCCACATCCAGCCCCCAGCTTCTTTGACCTTCGAGAGATGCCCCTCCACACACAACATGTGCATGTGAAGTGGTTTAAGGCAAAGGCTCACGATAGGGTGAAGAAACACGAGGTGAATTAGAATGCCTGACTCTCGGAGACACTTTTCGAGGTGCATCAATGTCCTCTAAGTTGTCTTATTCCCACACGCAGAAATCGAAGTGATTTCATGTAGCGGTTCACCAGATGAGTGTTCAAAAACCCAGCCGAGGGAATGTCTGCCGCTCGGGAACACCCTCGTTGATCTTGACCTTAACTGAAGTCTGTGTCTCATTTGCTTACATGTACACGTACATCAGCGAGACCCGACTGGCTGGGTCATCTTCGTAGAGTAGGTTTTTGTATTATTTTGTTTCTTTCTTTTTGATGCCCGACTTCGGACCTCAACCGCATATAGTATCATAAAATCCAACTGATGATTGTGGATACTCAACGGTAGAAGAAGACTACAGACACACGAAGACACGCACCGAACACACACTCACACACACACACACACACACACACACACACGCACGCACGCACACACGCAGTCGCACACGCACACACACGAATACAAATTTTTATTTTTTTAAGTTGGGTGGCGCGCCTCTGGCTGCGACGCTCTCTCCAGCTGGGAGCAACCCGAATTTCACAGAGACGCCTCTGTGACTATAAAGTGCCAAATACCAAATACAAACACACACACACACACACACACACTAATGACATGATCACGTGCGTGCACACACGATATCTTTTAGGCTACTCATGCGTGCAGGTGCGCACGCACACGCACACACACGCACACACACGCACATGCGCGCACACATACACACACGCGCGCGCGCGCAAACACACACACACACACACAATGTACATTAACACGCCCCTAAAACGCGCATCAAGGGCATATTATCCAGTTCCACACACCTTTTTTTTTTTATTCGCGCAGAAGATATTCGCGAAATTCACAGATTCACAGAGGCTATAGGCTGTAACTTAGCCTTTTGCCCTCGATAGTGTAATGTCTTTGTTCAGAGCTTGATTGACCTTTTGGCCGTGGATTAAGTTATGACGTTAGTGTATAACTAACACTCAACTTTACAATTTAAGTATACACTAGCGCAACCTCGAGTACCGGTAACGCCTAGAAACGGTAACGCCTAGTAACAGTACTGGCAACGCTGAGTACAGCAAATTTGAAGCCATTCGGTTAAGAAACGGCGGAGTTATAAGGCCCCGTTTCCCGTTGGCGCTGCTCTGAGAGTGACGCTCTCTCCCTAGTAACGGTAACGCCTAGTAATGGTAACGCCAAGTACTGGTAACGCTGAGTACAGCAAATTTGAAGCGATTCGGTTAAGAAAAGGCGGAGTTATAAGGCCCCGTTTCCCGTTGATGCTGCTCTGAGAGTGATGCGCTCTCCCTAGTAACGTTAACGCCTAGTAACGATAACGCCAAGTACTGGTAACGCTGAGTACATCAAATGTGAAGCAATTCGGTTAAGAAACGGCGGAGTTATAAGGCCCCGTTTCCGTTGGCGCTGATCTAAGAATGACGCGCTCTCCCGATTCTCTTCAAATTGCTGCCAGGCTTTGCCCCGGCCACAGCAAGCCTGACAGCAAATTTGAAGCGATTCGGTTAAGAAACGGCGGAGTTATTTGTGAAAAGGTGTAGCGGCGTATATCGCGCGCGTTTATAAATCGATTGGCTACTGTCCCCGGTCATCTACCTTCCAAATTCGAAGGCAATCCGTCCAGAAATACCGGAGATACGGGCGCCGAGAGGCCGGCGGATACGCGTTTCGAGCATTTGCCAAACAGCGCAAATGACACGGCCGCCTCGGTTGCCGTTGCCATCGCCCCGTTAGGGCTCATAGCAAATTTGAAGCGATTCGGTCGAAAAACGGCGGAGTTATAAGGCCCGTTTTGTGTTTCACACACACACGGACACACGCTTGCCTTTTTATTATATGATGTTCAAATTGGTATAAAACATTAGTGTTGCTAATTCTTTACCAATGTGATTTTTAAAGGCATTTACAGATAGTGCATTGACGGTATCATGGGACAAACTATTCCATAAATGTATTATTCTGTTTCTAAAATATGAATGGAATGGACAGGTATTGGTTTGCTTTTTGGTTAGTTTAAAATTGTGACCTCCTGTAAAATTATGACTAGATAAATCAAAGAGCTGAGTAGAATTTTAGGAATCATATAATCCATGCATAATCTTACAAACTTCTATCATGTCATCAATGACACTCCTATCTAAATTAGGCGATCTTCATAATTCAGGTCACGAGTACCAATTATACATAGTGTAAATCGTCTCTGCACACCTTCAATTAAAAATATATGTTTTCTTAGGTAAGGACACGATACCATACAGGATTACCATATTCTAGAGTAGAACGAATTAAGGATTTATATAATGGAATCATGTCTTTAAAAATAGCGAGTGGGGTCTTCGCACACTAGGGTTTCGCGCAGTTTCTGTTTTTGTTTTCAACTTGATTTTATAGAATGCCCTGTCTCTTGCCTCACTAATTCTGAGCAATCCAGCCTAAAGAAAGCTCTGATAGCTCGCTGCCCCCCCCCCCCCCCCCCCCCCCCCCCCCCCCCCCCCCCCCCCACTAATTCCTGGTAAGATCTTACATTGTGCTATCCTTCGGCCAGTAAGGTTTCGTGCCGAATAATTATAATACTATTATTAGACCCAGGGCTCCCACGGACACCCATTTCAGGGTCTATGAAGCACTAACATTCTCAAGGACCCTCTAAAAGAATGTGCAGGGGGTCCCAGGGATGCACTAGACAATTCTTTTTAGCATTTGTAATGCCACTGGGACCCTCTATCCTGCCTCTAGGACCCTCTATAGAGTACGTGAAGGAGTCCCTGGGACCCCTTGTTTTGCTGGACGATTGGGAGCCCTGTAGACCTAATAGTAAATAATAGTAACATAAATTATGTATTTGCCAAAATCGTCTACTCTTTGTTCCCTATGGACTGAGCTACCCAGCGCTGGCTGTCCAGGTCACTCAAATTAGAATAGGTTTTGCTTTCAAGATGTGCTCTCCCTAAGTTCGTCGATATAATCATTGTATCATTATAATAATGCCACAGATTCGACAGACAATGATTTCGACTACGATCAAAGATCAAAGATCAAGACTATTACTATTAGATCTAACGAACATGAAAAATAAAATAACGTTGTGGTTTAGAACCAAATAGCCAACGTAATGTTTCCTGACCTTGACATTAAGTGATTAACTCTTCTTCTTTTTCCTTTTTCCACTGGAAGTTCCAGGTACTGGATGTCGTATGCAAAAAAGTAGCATCGTGTAAATACTTCGCTCGCTATGAGACTTAGTACTTGCGGCATTTGCGACATTGAGCGATTTTTTTTAAAATTTCACTTTTTTCCGTAATGTCATGAAATATGAACGATTTGAGTACGGAAAAGTGTTTCAAATACGGAAAAAAGTGAAATTGCGTTCATTCTTAATGTCGCAAATGCTAACTCATAGTAGTGAGCGAAGTATTTACACGGTAACGGTGCTACTTTTTTGCATACGACACTGGACAGGGTCCTATCCCGGGCTTTTGAAGTCCACCAACTGGTAACTTCTACTGGGAATGAAGAACAAAAAGTGAACGTAAAACATTGGCATACCTTATATTATTTTAATTCATCCAGCTGGTTAGTGACCACAACTAGTCTAATAGACTAGGCCTAGTGTAATACAGGAACTCCAGAAGAAGAACTCTTCTACAATCGTACAGTTTCACACTTCAAACGTATGACATCATTTTCAATGATGACTACGTCATACAAGGACACACTGATATTGATAGAAGATAGACCGTGAGCCAGAATTCATGCACCCCCCTGCGGTTTCTTGCAGACCATATTTTTTTTTAATCAGTCTGGGAGAGACTGTGAGCCAGAATTCATGCACCCCCCCTGCGGTTTCTTGCAGACCATATATTTGTTATTAGTCTGCACCCTAGCAAACTCAAATCAGGATGTTTGCCCTCAATCATCCGCCAGATGAACAGTCAGTGACGTCTTGAAGTTACGCACATGCCCATACCCCATCATCCTAGACACAAATTAAATATGGGACAATAGATCTAGATCTATATGCTTAAATTTTTGAGGGATCGAAGTCTCGTCTTTGTATTCAAAATGTGGTGTGTGTGTGTGTGTGTGTGTGTGTGTGTGTGTGTGTGTGTGTGTGTGTGTGTGTGTGTGTGCGTGCGTGCGCGCGCACGTGCGTGCGTGCGTGCGTGCGTGTGTGCGTGCGTGCGTGCGTGCGTGTGTGATTTTAAAGCTATATCTGATGTACTCTTACACTTTGCTTCTGGAGCTGGAGACTGCTTTATGCAGAGCAAACATTGTGAAAATATCTGTGCTGTCCATACCATCTCTTCAGAGAGAAACATTGTCACCCATATGTGCTGGGGCGAGTTTTGTATATAGTAGAAACACCTTCTGGATTTGGGGCAACGTGCATCCTTCGTGAGCTGAACATTCAATATGTCACACATTATGGTAGAACTGTCCCTTCTGTGAACCCCATGCAAATATTGAATACCCATCAAAATGCACACATAGTTGTAAGACGCTCGTTTGACTGGGACAGGATTCCACTGCATCTTAGGGCATCCTTACTTTGAACATCAGAAGTATTTCTCGCGAATCATTTGGCTCGTTAGAAATTTCTGGTAGCATTTTCTAAAATGACTATGATCATGGGAGAAGTGTCAGGGCTCCCAATCGTCCCGCAAAACAAGGGGTCCCAGGGACTCCTTCACTTACGGCATAGAGGGTCCTAGAGGCGGGATAGAGGGTCCCAGTGGCATAGCGAATGCTAAAAATAATGTTTCCAGTGCATCCCTGTGACCCCCTGCACATTGTTTTAGAGGGTTCTGTAGAATTTGAGTGCTTCATAGACCCCCAAATGGGGGTCCCTGAGAGCCCTGAGTGTGCTAGAGTAAAGAGAGCGAATCTTGGACTGGTTCTAACATATGTCACAACAAATAGCCTGATTTGTTGTGCCCTTGCGTTTATTGTTTGTGTCAACTGGCCCCTTCAGTGCTCCCTAATAAGGGCCAGCCACACGCCAGCTAAAATCGCACAACTGTACGATACGATTCGATCACGTGATCCCGAAGCATGAATCACATTTGTTCTTGGAGACCATGTGATGGAATCGTATCACACAGTCGTTACGATTTTAGTGGACGTGTGGCTGGCCTTTTAGTGGCGCATGCACCGCCGGTTTTGAATGTGGGCAAAATAGCTACTGAGCAGCGACGTATGCGTTGGTGGCAAGATCTGAAGCGCCATAGAGGACGTATATCTACGTCGTCGCCACGGAAGTGCTTAATATTTTTTATTTTTGCACCACAATTGTGGTCCTCAAAATGAATGATGTAGTCAAACGGTCTAGTCGTCTTGGGTTGTTTTTGTCCTGCCTCATTGCACAAGCAGCTTTAAATTTGCATCCATCCAGGTCTGTTATCTTTTTACAAACTAAAGGTATGGGTTTGAAACAATTTTGTATGTGTACATATGGTTTTAGAGGATCGTTACTGAGCTGCATGTCTCTGAGGATAGTTATTGAGCTGCGTGTTTCTGTTATCAGGAGACATTTTCATGTCACACTAACATGACTATACTGTTAATCTATTTTTAGTACTACAGTCGAACCCGTTTATAAGAAACCCGCTTATAAGAAAACCCGCTTATAAGAAAGTAATTTTTTTTTCCCCCGGCCACACTCCTTCTTTCTTATGTATTATCAAAACTCGGATATAAGAAAACCGCTTATAACAAAAACCCGGTTATAAGGAAGCAAATTCGTTCTCCCATCCACGATGTAAACTCGGATATAAGAAAATTATTTCATACAAGGGAGTTGGTTTGCAGTTCTTTTTCTTATAAGCGGTTTGATTTTCTTATAAGCGATTTTTGAAAAATTAGGGCATGAACTGAAAGGATGTTCCAAAAAGTGCAGTGTTCCAACAAAACAAAGAAAAGAGGAAAATTTATGTCAGAGCAGCTATGTCACAGACACTCTAACCTTAATATAGAAATATACAGCCGAATCCGCTTATAAGAAACTCACTTATAAGAAAATTTGCTTATAATGAAGCAAAAAAATGTCCCTGCCGAACTTTTTCTTTCTTATCTATGATCAAAACTCAGATATAAGAAACTCGCTTAGAAGAAAACTTGATTATTTAGCAAGCAAATTCCTTCTCCCATCTGCAATGGAAACTTGAACATAAGAAAAGTATGTCATACAAGAGAGTTGGTTTGCAGTTGTTGTTTTTTATAAGCGAGCTCCATTTTCTTATAAGCAAATTACCATTGAAAACATTTTCTTAAAGACCCACCAGATCATGTGTCAAAATCACGGGTTCCACATGTTTTCCCTCTTATAACTGGTACGAAATCTTGTTTTGACCAGGTTGACTCCCATACAAATGCCCCCAATTAAAAACGAAACATTTAAAGAGCAGCCTCAATTTGAAATTGGGGAATTTGTATGTGGGTCACAGCTACCCAGAAAAAAACAAGAGACTTAATCGTGTTGGGTCAGTGTGTCTTTAAATGTGAGTTTGACCTGAACTGAAAGGATGTTCCGAGAAAATTGAAGTAATTCCAAAAAGGGAAAGTTTACCTCATACCAGTTGCGTCACAGACAGTCTAAACAGTACAGGCACTTGATTGCAAGACTAATCGAGTTGTTTTTGTTCCTTTATTCCATACTTTCCTTCAGTATTCTGTGCAAATAAATGTTGAGCAGAAGAAAAAAATAAAATATGAGTGCCTGTACTTTTGTGTTGGTGGTAGAGAGACTGTCCAGCCTTTTATTTTCAGCAGCAATGGCAGAGAGCAAAAAGCAATCCATTTCTTTAAGAAGAAAAATAACTGAATATGTGGATGAAAATCCACATAAACAAAAGCAAATGATTGATAAAAAGCCGCATGGTTGGACAGTAAATGGTGATAGTTCAGTACAAGATAGGTGAATGGGTACGTATTTGATAACAGTAAAAAGAAAAAAAAGCTTGTTAGTTTGAGTGGTTGTAGGCACCTTTAAATCTTCTTCTTAGTAGATGATTTTGATTTTATGATGTAAGAAATGCATCAAATTAGGAAAAATGATTTTCTTCTGTCTTCTTTGTTTTTCTTTTTCTTTTCTCTTTTCCCTTTTCCCCATTCAATTTGGTTCTCAGGAAAAAAAACCTTCTAGATGTTTTCTTATGTCTGAGTTTCGGATATAAGAAAACTTGGATATGGTAATAAGCAAAAACATGATCTCCCTTCGATTTTCTTATAGCCGAGTTTTGCTGTATTTTGATTTTATGATGTAAAACATGAGTCATAGGTCGCAAATTTCTTTATTGTCCATTGGCATTGTACAAAAGCAAATACAAAATTGTCTTCCACTGTGTAAAATGAGTTATACATCCAAATTAGAATATTGATTAAAAACAAGAAACAGAAATTTACATTTAAACAAATATGTTACTCCTACACCACACCCACTCATTTATTTGCTCTCCGCTATCTTGCTCGCTCATCATGCAACTCACACCACGTCTGCCTTGAATTTTTGTTTTTAATTTTCTGCTCTGTTCTTTCTTGTTTTTCCTCCTTTGCTTTGCATTTTATCCTTTTTTTCATGCACCAAATTAGGTAAAAGCATTTTCTCTTTGTTTTACGTTTCTGTTTGTCTTTTATTTTATTTTTTCTCCTTTTCTCTTTTATTTTTCCCCCTTTTCCCCATTTAAATCGGTTATAAGAAAATGAATTCAAAAAGTTTTCTTATATCCGATTATCGGATATAAGAAAACCCGGATATAAGAAAACAAAAAATTATCTCCCTTCAATTTCCTTTTAACCGGGTTCCACTGTATCTGACACAATTTAATATAATAATAATAATAATAATATTAATAATATTAATAATAACAATGAACATTTATATAGCGCTTACTCTCCTTTTGGGGCTCTAAGCGATTCACAAACATAAAAAGAAAGAAAAAACCCAAAGAAAATTAATACACAGCTTATAAGGAACAACACAAAACGATATCACAATAACTAGGGCCTAAGCTTCTCATTTACGTCCCCCTACCCCACCGCCCACACGTCAACCCTAACACACACACACACACACACACACACACACACACACACACACACACACACACACACACACACACACACACACACACACACACACACACACACACACACACACACACACACATACACACATGCGCTCGTCTTCGACCTGATGTGATAAACACCAAGGCTCTCGAAATATGATATAAGCAATATCCCATTGCAAAATCCTAATAACTGATTGTAAGAGAAAGATAAAGTCTGAGTCAAAGAGACTGACAGATTGGGGGAAGTAACAAGCACAGACATTCCAGAAGGTGGGTGATCTATTATGTACAAAAGAGCCCCTGGTGTTCTCACTGGATAGCATAAGATTATGAAATAATGAGTTTTGGTGTCCAGTTTTCAGATGCAAAAATAAGTTCCGGAGTACTGTAGGTTTGTGCCCTTGCCACATCCACACCCGGAGGATGATCGAAGGCAAACATCCTGCTTTTGATAGCTTAGGGGCTAGGCTTTCGTGGGGTATATGTCTCATAAAATCCGCAGGGGGGTGCACGGGGGCATAGTGTGGCTTACGGTCTATTACGTTCGATTGCCCGGTGTTATGATAAATAAGTACCTGTCATTAAATAGCTACCTCTCGCATGCGAACTGTACCCATCTAACCCTAACCCTATCCCTAACCCTAACCCTAACCCTAACCCTATCCCTAACCACAGAAAGAACCAAGAAATAGAGCAGGAGGGTGTAAATCTACATATTTGCCGAGAAATCGATGTACAAATCCATGCACTTAGTTTCGTAAAATTCACAATGGCGGACAAACAAACGATTCTGATTGGCTATGCTAGGACTACTTCCGGCTAGGACTACTTATCTCATAGAGGTAAAAATACACCGCTACACCGGTATACCTAAATGGTTCGATTTTTTTAAGTTTTATGTGAATCAACTTTGGAGTGTCTAGATCTAGATCTAATTGCTTCCAACTTGCAAGTCACACACACACAGTCTATAATTTATTATCCTTTATATTACTGACTATTATTTTTATTACGTCTGCATCGTTAAAAATTCGGGACTTTCCTGGAGTTGCACTGCCTCCGGGCATTGCCTCCAGGATCATTCCCACCATCTTTATATCTACTAATGTGCCATATGTGTCTGTTTCAGACCGGAGGACGTTAAACGGATGTTCATTAATATTCTTTTTTTTATTATAAACATCTAGATTTCTATTTCAATGTTTTAAATATTTTTAGATAGACTAGATCTATATCTATAGTCTAAAAGTTTAAAAATATCTTTATACATTCTTAATCGATTCCCTTTACATAAATGTGTGTATCGATTATATTGGCACGCGTGGACAATCACACACACACACACACACACACACACACACACTTGGGCAATGTGCAATGCGTTTTTACTGTGCGTCTGCGTCTGCATTTAATTTGTCTATTGAAATAATACAGTTTTCTTCGCTTGACTTGACTTGACTTGACGGTCATGTAGCAAACAAGTCTGTCTATTCAAGCTATCATTCGAGACTCATAACCTACTATTTCGGCTACAGACTTCAGACTTCAGATACTTTATCTAACAAGGGCGTCGCCGAGTGGCAGATATGTCCGTCACCAGCAATGCCACGCACTTGCGACACCCCGTAGTATACTCTTACTGTCACATCCTGACACAAAATTGGAAGGGATTTTGTCTTCTAGTTCACGAGATACAGCTTGAAGAAAAAACATATAGCGCAAAGAAGGAAATTTCAGTTTTCAAGGTCACACTTCAAGGTCAATGTCAGCATGGTGATAATTTATGCTCGGATGTGTTCTTTTGTAGGGCATACAGTACCACACACAATCTGAAGCGCTTCTGTCAAGCACAAATGTGGAAAATATGGCGTAAAACCCAATTTGTAGACCCCTACCACATTCAAGGCCTACCTATCTCCCGGACCGTGACCTCGACCTTGATCGGTATGCCACTATCAGAACGGGCATAAGCCAAAGTACCTACATGCCAAATTTGAAGACTCTAACACTAACGGTGTGGGAGTTATGGCCCCATAAAGATTTTCGGTTTTCAAGGTCGTACGCCAAGGTCAAGGTGACGACGGCAAAAACTTTTGCGCGGATGCCTTCCTCTCATAGTGTCACACCAGCACACAAAATGTGACGTGATTCGGTCAACCCGTTCGAAAGATATCCTTGGGAAAGACAGAAGGAGAAAAAAAATGACCCTCCGATTTTCAGGCTCCAGCGCTCTTTTTGACCTTGACCTTGACCTTGATCGGTATGCCATCATCAGAACGGGCATAAGCCAAACCACCTTCATACCGAGTTTCAACATCCTATGTCGATCGGTGCCCGAGATATGGCTAAAAATAGATTTTCGGTTTATGCCAACCCGTTCGGAAGATATCCTTGGGACAGACAGAAAAGAAAAAGAAAAGAAAATACAAACCAGCCCATCGCAAAGTCCGATCACCTTTGGTGACGGACAACAAGGATAAGAGTTGAGGCTGGGCCTATTCTTCCATTCTGTCCTTGGCCCTAAGCAAGCAACATGTAACTAATACTATAAAATGAACATTGAGACAACGAGAAAAGACCAGTAACAACAGTAGCAAATAATTATAACAATAACATAACAGGTAGAGCACCAGCTACTACTACTACTACTACTACTACTACTACTACTACTACTACTACTACTACTACTACTACTACTACTACTACTACTACTACTACTACTACTACAGCACTCAAGTCAAACACATAAAAGTATGTCTTTTATTTAACTTTTACATCGGTTTAACAGGGTTGAACAGACCGATTCCAAAACACAAACATATATGGCCACCACCACCACCACCCACCCACCCACCACCCCAAAAATGCACATCATCCAAATATCGTTAATTGTAAGCTAAAGCCTGGATTTGGCAAAACAAAAGGTATGAACTGGACATTTGAAACGTAGGCTACAACAATCAAGAATGATAGAGAGATACACACAGACATAGACAGACTCAGACTGATAGACAGAAACACTGAGAGTGAGACAGTAAGCATGAAACAGAGAAAGAGATAAAGAGACAAGAGAGATAGAGCGAAATGAGGTAAATCTCGTTTATCTACCGAAGGTATTGGAGTAAAACACAAATGCCCCTCTGTAACATCCCTTAAAATACACAAGTGAACAACACAAAACATAGAAACAAACGGCGAAATGTGCATCCAAAAATGACTTTTATCCATTATACTTAACTAAAACATCCACAAAGATAAATCAGCAAATTGATCACCCCCCCAACCCCCCCCTAAAAAAAATCCAAATAAACACCAAAATAATTCAATTCTTCTTCTTCTTCTTCTTCTTCTTTTTCGATCGCTCAGACAGTTTCCAGTCAATTATGAGCGCAGATGCGTCATGCTGCCGTTATGCGCCCTAATAAGAAATAATCAGGCCCAGCATGTCCGACTTCGGCTGGAGGAAATCTTTTTGAAAGTGTTTCTTGGAAGAAGAAAAAAAAAAGGCAGGAGAATGGACTGGAAAGGCAGAAAGATAGTAGATAACTGTAACTGTAGGCAAAGGGGAAAGGCAGAGTCAAAGAGAGTGACAGATTAGAAAGAAGTTACAAGCACAGAGCTTCCAGAAGGTGGGGGAACTATTTATACAAAAGTCCCCCCGGTATTTCCACAGGGGGGGGGGGGGGGGGGGACGTTAAATAATTTGATCAGTTGTAATTGTCTTTCCTACTGTCGAACACCAGATTACACAAGTCCCTGTACATAAGCCTCTGCCCTTGAGAACAGGAGCTCTAGCACGATTCCCGAGTAGAGTGGCACAGTGGTAGCGCGTTCGCCTCGTGTCAAGTAAGCCTCGAGTTCGAACCTGGCTACAGGGGATTTGTCCTCTCACTTTTCACTAGGCCTTACTGTCTGAATGTGGAATCTTGAATGAGACAAAAAACCGAGGCCCCGTGTGCCCATGCACTTAGCACACGTTAAACCCAGTGGCAAAGAAAAAGTTGTCATTTGGTCAAAATTTACCCCCCCCCCCCCCCCCCTCCTTTCCTTCCTCATCAATCACACAAAAAAATCACATGCCAAAAAAAAGGGGGTGGCGCGCCTGTGGCTGCGACGCGCTCTCCAGGTGAGAGCAACCCGAATTTCACAGAGATGCCTCTGTGACTATACAGACTGACCAAAATTAATTTTAAATTGTATATAGTTTATCTAAAGGAGTTTCGCTCACAAAAAAGGAAATAGCACTTTTTTGTTTTGTTTTGTTACTGCACTACAAAAAAAGAACACGCTTCAACCGCAATGAGTGACCTCCACCCTCCCCATCCAAAATGGCTACTCTCTCCGGCATCTCCGCCAAGGAGGAATCGCCGTTTTGACGGTTTGATTTCTAGGAAACCAGAGCAAAGTGAGTGTTCCGAACCTTGAAAAGGCTGTCTTTCTGGTGACCTCGACGTGCTTCTTGCAAAAACTCATCCGTCAGGGTCCACCTTTAAGGGCAAGTGGGTTTCAAAGTGGACGATGGGGACAAAAAAAGGGAATGGGAGAACAATCGTGAATCTTAGGCAGGGCTCCAAGGGACCCCCATTTGGGGGTCTATAAAATACTAACATTCTAAAGGACCCTCTTAAAGAATGTGCAGGGGGTCCCAGGGATGCACTAGAAACATTCTTTTTTAGCATTCGCAATGTCACTCGGACACTCGATCCCGCCTCTAGGACCCTCTATGCAGTGATCGTGCTAGGAATTCTGAAGACCAGTCCAATCAACGACAATGCCCCCCAACAACCGGTGTCAAAACCAGTCCCAGGGAAACCAAAACCAGTGAACACCACAATATCAAAGCCTCTGTTAGAACAATGTATCAGTCCTAGCAAAAATATTATCAGTCCCTGGGACTGACAGGTCAAATTGGTTTCAGTATTTTGGTTTCGCAATCAGTAGGTGAAGACGGGGTAAAAAGCCCATGGGCAGGTAAGAAGCCCATGCCAATTATCTCATGAAATAAAGAACATTTCAGTCAAATTTGCCCCTGACACGAATGCTAAGCATTAACACTCGTTTCATGGGCAAAATGTGACTGAAATTTGCTTCATTTCATGAGATAATTGGCATGGGCTTCTTACCCGCCCGTGGGCTTTTTACCCCGTCTTTCTATTTTACTGATGATTACCAGTAAACGCAATCACTGTCTGTACTGTAAGTGAAGGAGTCCCTGGGACTCCTTGTTTTGCGGGACGATTGGGAGCCCTGCTTAGGCCAAAGGAGTAAAGAGGGGGTAAGAAGGGTAAGGTGAACAAGGGGAGACAACAGCGATGAGTCCACGGCCCTTGTCAGTCAGCGCCAACCACGTCGATGTACAAAGACGACCCAAAGGGAGAGGGGAAGTGTGGAACAACAAATAATAACTCCCCTTTGCTAAGTCACGATTCACCAATAATTCATTCATTAAATCAATCAAATCAAATCAAATCGTTTATTGTCCTTTTAAAACAGTGCATCAACATACAAGTACAGTAAAAAGATGATCATGACACAAAACATTATATTACATTAAATTAGTCATTATAAACATGCTAATTATATACATTATAAACAGTATATGAAGTATTAAGACTATCTGATCAAACTAAAATTAAAGTGTGACTGGGAGACATCACAAGGCCCGCTTTAACTTTAAAAGCTTATAAAGCCTATGTGGCGGTACCATAGCCGAAATGGTTTAACTGAGGCGTGGTTACCGCTACACCTATCTGCATTGCTAAGAAATCGGGACTTTACTGAAGTTGCACTGCCTCCGGGCATTGCCTCCAGTATCGTTCCCACCATCTTTGTATTTACAAATGTCCCATATATGTCCCATATATGTGTCTGTTCCAGACCGAGAGGACGTAAAACACCATTTTTTATTTATTCTTCACAAGGCCCGCACGCACCTGTAGAAGAAAAATGGCACCAAATAATCCATGAATCAACCTCCGTTTTAGACAATCAGTCTTCCCGCCCTGGGTTCTCAAAAAGATATATAGCACATTATAGATATATAATCACACTATAGATATATAGCACACTGTAGATATATAGCACACTATAGATATATAGCACACTATAGATATATATCACACTATAGATATATAGCACACTGTAGATATATAGCACACAATAGATATATAGCACACTATAGATATATAGCACACTATAGATAAATAGCACACTATAGATATATAGCACACTATAGATATATAGTACACTATAGATATATAGCACACAATAGATATATAGCACACAATAGATATATAGCACACAATAGATATATAGCACACAATAGATATATAGCACACAATAGATACATAGCACACAATAGATATATAGCACACAATAGATATATAGCACACTATAGATATATAGCACACAATAGATATATAGCACACAATAGATATATAGCACACAATAGATATATAGCACACTATAGATATATAGCACACAATAGATATATAGCACACAATAGATATATAGCACACTATAGATATATAGCACACTATAGATATATAGCACACAATAGATATATAGCACACAATAGATATATAGCACACTATAGATATATAGCACACTATAGATATATAGCACACAATAGATATATAGCACACTATAGATATATAGCACACTATAGATATATAGCACACTATAGATATATAGCACACAATAGATATATAGCACACAATAGATATATAGCACACAATAGATATATAGCACACAATAGATATATAGCACACTATAGATATATAGCACACTATAGATATATAGCACACAATAGATATATAGCACACAATAGATATATAGCACACAATAGATATATAGCACCGTATAGATATATAGCACACTATAGATATATAGCACACTATAGATATATAGCACACTATAGATATATAGCACACTATAGATATATAGCACACAATAGATATATAGCACCGTATAGATATATAGCACACTATAGATATATAGCACACTATAGATATATAGCACACTATAGATATATAGCACACTATAGATATATAGCACATAATAGATATATAGCACACAATAGATATATAGCACCGTATAGATATATAGCACAGTATAGATATATAGCACACAATAGATATATAGCACAGCATAGATATATAGCACACTATAGATATATAGCACACAATAGATATATAGCACACTATAGATATATAGCACATAATAGATATATGGCACACAATAGATATATAGCACCGTATAGATATATAGCACACTATAGATATATAGCACACTATAGATATATAGCACACTATAGATATATAGCACACTATAGATACATAGCACACTATAGATATATAGCACACTATAGCACCAATTATCCCAGTACAACATTAT
>CM065689.1:50635345-50637845 GCA_017654935.2 Phymorhynchus buccinoides | reverse complement strand
GCTGGGTCTTTGTCACCTTCTTTTGAATTTGTCAATCGATCTTTGGATGTATTTACGATGTGTTTATGTAGCGGGCTTATGATGGCATCGGTAGGCGTGTCCAACATTCGAAGCGTCTGCGTCTCGTTAAGTGAGCTGATTGTCGGGTTTTCCCAAGGCCATTGAAGTTGTAGGAGAATAAAGTAGACAACCACGCAGCCAGCTAAAAGACCACAAACCGCGGTTCTGCCTTTGACGGGAAGCCATGTTTTCCTGAAACAGACGTAACGTGTGATGTATTTGGATGTGATTATATGCATTTTGGGAAAACCAAACTCAAACTTCTTCAATCAGCCTTCTAATGACCAAAGGTCTGTCTTAGCGCCATCCCAAAACACTAAAATAAACTAAATAGACGCATTGCAGCGTTGCTGTTTTAAACGTAAATAGCATATCACGGCATGTATCACTAAAGGAAATAGAAACGTTATTTTCGCTCCTATTTAGCCTATGAACATGGGACCTAAGAATGTATACAGTTATGGATCAGGGATTCTGGATACTGGTATTTTGGATCTGAGAGCAATGAACTTAGATCCATTGAACAAGGATCTACACAAAAGATGCGTTGACTGCTGAAGTAGCTTAATAATCAGGAAGGAAGTTAGCAGAGTGGTCAAGACGTTCAACTGCCAATTCCAAGACTCGATTAACCCGGGTTCGAATCCGGCTGCATCCAAAAAGCGCGACTCTGATTTTTTAAAATTTATTATTATTTGCGCGAGCGTATGAAAAGCCGGAATGTGAGCAACATAAAGCCCGAATGTGAGCAACAAAAAGCCCGAATGTGAGCAACAAAAAGCCCGAATGTGAGCAACAAAAAGCCCGAATGTGAGCAACAGAAAGCCCGAATGTGAGCAACAGAAAGCCCGAATGTGAGCAACAGAAATCGCGAATCGTGGTTGACTGTTTTGCCCCCTCGTATTCGATGTACATTTTGCGAACCATATAGGAGAAAGATGGTGCTTCGATCCCCGGGTGCCAAGACCGAACGGCGGTGAAATGTTGTTCCATAATGTACCATGATTTCATTCAAATACAAGAGGGCCATTCACGATCGAGTTAAGTTATTATGGCGTTAGAACCTTTACACAAATACTCACTCTCTCTCTCTCTCTCTCTCTCTCTCTCTCTCTCTCTCTCTCTCTCTCTCTCTCTCTCTCTCTCTCTCTCTCTCTCTCTCTCTCTCTCTCTCTCTCTCTCTCTCTCACACAGGCAATTTCTTCCAAATGTCAAATAAAATTCGTGTAATGCGCGCTAAAAAGGTAGGCCCTATGGCATGGGAGATTTTGGTGGTTGTGTTGAATTTTACTCGCGTACGAAACGCCAACTATACTGCAGTTTAAAAAACTTCGCACTTCCACAAACTAAGTTCGCGCTTTCTGTCATTGCAAGTTCGCCCTTTTCGTTTGGTTTGTAGTTCGCGCTTTTTGGATCGCGCGTTTGGAAAAGTCGCGTTTTTAGACTGCTCCGTCGAATCCCGGTTTCGCCCTTAATTTTCTTTCTAGCTTGATGGGAATATCGAACTGAACACTGAGTCCTTCGGACGGGGACTTGGAAGCTTTCACACTTTACGCACATAAAAATATCACGGTGTTAAAAAGTCGATAAGAGCAGGGAGAAATCCCTGGTATGACTAAATTGATATATAGGTTTCCGAACTCCGCTCTACCCCTCCTCACCCACCCCCACCGCCCACCCATCCTCCCACCCCCCGAAGAAATGAATTTGCTGCACTTGCGGCGACGCTCTCTCCAGTTGGGGGCAATCCGAATTCCACATAGATAAGTCTCTGTAACAAGAATATACTATGCTAAATAGTACTAACCCTGCAAAAGAAGAGGAAATAATCGTAAAATATGCGCATGCATCTGTTTAATCCTGTCATCCATTTTCAGAACGCAAAGCTATTTCCATTGCCGTATCTGCCTACATTCGATAACACCTATGTGTAAAATAAAACTCCACGAATCACGAACCATGGACGTGATGGTACGTAGCAAACTAAATAAGCTTAGTGTCTTGCAAGGTGTGTGTGTGTGTGTGTGTGTGTGTGTGTGTGTGTGTGTGTGTGTGGGTGTGCGTGTGCGTGTGGAGGGAAGCCTAATTTTGCTACCCCATACCAATGTTCCCACACACCATTGGTGTGCCACATACTGTTAGTCCCGCATACCACCAGTACCATAAAATGTGGGAATAAAGGTATGTGGGGACAAAGGCATGTGATACCAACGGTATGTGGTAGGTGTTGACATGCTCACTTCACATATATATATCAGAATTGTGGTAATAGCGGAATGTTGACCCACTGGTATGTGGTACTGATTGCGTGTGGGGCTTAGCGGATTGTGGGAACAATGACTGGAAGCCTAGCCTGGCATGTCCATATTCCCACATACCATTACTCCCACATGCAACTAGTCCCACATACTGCTATTACCACAAAATATGGGACTAAAGG
>CM065689.1:50625345-50627845 GCA_017654935.2 Phymorhynchus buccinoides | reverse complement strand
CTGTTTTTTCTTTCTATTATTATTTAATACTAGCGCAACGCCGGGTACCGGTAACGCATAATAACGGTAACACCAAGTACTGGTAACGCTGAGTACAGGTTTCGCCCGGTCCATGAAATATTATAATATTATATTGTTACTTTTGTCTCTCTCCCTCCTTCCATTTTCTTCTCACATTGCGTCCCCCCCCCCTCCCCACCCACAATGCTCTCTGCCTCTGAAATCAATAACAAAAATCAAATTTGAAATGTCACCTGACTGCGAGCAAAGTTGGGCATCCAAGGGTTCAGCGACCAAAAGCTACCATCGTAATGTTGTTTCATTGGCGTTAGCAAGTTAATGCGTTCATACAAAGATGTAAGGGAATCGTTGACAAATACATAGTTACCTATAAAATTATATGAATACAAAATTAGTCTGATAGTAATACGAACATGAATACATTAATCTGAAAACGAAGCCATAAACAAGCTCACAGTTACACAAATGGAAGCATAAAACATTGGCTAACAAGGGCATCGCCGGGCGGCAGCAACGCGTTGTGACAATGCAAACCCGGCCAGAGTTATGTCCTCCCCCCCCCCCCACCCCCCAATAAACACACCAATTTCCACCCTTTTTTTTCTTCTTTAAAAAACCCCCCAATTTCCACCCTTACAGAACGCATAAAATAAATAGCCCAAAATTTGAAGCAATTCTGTTCAGTAGTTCACAAGATACAGCTGAACTTTTATACAAACTTCCTTGCACCATGTCCTCTCCCCCCCCCCCCACCCCCCAATAAACACACCACTTTCCACCCTTACAGAACGCATAAAATACATAGCCCAAAATTTGAAGCGATTCTGTTCAGTAGTTCACGAGATACAGCTGAACTTTTATGCAAACTTCCTTGCACCATGGTACACCACCACACAAAATTTGAAGCGATTATGTTCACTAGTTCACGAGATAAAGCTGGGGGAATATTACATAGCCCAAAGAAGGAAATTTCGGTTTTCAAGGTCAAACGTCAAGGTCAAGGTCAGCACGGTGTTGATTAACGAAAGGAAGCTTCCTTTTCAAGCTGTCTACCCCTCTCTGCCAATATTAATCAAAATCCAAACAGTAGTTTTTAAGATAATCGATACACAGACAGACACACAGACACAGACACACACACAGACACACACACAGACACACAAACCGATCGCAATACCTTGGCCTCTGGCGGATAAAAATGATTTACAAAAAAATTTCATGTTTGCTGATGACACATGGTTGTATGTAATGACCCATTTTCAAGCTGTCACACCCGCTAAATAATTATACTATGGTTCTCATTAAACCATCATGTGTATGCAACATGCCTGCTTGCAAGTGGGATGAGGCGTGATATTACATCTGCGATGATAAACCATTGTACATCTCTCTCTCTCTCTGTCTGCGTAAAATAACTGCTACTGTGTAAAATAACTGCTGACAGCTCGAGCGCTATCCCTGGCCATGCAACTGCTGACAGCTCGCGGGCCCGCTATCCCTGGTCCTGTACGCTCTGACTTGTTGAATAGCGGGTTGTTGGTACTTCGGCAAAGTAATCTCCGCTCTCCAACCGTCTTGTTGGCCTCTCGCGCGCAGCAGTGAGACGTTTGCAGGAAAAGTGTTGATTGACATTAGCGTCCATTTTGGATCGGCGCAAATGTAAATTGGCTCATATCGCGTGCGTTTATGAATGGATGCTGTTGAAATTTCGCACCGCGGTAGTCACTATCCCGGGTCATGCACGTTCGGAATTTCGAGTTAAAATCTGGTGTCATTTCGCCGCGCTTTGTGAAAAGGTGAATCGGCGCATATCGTGTGCGTTGATCAATCGATTCGCTTCCGGTTTCAGATAGTCACGGTCCCCGGTCATCTACCTTCCAAATTTGAAGGCAATCCGTCCAGAAATACTGGAGATATCCATTCTGCTAAGCTTTCTGTGGTTCTACTCCCTTTCAAGTGAAGATAGCCCAACGATCAAAGAAGTTTTCTCCGAGACACAATTACTTTTCCAATAAGAGGCCTGCTCTGGAATTGATCTTTCCAGAACCTGAACCCGTTTGCTCGATCGTTCAACGGACTTTCTCATAAAACAGACAGGGAAAAGACCACTTCACTCCACCGTCAATTCTGACATCCCTCCACCCACACATCCAACACACACACACACACACATACATACACGCACGCACGCGCAGAGAGAGATAGACAGAGAGAGAGAGAGAGAGAGAGAGAGAGAGAGAGAGAGAGAGAGAGAGAGAGAGAGAGAGAGAGAGAGAGAGAGAGAGAGAGAGATATTCACAATTCACAAACTTTACTGATCCAGGCCTTCTGCCCACGTCAGAGGGGTGGGGGTTAGAAAACGAAAAGCAACAATGACAACAAATCATCAGCAAAGAACTCCATTATAAGCGAACATACACACAAACAGCAACAATGACAACAAATCATCAGCACAAAGAACTCCATTATAAGCGAACAT
>CM065689.1:50615345-50622845 GCA_017654935.2 Phymorhynchus buccinoides | reverse complement strand
ACTTCATCTATTTATTCCTCAGTCAGATTTAAAATTTTGCTTTTGAAAGTTAATTTTGAAAGCAAAATGTTGCTCGCGTGTCAGTTGGCATTATTTTGAAGCTGCGTCATGAAGCTACCTTCGGAAAACACGAAGTTTGCCGAAGTTATTCAAGCTGGCTATTGACAACTTTCCTGACCTTTCACTCCTCTGGGAAAAGGTCACGGGTTATACTCAGAACGAGGCTCGGTATGCTTTTAACTTCCGGTTTTACAGCAGACTCTCAATCTCTGTTTCCCCTCTGTGGCTGTAACACATTCTGGGACGGTATTCATGTCGAGATAGCATGATACTTAGCATGATGCTAACTTAGAAGCTCTTCCAACAGTCCTATTAAATCCTATAGGACATTGGAAGAGCTTCTAAGTTAGCATCATGCTAAGTCTCATGCTATCTCAACGTGAATACCATACCCTGATTAAGAAGAATGGCTTGCTTGTCGGTGTGTTCACAGTGAAAGGAAGAGAACAAATTATTTATTCGTTATTAACAGATTCTGAGAACAATTATGTATTCGTTATTAACAGATTCTGATCGCTTCTCGGCCTTTTGGCTAAGACAGTGATTCAGGAACATAAATCTTTGTTTATACCCTGGTTGGTTTGTTCAGCCCGTCGTACATGGCGAAAGCCGATACGCGACGTTAAACTGAACTTCCATTTATTAGTAACTCTCACTATTATCGAATCCCCAATGCACGAAAAATGCATGCATTGATTACTCTCATGTAGGCCCGGCTATAAAGCACAAATCTATGCAAACAGCTGCTAAAATGCAGCATGTGTGTGTGTGTGAGGGCTTTTGTGTGTGTCTTTGTGTTGCGCACACGCACACACACCCACACACACACACACACACACTCTCTCTCTCTCTCTCTCTCTCTCTCTCTCTCTCTCTCTCTCTCTCATCTCTCTCAGGCTGTTCTAACTTTGTAGAAATGCTCTCTCTCTGAAAGGCAATCTCTCTCTCTCTCTCTCACACACACACACACACACACACACACACACACACGCTGGGAACCGAAACTTCAGTCATAACTCTCTCACACACACACACACACACACACACACACACACACACACACACACACACACACACACACACACACACACACACACACACACACACACACACACACACACACACACACACACACACACACACACACTCTCTCTCTCTCTCTCTCTCACACACACACACACACACACACACACACACACACACACACACACACACACACACACACACACACACACACACACACACACACACACACACACACACCACACACACACTCTCACTCTATCTCTCTCCAACACACACACACACACACACACACAACACAACACACACACACACACACACACACACACACACACACACACACACACACACACACACACACACACACACACACACCACACACACTCTCTCTATCTCTCTCTCTCATCTCTCTCTCTCTCTCTCTCTCTCACACACACACACACACACACACACACACACACACACACACACACACACACACACACACACACACACACACACACACACACACACACACACACACACACACACACACACACACACACACACACACACATCTCTCTCTCACACACCACACACACACACACACACACACACACACACACACACACACACACACACACACACACACACACACACACACACACACACACAGAGACCTACTGACACTGTTGTGTCTTTTGTTTGTTGTTTATTGTGTTACTGCTTTTTGTTTTTGTTTATTTTTGTTTTTCCTTGTTAATTAATACAATTACTTAATTACTTCATATACCGTATAGTAAATAAGCTTATCTGATCATCAAATTTGATCCATTTATAATGCCCGTACGTACACATACATACGTACTCTCACACACACACACACACACACACACACACACACACACACACACACACACACACACACACACACACACACACACACACACACACACACGCGCGCGCGCGCGCACACACACTCACATGTTCACTCACATGCACTCACACACATAACACACTTCTCGAGTAGTGGAAAGATGTTAAATGAACAAAAACAAACAAACACACACACACACACACACACACACACACACACACACACACACACACACACACACACACACACACACACACACACACACACACACACGGCCTACATTCTGTTCACCTAACTTAATACAGAAACGGAAGTGGACAGCATATTTCTATTTTTAGTAACATTAATGGCTGCCCCCTTTTAGCCTCCCAGGAAAGTTGTGAATACATCCAAAATTTGGATCGTCTGCTTCACCCGAAAATTGCCGAAGCTACCTTCGGAAAACACGAAGATTGCCGAAGTTACGCAGGTCATCCCTTCTTCCTTTTATAATGACATTTTTACAGCGACTTTCGGCGAAGCCTTAATCGCTCGATAGGTTAGGACACTGCAAATACGTAGGTCGTGTAGATCGTGTAGGTCGCAGGTTCGAGTCTGCCCCTCGCCACAATATATATATTTTTTTTTTTTTGGGGGGGAGGCTTTTCATCTTCTTTTTTTGAAGGAGAGGGGAGCGGGCGGAAGGGAGGGGGACGCAGCCCAGGGAGGGGGAAAGCTGGGGGTAGGAAGCGGAGAAGAGGGAGGGGTACCTTCTGGAAGTTTGGAGCTGGGGGCGGGGGGGGGGGGGGGGGGGGGGGGAGGGGGAAAGCAGGATAGGGGAACCCCCAAGCGAAGCTAGGAAGGAGAAGAGGGAGGCGAGTACCTTCTGGAAGTTTGGAAAGCTGGGGGGGGGGGCGGAGGGAAGAGGGGGGGGGGGGGGGGGGGGGGGGGAACACGGGGAGGGGGAAAGCAGGATAGGGGAAACCCGAAGCGAAGCTAGGAAGCGCATATGCTTCAAGCTGCTGTGCGGAGCACGGTTGAGTGGGCGGAAAGGAGGGGTGCTGCCGTGCGGAGCACGGGTTTATCTAGTATGTTTTAAAAATAATAAGACAACAAAGCACCATAAAATATGGTGACCCTAACAGTCAATAAACGCAGAGACTAACCAGTAATAACAAACTATTGACACATAAAGTAGCAGTTAGAAAGGTAGAGGACGGGCCTGCAAATTGGGTCAGATCTTGTCTTCTTCGTCGTCGATCGCTCAGACGGTTTCCTGTCAATTATGAGCGCAGATGCGTCATGCTGCCGTTATGCGCCTCAGTAAGAAATAGTTAGGCCCAGCATGTCCGACTTCGGTTGGGGGAAATCTTTTTGAAAGTCTTTCTTGAAAAAAAGGCAGGAGAATGGACCGTAAAGGCAGAAATATAGCAGATGACAGTAAGCAAAGGGAAAGGGCAGAGTCAAAGAGAGTGACTTATTAGAGGAAGTTACAAGCACATAACTTCCAGAAGGTGAGGGAACTATTTATGCAAAAGACCCCCCGGTATCCCCACGGGGGGACACCTTGTCTCATAAGGCCGAGACCCACACATCTATAATATGCAGTCATAGGACTACCCAACTGTGATATTTTTGAAGCATGAGTCTGATGAAAGTAACACAACAGTCTAAATGAATCTAATGAATTCCCTCTAGTTTTGAACGCTGCACCGCTATTTCTTTGCTCCTTCCACGAATCTGATTAAACATAATATTAAACTATATGTCAAAATATTCCACCAGGTTCGTCTATGGGAGTCTGCATGAACATAGTGAACAAAGCCAGTAGAGTTTCATCAGAATCATGCATCACAGACGTCGGCACAGCTGAATGGTCGTACGGATGAAAATGGATGCGTGGGTCTCGGTACGGTCTTCACTTAAAGACCCACCATATCACGTGTCAAAATCACGGGTTTCACGGGTTTTCCCTCTTATAGCTGGTAAGAAATCTTGTTTTGACCAGGCTTAGTTCCCATACAAATGTCCCCAAATTCAAACCGAAACATAATTTTAAAGAGCAGACTCAATTATAAGTTGGGGACATTTGTATGTGGGTCACAGCTACCCAGACAAAAACCAAGGGACTTAATCGTGGTGCGTCAGTGTGTCTTTAACGCCGCCTGCCATATTTCAGCCAAAATATAATAACAAGTGCAACGCCGGGCGGCTGCAAAGTCCCCTCGCAGCATCCCCGAGCTACTCCGAAATCGGAATGTGTCGGCTGTACACATACATAAAAACGCATCAAAACAGCACGTAACTACATAAAAACGCATCAAAACAGCACGTAACTGAATAGATTTTTATATATAGCCTTGGGGTTCGGACCCGTGTTTTGAGCGCGCGCAATCATGCGCACACGCGCGCACAGAAAAATTCATGACAACTGTGTTATAGACCATTCATCAAGAAATGTTGTGAAAAAAACTGCATTAAAATACATGCAAAACTTCGCGTAATATTAGCGATTATGTGTTTCGGGATTTGAACCCCGTAACTGGCGCGACCTTGACCTTAATGTAAAACTAATTACATCAGTGGATAGCTTGCATCTTGGCAAACTAGTATACCAAATTTGATGATGATAGACAGAATAGTTTTTGAGAAAAACGGACGAATAGCCGGACGGACGGAGGCACGTTGGACGGACACCGGACGGACCAGACAAAAACAATAGCTCCCCGAACTTTCGGCTCGGGGACTAATTAATAAATAATGAATAATGCTTATATAGCGCATAATCTTGCAAAGCAACTCAACTCAAAATATACAATACACTTAACTGGGTAAAGAAAAAAAAGTATTTGCAATACTTTGAATTCCTCTGTGACATGTATAACATTAGGCCTATCCTTACCTCCCAAAATTAAGGGGGGGAAATAGGGTCTTTGGATAACAGGACCTGATTTCATGCCTTTTAGTGACATGGGTGTTTAACCATTGTGGTGCATAAATGCGATATTGGCGGTGAAAGGGTTTGTTTAATGGTTTTGGTCAGTGTGTTAGCAGAGACATGCCATAACACAAAGTGATAGTGATAAGGGTTGTCAATTATTAACTTGACGATATACTTCTTTTTTTTTTTAAACGATAATGTAATTTAACAGTAGATTCTTTAAGTTTAACTCTCGCATTCGACACAGCTGGCTGTGTCACTAGTCTATGGTTCAACTCCCGTTAGAATTACTTAGTGAGTTGGGGATTAGGAGGAGGGAGGGAGAGAGAGAGAGAGAGAGAGAGAGAGAGAGAGAGAGAGAGAGAGAGAGAGAGAGAGAGAGAGAGAGAGAGAGAGAGAGAGAGAGAGAGAGAGAGAGAGAGAGAGAGGGGGGGAGAGAGAGAGTGAATGAGTGTGTTTGTGTATGTGCGTGTGTGCGTGTGTGCGTGTGCGTGTGCGTTTGTGTGGAGGGATGGATGGATAGAGATAGAGATAGAGAGAGAGAGAGTGAGGGGAGAGGGAGAGTGTGTGTGTGTGTGTGTGTGTGTGTGTGTGTGTGTGTGTGTGTGTGTTTATGTGAGAGAGAGAGAGAGAGAGAGTGTGTGTGTGTGTGTGTGTGTGTGCGTGCGTGTGCGTGTGCGTGCGTGCGCGTGTGTATGCGCGCGCGCGTGCGTGTGTGTGCGCGCAGCGTCACGCACGTGTCTGTGTGTGTGTGTGTGTGTGTGTGTGTGTGTGTGTGTGTGTGTGTGTGTGTGTGTGTGTGTGTGTGTGTGTGTGTGTGTGTGTGTCGGTACAGGAACAATTGAATGAAAAGAACAAATGGAAGAATGAAACTTTGACAGCTTCTAATTACGAAACAATGAGAGGAAGGTGGTAAGGCAAGGAAAAATGACATTTCAAAAAATATATGTTATTATTATTATTACCCTGCCACAGAGACGTGCAAGGGTTAACGAACGACTGGGAGGGGGGGGGGGGGGGGGTAGCGCACGGAAATAAATCGGTGCTTGTTCCATGCTCCCAGAATAGATAGCTTCTTTTAATAATTAGAGAGAGAGAGAGAGAGAGAGAGAGAGAGAGAGAGAGAGAGAGAGAGAGAGAGAGAGAGAGAGAGAGAGAGAGAGAGAGAGAGAGAGAAAACTCTCGAATGTTTATTGAGGATAACTGAATTAGCACAAAATATGGCTTTTTTTTCATCAGGTCCTCAGAGAGAGAGAGAGAGAGAGAGAGAGAGAGAGAGAGAGAGAGAGAGAGAGAGAGAGAGAGAGAGAGAGAGAGAGAGGAGAGAGAGAGAGAGAGAGAGAGAGAGAGAGAGAGAGAGAGAGAGAGAGAGAGAGAGACGACTTTTCGGGGCTCTTCGTCATATCTGAGGCCCTAGCAGCCTCTCTATCCCTCCTGTTCCTCCGCTTTGCATTGATCTCTGTAAATCTAGCTTAGTGGCACCTTGTTACAGCCTTTTTGTTTTATATTGTCTTTCCCTTTCACTCGCCTCCCTCTTCATCCCCCACCCCCACCCCCACCCCCACCCCCACCCCCACTCCCACCCCCACCCCCACTCCCACCCCCACATCTTCTTCGTCTTTCCTTCCATCGTTATTATAGTGAAGAGAAAATCTACCGAGAGCACGACAGCAGAGGGTCTTTGGTATTTTTATTACAGTGGAACCTCCCTTATAAGACCTCCCATTATAAGACTCCCTCCCATATAAGACCTACTTTTCTGAGACATTGCCCTTCTTTGTAGGTATTAAAATCGCCTCCCTTATAAGACCCCTCCCTTATAAGACCTCAATTTGGATCATTTGTGAAGGTCTTATAAGGGAGGTTTCGCTGTATAGCATGTAGTGTACTGATGCTGTTAACGAAACTAACGAAACGGACCCAACCAACGCGCAGACCTGTTAGTACTCTTATTATTCTTACGAGTCTCTCGGCACACAGAGCTATGAACGACAGTGACAGTAAGCTACACTGCCCCTGTAGTGTAGAGCCGGCTGGAGATTGACAAGACCTTTAAAATGGTACTACATCGACTACAGCATTGTTCATCACTCTGGGGTGGGGAAGGGGGGCGAACACCACCATGCGGGGCACCACGACTGTAGGAATCACGGCTCCCAGAATCACGACTGTCAGACGAAACGACTGTCAGAGCACGGCTGTCAGAATTTAGAAAGACAGGCAGACACGAAGACAGACACACGCGCACACGCACCACACACATACATACACACACTATAATGCAAGTTGTTGCCTGTCTATCGTTTCCTGCAACGACTGCCCGATAGCAGAGGGGGTAGTTGCTATTCGGGGGGGGGGTGGGGGGGGGGGGGGGGGGTGGCTGGGCTACAAATTTGTTTAGTTTATAGTGGAGAAGCCTTGTCCTAGGGTACATCCTCACTCTCTCGGCCAAAGGCGTTACGGGCCAACCAATCCCATTGGCTGCAGCACTAGAGCCAGTGCAAATGCCCCAGGGTAGTTAGAGAGACATAGCCTTCCACGAAAGACCAAGCTGTGCCATGATATTCCAATTACTGTAGAAAATCATATATGTGACCCAGCACCACGAAAGGGACACTAAGTGTTAAACTGGCCATTATGA
>CM065689.1:50590345-50602845 GCA_017654935.2 Phymorhynchus buccinoides | reverse complement strand
TAGATATATAGCACACTGTAGATATATAGCACACTATAGATATATAGCACACTATAGATATATAGCACACTATAGATATATAGCACACTATAGATATATAGCACACAATAGATATATAGCACACTATAGATATATAGCACACTATAGATATATAGCACACAATAGATATATAGCACACAATAGATATATAGCACACAATAGATATATAGCACACAATAGATATATAGCACACAATAGATATATAGCACACAATAGATATATAGCACACAATAGATATATAGCACACTATAGATATATAGCACACAATAGATATATAGCACACAATAGATATATAGCACACAATAGATATATAGCACACTATAGATATATAGCACACAATAGATATATAGCACACAATAGATATATAGCACACAATAGATATATAGCACACAATAGATATATAGCACACAATAGATATATAGCACACAATAGATATATAGCACACTATAGATATATAGCACACTATAGATATATAGCACACAATAGATATATAGCACACAATAGATATATAGCACACAATAGATATATAGCACACTATAGATATATAGCACACTATAGATATATAGCACACTATAGATATATAGCACACAATAGATATATAGCACACTATAGATATATAGCACACTATAGATATATAGCACACAATAGATATATAGCACACAATAGATATATAGCACACAATAGATATATAGCACACAATAGATATATAGCACACAATAGATATATAGCACACTATAGATATATAGCACACTATAGATATATAGCACATAATAGATATATAGCACACAATAGATATATAGCACACTATAGATATATAGCACACTATAGATATATAGCACACTATAGATATATAGCACACTATAGATATATAGCACATAATAGATATATAGCACACAATAGATATATAGCGTATAGATATATAGCACACTATAGATATATAGCACACAGTATAGATATATAGCACACAATAGATATATAGCACACTATAGATATATAGCACACTATAGATATATAGCACACAATAGATATATAGCACACTATAGATATATAGCACATAATAGATATATAGCACACAATAGATATATAGCACACTATAGATATATAGCACACTATAGATATATAGCACACTATAGATATATAGCACACAATAGATATATAGCACACTATAGATACATAGCACACTATAGATATATAGCACACTATAGCACCAATTATCCCAGTACAACATTATTCAACGAAAAGTATCCCAGAACGAAGAATGAAATTTAACAAAACAATATTAGAGTACAGTGGAAGACCTTCAAAAATCATCCAAAATGAGGTCTTATATGGGAGGGGTCTTATAAGGGGGGTAATTTTAATACTTACAAAGAAGGGCAATGTCTCACATAAGTAGGATTTTAATGATAAAGAAAGGCGCTATATAAATACTATGTATTATTATTTATCATTTAAGTTTAATACTTTTACAAAGAAGGGCAATGTCTCACAGAAGTAGGTCTTATATAGGAGGGAGTCTCATAATGGAAGGTTTTATAATGGAGGGGTCTTACATAGGAGGGAGTCTCTAATGGAAGGTTGTATAATGGAGGGGTCTTATATAGGAGGGAGTCTCATAATGGAAGGTTTTATAATGGAGGGGTCTTATATAGGAGGGAGTCTCATAATGGAAGGTTGTATAATGGAGGGGTCTTATATAGGAGGGAGTCTCATAATGGAAGGTTTAATAATGGAGGGGTCTTATAGAGGAGGGAGTCTCATAATGGAAGGTTTTATAATGGAGGGGTCTTATATAGGAGGGAGTCTCATAATGGAAGGTTGTATAATGGAGGGGTCTTATATAGGAGGGAGTCTCATAATGGAAGGTTTTATAATGGAGGGGTCTTATATAGGAGGGAGTCTCATAATGGAAGGTTTTATAATGGAGGGGTCTTATATAGGAGGGAGTCTCATAATGGAAGGTTGTATAATGGAGGGGTCTTATATAGGAGGGAGTCTCATAATGGAAGGTTTTATAATGGAGGGGTCTTTTTAGGGGTCTTAAGCGGGCGACAGACTATGCGACTGCCTCATATGACTCGATCAGGTCGTTACGTAGACCAAATTGTGTTTCCCGCACGGAAGGGGTCACAAGCCATCTGACTCGATCAGACTCGATCAGTGAAATTTAGAACCCGCCCTATCGGCCCTGTCACCTGACTGGGCCCGACTGAGCCAGACTGATCGAGCAGCATGGTATGCAAATGATGTGAAACGTCACGACCTGATCGAGTCACATGAGGCAGTCACATAGTCTGTCGCCGGCTTTATATGGGGGGGGGAGTCTTATAATGGGGAGGTCTTATAAGGGAGCTTACACTGTACCAAGACTGCACTGGTTTCAAAGCCGAATCACTCGACCAAAAAAATGCAGGCCTTGCATGAGCAATCCCGCCTATTGACACAGATTTTAGAAGAAAAAAAACTAGAGCACTTGCGTAAATTGACCCAGTCGCGACACACGCTTGCACCCCTAACCCTAACCCTAATCTTAACCTAAACCCTTAACCGCTAACCCGATTTTGCTCAAATTCGAACTTTTGGCCCCTAGTATCCACCTGTAAATTTTCATGTTGATATATCCAAGCGTTCTCGAGTTATCGCTGTCCCAGACAAACAGACAAACAGACAGACAAACAGACAGACAAACTGACAGACAAACAAACCTTTGTTTTTTTGTGTTGAAACACACTGATAACTCTATGTGAGGCCATTTTACACCGAAATATGCATTTTGAGCAAATTTGAACACGGACGGACGGACGGACAAACTGAAAACAATACCAGTCTCGCTTCTCGACTGGTAAACAAATAGCAAAGACAGAGTTGTAGTGACACGAACACACAGATAGCAAGACACACAAGCACGACTGCGCACACGCGCTTACTAACACACAGACAGTGCATAGAACAGGGGCACAACTCCACACAAGCCGTGAGTCACTCACTCTCTCTCTCACACACACAAACACACACGCACACACTCACACACACACACACACACACACACACACACACACACACACACACACACACACACACACACACACCACACACACACACCACACACACACACACCTCACACACACACAAAGTAACACGCACACAAACACAGACATACATTCGCATATACTGCCTACGAACACATTATAACATAATACTAAAACACACACACGCACGCGCGCGTACGCACGCGCGCGTACGCACGCACACACTCTCTCTTTCTCACACACACACACACACACCACACACACACACACACACACACACACACACACACACACACACACACACACACACACACACACACACACACACACACACACTTATATTTACACTTAACACACGTACTAATATGCACACAGGTACATACGCAAAGACACATACAGGAACACGCTAACACATTATACCGACTAACAAACAGATACACGCAAACATCAAGCGATAGCCCATGAACTCGCATACATGCATTAGCAAATGCACACCTGTGCAAGCATCTTTATATACACTAGCGAACTTAAGGCCCAGAAAGACAATCATCTCCGAAAACTCACGAACTCAATAAAACGCACCCAGCTCATAACAAAACTGAATTTATTCTTTTAACATTAAGTTCATTCAAAAAAATCATTAATCAGAACGAGTTCAGTCAACCAAATGCCCCTTTCAACAACTTCCCCCTCCTCTTGAAAAGTCACACATTCAGAATCAATGCACTTTGGAACAGTCAGTAATGTGGGGGTTTTGTGTGGGGTTTCTGTCTGTCCCAAGGATATCTCCCGAACCGCTTAACCGAATCGCTTCAAATGTGTGTGCGATGTGTCACCATGAGATGAAGGCATCCGCGCAAAAAACAAATTCAGTAATGTGTACTGACTGTTCCAAAGTGCATTGATTCTGAGTGTGACTTTTCAAAGGAGGGGGAGGGGGAAGTTGTTGAAATGGGCATTTTGTTGACTGAACTCGTTCTGATTAATGATTATTTTTAATGGACTTAATGTTAAAAGAATAAATTCAGTTTTGTTTTGAGCTGGGTGCGATTTAAAATTGTTATCGACCACAGATTTAGAGAGGAATTATACTATAATTGATGGGATTCGTGAAACGTTACTAACTCTACTGATTAATTAAAAATCCACTGTGTGTGTGGATCGTTTCGTTGGTTTTACATTTTCTTGATGATCCAACCATATCAAATTTCATTTAAATTATCTAGTAACTGTACACAACACGTTTTAACGCGCACGCGAACACACACACACACGCACGCACACACACATGCGCGCACACACACGCACGCACGCACGCACGCACGCGCACACGCACACGCACGCACACGCGCACGCACACACACACACACACACACACACACACACACACACACACACACACATACACACACGTACGCACGCACACACACACACATGCGCACACAGACACACACAAATACAGACACACACATACGCGCAAACACGCACGCAATACACAAACACACACCAGGGCTCCCAGGGACCCTCATTTGGGGGTCTATAAAGTACTAGAATTCTAAGGGACCCTCTAAAAGAATGTGCAGGGGGTCCCAGAGATGCACTATAAAAAATGTTTAACATTCACAATGTCATTGGGACCCTCTATCCCTCCTATTGGACCCTCTATACTGTAAGTGAATGAGTCCCTGGAACCCCTTGTTTTGTGGGACGATTGGGAGCCCTGCACACACACACACACACACACACACACACACACGCGCGCGCGCGCGCGCACGCACGCACGCACGCACGCACGCACGCGCGCGCGCACGTACACACACACACACACACACACACACACACACACACGCACACACACACACACACACACACACAACACACGCACACACACACACACACACACACACACACACACACACACACACACACACACACACACACACACACACACACACACACACACACACACACACACACACACATACACACTTAAGCGTGTGTCCTTCTTTTCTGTTGCACATCATTGGGCTTGTAACACCCGCGTTCACGTGTCCACTTCATAAAGTCATGGTACACTTTCTGCTGAGATTCCGACAGGTGAAGATGCTTGCACAACTGACAGAGCTGGCCCTGTCTGATAGTAACCTTCACCACTTGGTCTTTGGCTTCAAGCATCCGAGCGTAGAGCAGAGGGTCTGCAATCAGAGTTTTCAAATAGTTGGCCAGGTTCTGGGGACTTGTAAAATCAGCTGTGTTGATAAAAGTTCCACGAGGAAAGTAGCGACTGTAATTGGCAGCCCCGCGGACAATGGGCACAACATCAACATTGTCGAAGAGTTTGAAAAACTTCTCTGTGACATAGTCTTGGCAAAACGAGTTCTCAAACGAAAGATAAAAGTAGTAGGTTGTGTTCAGAAGACGTAAACATTCAACGTTATTCTGTTTCGGACATTGTTTCTGTGAGCAAGCCCCGTAAATGTCAACATCTATGTATTTTTGCAATTCTTTGACATAAGATTCTCTTTCACTTTGCGTATGGCAGTTACTTACGAACCAGGCTACTGTTCTTGTTTTCTTCACTGCAATACTCGTGTAGTTTTTTAAGGATGCTTTTGAGCGATAACCCAAATAGCCATAAGGTGAAAAGATATCAGAATCGGTCATGTAGCCTATAGTCAAATTGAACACACTTTTCCACTTTGGTGAATCGTGAAACCCGCTGTAATGCACTGGAGATTCCATTGCGAAGGCAACCCATACTTGTTTGAGAGAATACCTTCGAGGTGGTGTTTTTATATTGAGTCTACATACTGTGACAAAGACAGCATCAGCTTGTGGGAGTAACGTTTGATTATCCGTGAATCTGCAAGCATTGTACTCGCATTCATTGAAGACATTCTGGTAGTGTTTATCATGAGGAAACCACCATTCTTGACGATTCAGATTTACAATCAACTTCGGTCTTCTAATCACTTTTGTTGCATGGTTTGGAATTTGAGCTTTAAAGGGCATGTATTTTAAGTCCTCAGGTAGACAACGTTTAGTGAAAGAGCCCTGCATAATATGTTTCCAGTTGGTTGTGCTACAGTCTGCATTGGAAGAAGACACAGAGGCACTGTTGAAATCGCTTCTTTTAGTCATGTCTGGCGCTTTTTGGACAGGTGGTCCTGTGGACATTTTTGAACCATTCCCTTGGCGTGCAGGTTGGGCTGGGTCTTTGTCACCTTCTTTTGAATTTGTCAATCGATCTTTGGATGTATTTACGATGTGTTTATGTAGCGGGCTTATGATGGCATCGGTAGGCGTGTCCAACATTCGAAGCGTCTGCGTCTCGTTAAGTGAGCTGATTGTCGGGTTTTCCCAAGGCCATTGAAGTTGTAGGAGAATAAAGTAGACAACCACGCAGCCAGCTAAAAGACCACAAACCGCGGTTCTGCCTTTGACGGGAAGCCATGTTTTCCTGAAACAGACGTAACGTGTGATGTATTTGGATGTGATTATATGCATTTTGGGAAAACCAAACTCAAACTTCTTCAATCAGCCTTCTAATGACCAAAGGTCTGTCTTAGCGCCATCCCAAAACACTAAAATAAACTAAATAGACGCATTGCAGCGTTGCTGTTTTAAACGTAAATAGCATATCACGGCATGTATCACTAAAGGAAATAGAAACGTTATTTTCGCTCCTATTTAGCCTATGAACATGGGACCTAAGAATGTATACAGTTATGGATCAGGGATTCTGGATACTGGTATTTTGGATCTGAGAGCAATCGAACTTAGATCCATTGAACAAGGATCTGCACAAAAGATGCGTTGACTGCTGAAGTAGCTTAATAATCAGGAAGGAAGTTAGCAGAGTGGTCAAGACGTTCAACTGCCAATTCCAAGACTCGATTAACCCGGGTTCGAATCCGGCTGCATCCAAAAAGCGCGACTCTGATTTTTTAAAATTTATTATTATTTGCGCGAGCGTATGAAAAGCCGGAATGTGAGCAACATAAAGCCCGAATGTGAGCAACAAAAAGCCCGAATGTGAGCAACAAAAAGCCCGAATGTGAGCAACAAAAAGCCCGAATGTGAGCAACAGAAAGCCCGAATGTGAGCAACAGAAAGCCCGAATGTGAGCAACAGAAATCGCGAATCGTGGTTGACTGTTTTGCCCCCTCGTATTCGATGTACATTTTGCGAACCATATAGGAGAAAGATGGTGCTTCGATCCCCGGGTGCCAAGACCGAACGGCGGTGAAATGTTGTTCCATAATGTACCATGATTTCATTCAAATACAAGAGGGCCATTCACGATCGAGTTAAGTTATTATGGCGTTAGAACCTTTACACAAATACTCTCTCTCTCTCTCTCTCTCTCTCCCTCTCTCTCTCTCTCTCTCTCTCTCTCTCTCTCTCTCTCTCTCTCTCTCTCTCCACTCTTCTCTCTCTTCTCTCTCTCACACAGGCAATTTCTTCCAAATGTCAAATAAAATTCGTGTAATGCGCGCTAAAAAGGTAGGCCCTATGGCATGGGAGATTTTGGTGGTTGTGTTGAATTTTACTCGCGTACGAAACGCCAACTATACTGCAGTTTAAAAAACTTCGCACTTCGACAAACTAAGTTCGCGCTTTCTGTCATTGCAAGTTCGCCCTTTTCGTTTGGTTTGTAGTTCGCGCTTTTTGGATCGCGCGTTTGGAAAAGTCGCGTTTTTAGACTGCTCCGTCGAATCCCGGTTTCGCCCTTAATTTTCTTTCTAGCTTGATGGGAATATCGAACTGAACACTGAGTCCTTCGGACGGGGACTTGGAAGCTTTCACACTTTACGCACATAAAAATCCCACGGCAGTTAAAAGTCGTTAAGAGCAGGGAGAAATCCCTGGTATGACTAAATTGATATATAGGTTTCCGAACTCCGCTCTACCCCTCCTCACCCACCCCCACCGCCCACCCATCCTCCCACCCCCCGAAGAAATGAATTTGCTGCACTTGCGGCGACGCTCTCTCCAGTTGGGGGCAATCCGAATTCCACATAGATAAGTCTCTGTAACAAGAATATACTATGCTAAATAGTACTAACCCTGCAAAAGAAGAGGAAATAATCGTAAAATATGCGCATGCATCTGTTTAATCCTGTCATCCATTTTCAGAACGCAAAGCTATTTCCATTGCCGTATCTGCCTACATTCGATAACACCTATGTGTAAAATAAAACTCCACGAATCACGAACCATGGACGTGATGGTACGTAGCAAACTAAATAAGCTTAGTGTCTTGCAAGTGTGTGTGTGTGTGTGTGTGTGTGGTGTGTGTGTGTGTGTGTGTGTGGGTGTGCGTGTGCGTGTGGAGGGAAGCCTAATTTTGCTACCCCATACCAATGTTCCCACACACCATTGGTGTGCCACATACTGTTAGTCCCGCATACCACCAGTACCATAAAATGTGGGACTAAAGGTATGTGGGGACAAAGGCATGTGATACCAACGGTATGTGGTAGGTGTTGACATGCTCACTTCACACATATATATCAGAATTGTGGTAATAGCGGAATGTTGACCCACTGGTATGTGGTACTGATTGCGTGTGGGGCTTAGCGGATTGTGGGAACAATGACTGGAAGCCTAGCCTGGCATGTCCATATTCCCACATACCATTACTCCCACATGCAACTAGTCCCACATACTGCTATTACCACAAAATATGGGACTAAAGGTGCGTGGGAACAAAGGTATGTGGTACCAATGGTATATGGTAGCTATAACACTCTTCCGTTCAAATTTATGTCAGAATTGTGGGAACAGCGGTACGCGGGGACCAGTTGTGTCACTAATCCCACACACCAATTGTGGGACTAGCAGTATGAGGATCCACTGATTTGTGGTACCATTTGTGTGTGGGCGCCGGCGGTATCAGGTAACAAAAGTATGCTTCCGTGTTTGTCGTGTGTGGTGGGGGGGGGGGGGGGGGGGGGGGAGGGGCTGTTCTCTGGTAGGATCCTAATCGCCGCGCACCAATTCCTGGCGGCTCGGCTCTCCATCTCTCCCTCTCTGCCTCTCTCTCCTACTCCCTCTCTCTCTCTCTACTCTCTCTCTCTTCCTCCCCCCCTCCTCAATCTCTCTCTCTCTCTCTCCCCATCTCTCTCCCTCTCGCCCGTATCTCTCCCTCGCTCTCACTCTCCTCTCTCTCTCCCTCTCCCTTCTCTCCTCAAACGTTCCTCACCTCCACTCTCCCCAACTCGACCACACACACACACACAACACTCCGCACGCGCGCGCACACACAGGGAGACACAACACAGACACACACGCGCCTCCGTACGTAAATATACCAATGGTTTCTCTTTCTCTACAAAACCTAATGTTTCATCTTCTTCTTTAAAAAAAAAAAAATGTGCTCATCTCTCCCCTTCTAGCAAATCTACCGTCCTCTCTTTCTCCTCGCTCAGTCCTAGTACATGTGCCGATATTTATAGTGATGATTGATATCCCCCCCATCTGTTTATGTGGTTTATAATTGTCGCCTCTGGCATCCCCATTCTTCTTCCTCTTCTCTCGTTTCCCAGACCTAGAGCCTCATGATGGTCAAATACGTATGTTGTTCGGTTTTCACTTTCCACTGGTCTCCCGCTGCGTACAGCTCCGACACATTCTGATTTCAGAGGAGGGACCCTCCTACTCAAAGAAAGATCAGTTTGCTTGGAATATTTCATTTGAAGAAAAGGCAGGAGAATGGGCCAATACGTCATAAAGATAGTCCGATGACAGAAAGCAAAAGGAAAAGGCAGAGGTTCAAAGAGACTGGCAGATGTAGAGGAAGTTACAAGCACAAAACTTGGAGGAACTTTCTTTTATTTTCGAAATACATCACGTTATCCCCACGGGGAGAGAACTCGTGGACTATCTCTGGGCAAGGTCGTTCCCCAGCTCCCCGTATGGAGGCATGAGGCATCCACTCCACTGCCCCAGCATACATTCAATTCATACCGCATAGTTTCGTGCGCACATTTAACAAATATAAAAGCCATTGACTATGATTGAGCAAAAAAAAATATTCTACGTGCCATAGCCATTTTTTTAATTTGAGAATTATCAAATCTTGTTGCTGGACGATTTGCCTTCCAAGACATTTCCCCCCGTGGGCTTTCGTACAAATAGCTCCCACCACCTTCTGGAAGTTATGTGCTCTTAACTTCCTCTAATCTGTCACTCTCTGGGACTCTGCCTTTTCCCTTTTGCTTTTCTGTCACCTTACTCTCCCTTATGCCATTATTGGACCCTCCCCATTCTCCTGCCCTCCCTTTGTTCAAGACATTCTTAAGAAAACATTCTTCAGCCTAATTCGGGCATGCTGGGCCTATGTTTTTCTTTCCTATGCGCACAACAGCGGCATGACGCATCTGCGCTAAAAACAATTAACAGGATAAGGATCGGCGAAGCCACTCTAAACATCTGTTACTTCCGGGTCCTACTTGAAACCTAGAAACACTCTCCGACAACACAAACAGCACACACACCTCACAGCACACACACACACACACCCCCACACCACACACACACCAAACATCGACACGCACTAGCGCGCGCACACACAGGACACAACAGAAACACACAACGCGCGCGTACGTAAATATAACCAACATTGGTTCTCTTTCCCTCTACTTCTCTACTCTACAAAACCCTAAATTGTTTCATTTCCTTCTTTTTAAATTCTTCTCTTTTTTTTTTTATAAAAAAAAAAATAAAAAAAAAAAATGTGCCATGAATCTATACAAATTAGCAAATCTATCTTTCTGTTTCCGTGACAAATACTAGTACATGTGCCGATATTGATAGTGAGTATTGATATAAACATGTGTTATGTGGTTTATAATTGTGCTCTGCATACATTCTTCTTCCTCTTTTCTCTTATTTCTCCTCTGCGTTCCCAGGCCTTAGAGGCCATGATGGGCAACATACGTATTGTTCCGGTTTTCCACTTTTCCTCCAGTTTCCACTGGTCCCCCCCCGCTGCGTACAGCCGACACGAGACGTGTGAGTCTCTTATGATGGGGGATCTAGATGGGTGAGAGCTGGATTGAGAAGGGGAGGATCAAAAGGGTGTCTGAAGGGAGGGAGTTAAGAGCGAGCGTCGAATCATGTCGAGTGAGAGGCGCTTAGAGTGGGAGGGAGAGCGACGAAGATACTTCCCGAAGGGAGGGATGAGCGGTGAGAGGCCATAGAGGAGAGAGAGAGAGATAAGCGTGAGAGAACTGGAGGATGAGAGTGAGAGGTGGTTTTGGGGGAATCATGAGACGGGAGGAAGGGAGCGTTGGATGGAGGACCACTCGAGAGAGTGGGCAGTCGAGAGTGGACACGAGTTGAGCGAGAAAAGACTGGGATAGTAGCTCGGAGATTGGCTTGGTCGAGGGACAAGGGATGACGGGAGAGAGGAGTGGCGCAGGATAGAAATGGGATTGAGGGAGAGTGAGAGGTCGCCGAAGTGGAGATGAGAGCATGCGTTCTCGGGAAGGCCGACTGACTCGAGATGTGGCGGCCCTTGATACGGAGATAGATGACGAGCAGCGGAGGACGACCTGGCTAGGAGGTCTGAGAGCGTGGGAAGCAGAGCGAAGGGTTGACGGCGAGAAGAGTGAGCAGGCGAGAAGAGAGGCGAGCGGGAGAGGAGACGTTGAAAGGGAGCGGAGGAGAGAGTAGATGGGCGAGAGAGGTGGGAAGGAGGGCGGACGGGATCCATGAAAGAGGAGGGGAGGGCGTGCTTGCGTGTTGGATGAGAGAGTAGCAGGGAGATCGGCAGCGGACAGTGGGAGCTGGAGCTAACGTTCGACACCGACGGAGATCAGGAGGTTCCAGAGAGGAGGCGAATGTGCCCTGCGAGGGATAAGGACGAGAGAGGACGCCCGGGGTTGGGGGGGTTTGAGAGAGAGGAGAGGAGGATGGAGGAGGGGATGCGATGGAGGTCGAACCAGGCGTCCTTGTGAGGGTCCGAGAAAGATGACGGAGACGGAGAGAGATGAGAGAGAGAACGAGGAGAGAAGAGAGAGAGAGAATGAGATAGAGAGAGGGGGGGGGAGAGAGGGGAGAGAGAGAGAGAGAGAGAGAGAGAGAGGAGAGAGAGAGAGAGAGAGAGAAGAGAGAGAGAGAGGATGAAAACACTTGAACACAAAGAGTGAGAGAGATATAGAAAGGGGGAGAGCGAGAGAGAGCTATCAATAGATCGAACTTCGTTTCTTGAACCTATTATGGACTGCAAGTAATTGGTGAGAATAATGATTATTAGAGTTCTATTAATGGTTCCATACTTTGAAGAAGAATTATGGTTTTGTTTTGCATGGGCTATGCAAAAAGAAATGATTGGTTTTGACTTTGTCAAATAATGTTCAAATTAAAGCAAAACACACCAATGCCCCACATTTTAAAGCCGTATTATATTTCAAATTTATTCAA
>CM065689.1:50566701-50579201 GCA_017654935.2 Phymorhynchus buccinoides | reverse complement strand
AGCTTTTAAGTAATCCATCTTACCCTTTTAGAATATCTTTGGTACTGCGCACTTTATTACAAGGAGGAAAAAAGAGACAGAGACAGATGTCACGTACAGAAGTGGACACATTCACACACTCGGACAGACAGACAGACAAACAGACAGACAGACAGACAGACACAGACAGACAGTACATCATGGAGAGTGAAGTGCTGAAGGAGAATATCCGTGTGGGAAAGTAGCCTTAGGCCGGGTTCACATTAGACGCGTAAGTTCGGTACGGAACATCCTAACTAAGTGGAAGAAAGAAGGATAAGAAATTCGGACACGTGCGCAATTCTGTTCCCTTCTTTGTTTCACTTATTTGTGGATTGCGCACGGGTTTCCACACGGAATCTCCGCATCTATGTGTACGTACCCTTAGGCTATGTGCTCATTACACGCGGAAACTTCATGCACATATCCGCAAATAAGTAAAAGAAAGTAAGAAATATTTGCAGAAGCGCACGCGCTTATGGTTTTTTGTTTTGTTTTTGTTTTTTACTTTCTTTTACTTATATGTGGATAAGCGCATGAGGTTCCCGCGCGCAATGTGCACAAAGCTTAAAGGTGGACCCTGACGGATGAGTTTTTGCAAGAAACACGTCGAGATCACCAGAAAGACAGCCTTTTCAAGGATCGGAACACTCACTTTGCTCTGGTTTCCTAGAAATTAAACCGTCAAAACGGCGATTCCCCCTTGGCGGAGATGCCGGAGAGAGTAGCCACTTTGGATGGGGTGGGTGGAGGTCACTCATTGTGGTTGAAGCGTTTTCTTTTTTTTTGCAGTTCAGTAAAAAAAAAAAGGAGCTATTTCCTTTGTTGTGAGCGAAATTCCTTTAGATAAACTGTTTAAAATTGAAAAAGAAAAAAAAGGCTTGTATTGCGAAAATGTCGTGCAAACGATTTGGCGGCCATTAGAAAAAGAGACGGCACACGCCTTCTCTTTGGGTGAAAGAATTTGACTTCCAGCACCTCCGCCAAGGAGGAATAGCAGATTTGACGGTTTGATTTCTATGAAACCAGATCAGAGCAAAGTGAGTGTTGCAGTCTCCTCTGTAAAGGGTGTTTTCCTGGTGGTCTCGACGTGTTTCTGACCACAAGAAACATCCGTCATGGTGCCCCTTTAATAAAAGCTTGCTAACAGTAGGTGACAAACCCGGAAGCCAAACCAAACCTGTATTCCATCAGCATTGACACACAAGCATTGACGTTACGGACAGCCCGTGTCTTCTAGTATTGTGCAGCGTCGCTCATGGCCTCTGCCTAGCTAAGTAGGGGGAGCTAAGCTACCCTTTTTATCTCCTCGTCTCAACCTCGTCGTTGTCGTCGTCGTCGTCGGTCGATTTCATCATCGTCGTCGTCGTCGTCGGTCGATTGTATCATCGTTGTCGTCGTCTCTGTCTCATGCTCCCTCTCTAACTATCTGTCTGTCTGTCTGTCTGTCTGTCTGTCTGTCTGTCCCTGTGTGCCCGTATGCAGAGTTCTCCCTTGCTGTCTGCGTCTCTCTGTGCCTGTCTGTCTGTGTATGACATAACTTGGCTGAGAGAGAGAGACAGACAGACAGACACATTTCTTTTTTATGTTTGAAAAGGACAGAAAATGATTCGATTGATTGATTCATTCATTCATTCATTCATTGTGGATTGATCGATTGATCGATTGATTGATTGGTTTTATTTGATTTTGATTGATTTCTCGATTGATTTGCATGATATGCATGTTAATTAATCTACAAACAAGTACAAAAGTTATCATTATACCTCTTAAGTTGCAGTATATTCATTGTGGATTGATCGATTGATTGATTGGTTTTATTTGATTTTGATTGATTGATTGATTTCTCGATTGATTTGATTTTGGTTGATTGATTGATCAATTGATTCATTGAATACTCAGAAAGGGTTTTTTTCTGTAGCAATATTGTTTCACGTATGGACATGAAAGGTCATAATTCCTCCCCGCGGGGATACCGGGGGGGTCTTTTATATAAATAGCTCCCCCACCTTCTGGACGTTCTGGGCTTGTAACTTCCTCTCATCTGTCACTCTCTTTGACTCTGCCTTGTCCCTTTGCCTACTGTCATCTACTATCTTTCTTGCCTTACCGGTCCATTCTCCTGGCATTTTTCAAGAAACACTTTCAAAAAGATTTCCTCCAGCCGAAGTCGGACTTGCTGGACCTAACTATTTCTTAGCTAGGCGCATAACGGCAGCATGACGCATCTGCGCTCATAATTGACAGAAAACTGTCTGAGCGATCGAAGAAGGAGAAGATCATAATTTTATGACTGAATGCTGACCTCTGTTTTCTGGGTTTTTTTTTCTATCGGTCTATCTTTTCTCTTCCTGTTGCCCTGTTACTTTGTCTGTCTGTCTGTCCCTCTCTCTGTCTCTCTCTCTGTCTCTCTCTCTCTCTCTCTCTCTCTCTCTCTCTCTCTCTCTCTCTCTCTCTCTCTCTCTCTCTCTCTCTGTGTCTATGCCTCTCTCTCTCTGTCTCTCTCTCTCTCTCTCTCCTCTCTCTCTCTCTCTCTCTCTCTCAACTTATGCCAAGATTCTTGTAAATTTTGTATGTCTCTCTGTATATCTGTTTAATGTTCCAATTTGATTCTCTGACATTTATTTCATGTGCCAATTTTTGTTTCATTTTCTTGACTTGATTGTTTTTATGTCAATTTTGCATTGCCTGATGCATGGTGTGAGTGTGTGAGTGAGAGGGCCAGGTGCAAAGAAGCTATTGTAGCTTATCCTTTTTACCTCTCTTAACATCTCTCAAACATTCGTATTCTCATTCGTATTCATTCTCTCTCTCTCTCTTTCTTTCTCTCTCTCTCTCTCTCTCTCTCTCTCTCTCATTGTTTCTCTCTCTCTCTGTTTCTCTCTCTCTCATTCTCTCTCTCTCTCTCTCTCTCTCTCTCTCTCTCTCTCTCTCTCTCTCTCTCTCTCTCTCTCTCTCTCTCTCTCTCTCTCTCTCTCTCTCTCTCTCTCTCTTGTCTCTCTCTCTCTCCTCTCTCTCTCTCTCTCTCTCTCCTCTCTCTCTCTCTCTCTCTCTCATTGTTTCTCTCTCTCTCGTTCTCTCTCTCTCTCTCTCTCTCTCTCTCTCTCTCTCTCTCTCTCTCTCTCTCTCTCTCTCTCTCTCTCTCTCTCTCTCTCTCTCTGTGCCTCTCTCTCTCTCTCTCTCTCTGCTCTCTCTCTCTCTCTCTTTCTCTCTCTCTCTCTTCTCTCTCTCTCTCTCTTCTCCCTCTCTCTCTCTCTCTCTCTCTCTCTCTCTCTCTCTCTCTCTCTCTCTCTCTCTATCTCTTTATCTCTATACAGGGTCTCTCCATCCTCTCATAAAATTTACCCCCCCCCCTCCATCTCTCTCTCCGTCATTTTTTTTATATTATGATCATTGGATTTTCACAGGTACCCCTTCCCCTTTGTCTCCCCTTTTTGATACGGGCAGATGGCCTAATCATTAAAAAGTTTTTGAGTTGAGTTGAGTTGAGTCTCTCTCTATCCGCCCAGTATTTTACATTTCTCTCTTTCCTTTTGTCTATATTTTCTTGTTCCGAGTTGAGAACCCATTTGTTTTCTTTCACTTTTATGAGATGAATTTATTTGAGAACCCCCAAGAGTATCAGGCAATCCATATAGAAGTTGATCATCATCCATGTGCACGAGCACTCATACATTTACGCGTAGGCACACACATAAGCACGTATGCGCGCACACCCAGACACTCATACTCTCACTCGGGTGCGCGCACGCACGCACACGCACACACACACACACACACACACACAAATATATATATACACACACACACACGCACGCACGTACACATACAGCATAGGAGGCTACATACAGGCAGACTAAGCATCTCCGGCATACTCATTCTCCAAGACTATAATAAACTTCTGGCTTAGCATCACTCCCTATCACCCCTCCCCCCTCTCTCTCTCTATCTCTCTCTCTCTCTCTCTCTCTCACATCTCTCTCTCTCTCTCTCTCTCTCTCTCTCTCTCTCTCTCTCTCTCTCTCTCTCTCTCTCTCTCTCTTTTCTTTCTTCTTAGACTTGTACATGTATTCGTATATTACGACGACAATTGTTATCACTGTAAATGTTATTGGTCTTTCTTTATAGAATATATTGTATTATATGTTGTTATATTGTGTCCAACGTTGACTCAATTTGCATTTATTCATAATACATTTAATCTTTTTCTTTTTTTGCATGAATTCCTGACGCTGCAAATATGGTAATCCCCCTTGACATAAGGACTGTACTTGTCAATGTCAATAAAAACGATTCTGAAGCGTCTGAAGCGTCTCTCTCTCTCTCTCTTCTCTTCCTCTCTCTCTCTCTCTCTCTCTCTCTCTCTCTCTCTCTCTCTCTCTCTCTCGTGTCTGTCTCTCTCTCTCTCTCTCTCTCTCTCTCTCTCTCTCTCTCTCTCTCTCTCTCTCTCTCTCTCTCTCTCTCTCTGTCTGGTCTGTGTGTGTGTGTGTGTGTGTGTGTGTGTGTGTGTGTGTGTGTGTGTGTGTGTGTGTGTACGTGCGTGTGCGTGTGTGTGTGTGTGTGTGCTTAATTTAGTGATATAGAAAATAAGAGAACTTTATTTACTAGAATATTTGATTTGATTCATATAACTTAAATTTGAATTTGATTTGCAAATATTTTTGTTCTTTTTAGTTCCCTTTATTTCAAATATTCTATTATTATTTTTGTTCTCCAATGTTTTGCAATGAAAATGATGCTTCCCCCCATGTCATGAGAACCCAGTGTTAATGACATTAAAGGGTCCAGTGTCCAGTGTCCACTCTCTCTCTCTCTCTCTCTCTCTCTCTCTCTCTCTCTCTCTCTCTCTCATTACCCATCTTTTTCTTATTATATGTAACTATGTTTTTTTCTTCCTTAAAACGATATTATTTTTTACAAGAATTGTCATTTGGCTCGTAATTGTTTTCAATTTTGTTTTTAGATTTAATTTAAGCCACCATGGCTCATTTTGGTTTTCAGTGTTGCTTCTTCATATTCAGCTATTCCATGAGGTTATTTTTGTGTGTGCCTACCTTTTATTTACTTGACTTGATTGTTGTTTTGCTTGATGCATGGGGTCTGTGTGTGTGTGTGTGTGGACATGGTGCAAAGAAACTCTCTCAATTTGCTTATCCTAAAATAAAAATCGTATTCGTATTCATTCTCTCTCTCTCTCTCTCTCTCTCTCTCTCTCTATATATATATATATATATATATATAAACGTACAAGAATTGAAGAAGAAAAAACAACCACACCATTAAACTTTCCTCTTATATATATAGTTTGCTTTAATAAAACTTTGTTTGTGTCCAATGTATCAGTTTGTGAACTTAAAAAAACAACTCAATAACTTTAATTTTAACTTTACGATTTGTTCTGTGTTCTGAAAAGAATAAAAGAAAATAATGTGCTGATTTACTTTTTCTCCCAATGGGGGGAGATAGACAATGCCTATGCAAAGACAGCTGTTTCGTCTTTGAGAAAGACTCTTCAGTCTGCATATCGGCCTGCAAAGAATGTCCACTGTGAACATTCAAACTGAGCTAGAAAACTTTCTCCAAGAGAAAGGTTGTCCTCTTTGCACCAGATTGAAAGTCCACAATAAAAGCAAACCAGCACTTAATTCAACAGAAATAGTAAAAATCTTGTGTAAAATAACAAAAATAATAATGTTCTAAAATTACAATCCCTCGAAGAGAGTAGAAGAGATGGGATGCCATGTTGGTGGATCCAGTGAAGGATTCAATAGGGGAGGTCATAGAAATCGTAGTAAACACCAACATACTCCCAGTGAGGAGGAATGTAGAGAGGTGTGCCTGGATCAGGTAGACTGATGCTCTTTCCTTCTTCGAAGTATGATATAAACGTACAAGAATTGAAGAAGAAAAAAACAACAACACCATTAAACTTTCCTCTTATATATATATATATATATATATATATATATATATATATAATATATATATATATATATATATATATATATATATATATTATATATAGTTTGCTTTAATAAAACTTTGTTTGTGTCCAATGTATCAGTTTGTGAACTTAAGAAAAAACTCAATAACTTTAATTTTAACTTTACGATTTGTTCTGTGTTCTGAAAAGAATAAAAGATTGGGGAGAAAAAGTAAATCAGCACATTTATTTTCTTTTTTATATATATATATATATATATATATATATATATAGCATGAAAGAAAAATCTCAGTGAATAGCCAGCTCCGTACCCCTACTCTGAAGGACTGAAAAGTTAGTGCATTTGAAATGCAGAATAGTTTGCTTTGATAAAGCTTTTCTGTGTCCAATGTCTTTATTTGTGAACCTCAGAAACAAAACCAGTTAACGTTAACTTTGAGTAATGTTCCGTGTTCAAAAGATAAAAAAATAAATAAAAAATTATATAAATTGTGCTGATTTACTTTTTCTCCCAATGGGGGAGGGACAGTGCCTTATGCAAAGACAGCTGTTTCGACCTAAGAGAAGGTCTCATCAGTTTGCATGATCGGCCTGCAATTTGACTGTCCAGTAGATGCCAACCTGAGCAAAAAAGATTATAGAATGTCTTATTTTCTTTTTGTGTAGGTAAGGATGTGTCAGGTTTGTGTATTTATGATGTAACTGCCCCCATCAGATAGGGGCTTAGGCCTAAAATCTGATCAAACAATTCGTATTCGCAAACACAAATTCGTACACTCTCTCTCTCTCTCTCTCTCTCTCTCTCTCTCTCTCTCTCCTCAACTCTGCCCCACCCCCACTACCACCCCTCCACCCCTCCCACAGTCATCTCCTCGACCCAGGCTGTAAAATCCAATTACGTGAGTTTGGCTCATGTCAGTTCCGACAGGGAGGGGGGGGGGGGGGGGGGGGGGGGGGGGCGGGTGACTCGACTCGACGGTGTAACAAAATGGCCCGTCGTTTCGTTTGGGCCCGATAAACTTGCTTGTTGCTCGCTGTCAACCACACCCCACACTGACACGCCACACACTGTAACCAGTAGCCAGCCGGTCCATCATCACAGCCAACCCCCAACCTCTCAAAAAAACAGCCAGCCTGCCAGCCTGGTAAAGTCGGGACTTAAGCTAGACTGGGGCGCGTTTCCTTACTAGCGGGGAGAGAAAGCTAGGAGTTTGTCACACGCTTTGCTTCGAAGTGCGTGTTCAAGTTCAAGTTCAAGTATACTTTAACCCTTTCACCGCCAATGTCGCATTTATGCACCACAGTGGTTTAACACCCATGTCACTAAAAGGCATCAAATCAGGGCCTGTTATATGAAGACCTTATTTTGTTAATTTTGGGAGGCAAGGATAGGCCTAATGTTATACATTTCAGATGGAAATTCCCAATACTGCTGATACATTTTGGTTTATACTCTGTTCAGTTTAATGGGTTTTGTTTTGCTAAAACAAATGGCTGGCGGCGAAAGGGTTAATATCTCCCAAAGAGAAAACCAGGTTAGGTGCAGCAGCATGACGGAGATACAACATAACTGAAAGAACATTACTCAAACGTGTGAAACAAAATTAGACCAACCAAATAATGATCATTAAATGCATTACATCTACTTATAAATGTGCACATTTAAAACAGAGAGAGAACACTGAACACTGAACGTTTTTAATGAATAGGCCGTAGGCCCATGTCATTGGGGTGGTTACAAAATACAAGGACCATTATTATGGATTTCTCGACGCATGCACATGCATAAATATAAATACAAAACATTATACGGTCACTCTGCAAAACTTTCACACGGACACACACATAATTTCACACAAGCGTAGAGAGAGAGAGAGAGAGAGAGAGAGAGAGAGAGAGAGAGAGAGAGAGAGAGAGAGAGAGAGAGAGAGAGAGAGAGAGAGAGAGAGAGAGAGAGAGAGAGAGAGAGAGAGAGAGGGAAAGAGAGAGAGAGGAAGATCAATAACCATTATTAACTTATAGCAGTCAATCAAATAACAAAATTTGGAATACATCTCCTCATCAACAATCAATACGCATGATACTAGTATCTCCACACATTACAATTACTGCAGTCAGATAGCTGTTAATATTCAATCAGTGTGTAGGCTGCGAAGTTATGACTCTTTGTAACATTAAAAATTTAGACTTTGGGCTGTAAGCTAGCATCGCAAGAGAGTCTGGCGTCTAAGAAACGCGGCACATAATAATGGGAATGGACCGGGTTGACGCCTTCTCGTTCTGTCTAAACCCACCTTTTGCTTCAGATCGCTAGGCCTATAGGCAATGTATGAGTTCTGCATGAGTTCTTTGTCACGACTTTAGCTAGCACGGTTCACCCAAGTTGTGATTTTGATATGCTTGGTTTCCATACTATGCCTTCGAAGAGAAATACAAGAAGAAGAAGAAGAAGAAGATGATGATGATGAAGAAGAAAATGCATTATTGTGGTCACCTAAAGTTTTGTTTAGTCAGTATCAGACAAATGAAAAGGCAGATGAACTCCTCTCTCTCTCTCTCTCTCTCTCTCTCTCTCTCTCTCTCTCTCTCTCTCTCTCTCTCTCTCTCTCTCTCTCTCTCTCTGAGTTTGACCTTAAGCACACTCTCTCTCTCTCTCTCTCTCTCTCTCTCTCTCTCTCTCTCTCTCTCTCTCTCTCTCTCTCTCTCTCTCTCTCTCTATCTCTCTCTCTCTCTCTCTCTCTCTCTCTCATCTGAGATTGACCTTAAGCACTCTCTCTCTCTCTCTCTCTCTCTCTCTCTCTCTCTCTCTCTCTCTCTCTCTATCTCTCTCTCTCTCTCTCTCTCTCTCTCTCTCTCTCTCTCTCTCTCTCGATAGGTCGGTGGCCTTTGCAATTTAAAAAAAATTCAATTTGTTCAATTGCTCTCTCTCTCTCTCTCTCTCTCTCTCTCTCTCTCTCTCTCTCTCTCTCTCTCTCTCTCTCTCTCTCTCTCTCTCTCTCTCTCTCTCTCTCTCTCTCTCTCTCTCTCTCAACGTCTCTCTCTCTCTCATCAACGTAAGAGGAAGACTTAGCATGTCCATTGTGTGAGTCCCAAAGAGAAACAGAGGTCCATTTTGTGTTACGATGTCCCATGTATGATAACCTAAGGCAACAATGATTATATCCCCGCTAAATATTACAATAGTCCATCTCTCTTTAGACTGACTTTATTATTAGCATGTGAAAACAAATCTGTGGTTTTACGTTTGGCTGTGTATTTAGATAAGGCATTCAAGGTACGTTATTTGAATATGCTTGACTGAATCCTGTATCCCCATGTATCAAATGCGCGAGACTGTTTAATTAATTGTTTGTATACATTTGTGCATGTGCATGTACTTTCAAATCAATGATAATTAGCCCACTTTTTTCTAGCCATCCCCAGTGACATGGGCCAATGGCCTATTCATTAAAAAACGTTCAGTGTTCAGTGTTCTTTCTCTCTCTCTCTCTCTTGTCTCTCTCTCTCTCTCTCTCTCTCTCTCTCTCTCTCTCTCTCTCTCTCTCTCTCTCTCTCTCTCTCTCTCTCTCTCTCTCTCTCTCTCTCTCTCTCTCTCTCTCTCTCTCTCTCTCTCTCTCTCTCTCTCTCTCTCTCTCTCTCTCTCTCTCTCTCTCTCTCTCTCTCTCTCTCTCTCTCTCTCTCTCTCTCTGTTCTATTGTCTTTTGTCTCTCTTCTGTCTTCATGATGTTTTGTAACCCCATCAGAAGGGGCTGTGGCCTATCTGATTAAACTTCCGCTTCTCGCTCTCTCTCTCTCTCTCTCTCTCTCTCTCTCTCTCTCTCTCTCTCTCTCTCTCTCTCTATCTCTCTCTCTCTCTCTCTCTCTCTCTCTCTCTCTCTCTCTCTCTCTCTCTCTCTCTCTCTCTCTCTCTCTCTCTCTCTCTCTCGCAATGCTGCATTTCCTCCTTATTCGTTTCTATTATTTTATATAACCTGTATTTATCTTATGATTGGTATGCACCTCCTTCCCACCCACCCCATATGTGACACAAGGCACAAGGCATATTCATTGACATGTTTGAGTTGAGTTGAGTTGAATTGACTCTCCCTCTCTCTCGCGCGCGCGCACGCGCGCGCGTGTGTGTGTGTTTGTGCTCGCGCGCGCGTGTATGCGTGTGTGCGTGTGTGCGTGTGTGTGTGTGTGTGTGCCCGCGCGCGCGTGTGCGTGCGTGCGCATGTATGTGTGTGTCTGATTATCTGATAAGCGACAGCAACACCTCATCTTGTATACTGTACCGATTCATTATTCATTTAGTTCAAGATGAAAGCGAATTTCTGAGGTCTGGCAAGTTAGGCAATAGAATCAACCGATCTACGGGGAAAGGGCAACTCTACTTAAGGTATATACCGTCATTGTGTCATTAGTGTTTGGAATATCGCAAATCATTGCCTCCAGAGCGTGGATTTGTTGCCATGAGCTTGGTACCTATGATACACGTCATTGGGGTGGCAGAAATGGAGCGACTGGTCATACAAAATGGCCGTTTTCGTTTTTTGTCTTGCATGCCAAAATCATTTCACACACGCTCCCTGGCAACGCTTTGATTGGCTGAATGCCTCAGTGCGGAACATTTCCGCCCAAACGGTGAGGAACAAACTCCATGATGCCGCCTTCACTGCCCCTGGGCATGTTTGGGCACCCTGCTCATTCCAGCTCATAAGCAGAGCTGTCTTTTGAGAGCCCAGAACCACGTCATCTGGATATTATGAAACTGGAAACTGTGGAACTGGATATTATGAAGCTGCGGAACATTTCCACCCAAACTGTGAGGAACCGACTTTGAATCTTTAAAACTGGGGGCAAACTGGAAGCCAGGTTCTAAAGCTTACAAAGCATCAGACTCGTCAAAAGAATGCTGAAAGAAAGAAGAAGAAAACTTTGTGTAACGTCTCCCAAGTAGGCTTACTTTATTCTTTCATTGTCATTCTTTGTTTTTCGACACATTGTATAATCAATATTCCACCAAGTTTCCTAGCGGTTTGCGTGGTATGATAAAGTTCAAAATGTAACAATTGCCCCAAATATAACAATTTGAGATGTTGTTACATTGTGAGCAAGGTTGTTGCCCAAAATGTAACAACTGTTACATTTTGGGCAATTGTTGCATTTTGGGTTTTAACAGTGGTATGACACGAATGACTCTTTCTAAATCCACTCTGGTTTGGATCAAATAATTCATATTTATTTGCAAAATCCATTTGGAGGCTGTCTTTTATAGATGTTCCCAAGAGGATTGGAATAATGTAGAAACGGGCCTGTAGTTTGAAGGATCTTCGTTAATTCTTCTTCTTCGTGGACGTGCATGGCCACAATCCATACGCTGATTATTTTGCCATGGAACCGGGGAGGTTCAGCCACTTATATCGGAAGAAAGGGCCTTACGTAGTCTTTTTTCATTTGGTTTTTTTTAATCATCGGTTTGTTTGTTTGTTTTTTTTTTTAACCAGGACTAAGAGCTATGCCTCGAAACGTCGGTGTTTGTCATGGTGTTTTTGTTTTTATCTGGATTTCTGGAACAACAATTTTATTTCTCGCCCTTAAGTAGGTCAGAGACGGAATGTTGAGAATTTAATGAAAACAAATAGATACAGAATTCCGATTCTATTAAGGAGGCACACCTTCAATGAAAACAAATAGAAGAAAAAAAAATACACAGAAAGTCCGTTCATGACGGACAAAAAGAGAATGAGGACAAGAGACACCAGATTTGAAGACAGAACCAAAGAACTTCAGCATGCACCCTTGAAGGCTTGTGGGGTGCAGTGTTTCTCTATTTCTCTTTAGGAAGACAGAGAGATTCAATTCAATTCAATTCAATTCAAACCGTTTTAATGACTAGGCCTGAAGAGAGAGAGAGAGAGAGAGAGAGAGAGAGAGAGAGAGAGAGAGAGAGAGAGAGAGAGAGAGAGAGAGAGAGAGAGAGACAGACAGACAGACAGACAGACAGACAGACAGACAGACAGACAGACAGACAGAGACAGACAGACAGAGATAGACAGAGATAGACATATAGACAGACAGACAGACAGACAGAGAGACAAACAGACTGACAGTGTGTGTGTATAGTGCGTGCGTGCGTGCGTGCGTGCGTGCGTGTGTGTGTGTGTGTATGCGTGTACGCGTGCGTGCGTGCATGCGTGTGTGTGTGTGTGTGTGTGTGTGTGTGTGTGCGTGCGTGCGTGTGCGATTCTGTCTGTGTGTATGTGTCTTTGAGTGCATAAGTGTGCGCGCGTGCGTTTTCTCGTGCCATAAGTATAACCTGTAAGTCGTATGTGGCAAAGCCTACTATACTACTTGTGGTGTTTTATTGTATTCCTTGCTGTGTAACTGTCGGAGGAGTGGGGTGGCTGATGGGGTGGGCGTGGGGTATAGGTAGGGGTGGTAGGGCTGGAGGCGGAGGGAGTGGATCAGCAGCAGCAGCGTAAGGAATATATTCCTGTCGGGGCTGTATTGATTTCAGTAACCCCCAAACAGACGACTCACACCCCCCCCCCCCCCC
>CM065689.1:50549201-50561701 GCA_017654935.2 Phymorhynchus buccinoides | reverse complement strand
AATGACATGCCACGTTTTGTTTTGAGAGATGATGTTAATGTTTTGTAAAGAAATAAAACAGAATGATAATGTGGCTGGGTTTCAGGTTGTTATTAGTATTCATAACAAATGCGCTATCTTCAAGGTGCAATGATAATGCTGCGCGCTGTTAAATGGCATTGATCTATTGAAAATGCATGCGGTTGCGAAATTTTCAACTGGCACCACTACACGAACCATGCGTTCTTTCTCTCCTCGTTTTCCTTCCCTTCTTTTGTTTTGCCTTCTTTCTTTTTTTGGAATTGCTGATGGCAAAATGTTTTTGTTGTGAACTGCTAGGGTATTGTTTGGGAACAATTATTAGCCTTTTTAATATTTCTGAATTAATCAAACTTATCACGCGGCAATGGTGATATGTTGGGCTTGATGTGTGTGTGTGTGTGTGTGTGTGTGTGTGTGTGTGTGTGTGTGTGTGTGTGTGTGTGTGTGTGTGTGTGTGTGTGTGTGTGTGTGTGTGTGTGTGTGTGTGTGTGTGTGTGTGTATCTGTATATGTGCGTGTATGTGCGCGCGCGTGTGTGTATATATGTGTGCGCGTGTGTGAGCGCGCGCGTGTTCAAATATCCCTCTCAAACCTTTACAAAAGCAAACTTAGCCACGCACGTTTATGAACTCCTGTAACGCTTGATCATCCAGCGGTGCGGCAGCATTTTCGACCCCGGTGACCGTTACCTTTGACCAATGACCTTCGTTTTCGAACTTGGCCTAGATATTGTCACTACCTATCCGCATGCAAATGTTGGGTCTCCTAGGTCCCTCCGTGCAAACTCTATCGTGTTAACATAGCCACAAACGAACAGACAGCAGTGAAAACATTAACCAGCATCGCTTTGCCCTCATCGCGTACAATTAATTTACGATTAAGTAAAGCAGCTTTATAAACATGACATAATTATATGAGACATCTAAGCATACATACATAAAAAAAACCCACTCAATTACAGGCTGGTAGATTGAGGTCCCTTTTATTAGAAACAAAACAAACGTTTCTGGCCATAAGCCCGTACATACATAATTATATACATACATATATGCATACATACCTACATGCATACATACCTACATGCATACATATATGCATACATATATACATACACACATGCATACATACATACATATAAACATACACACACACACACGCGCGCGTACACACACACACACACACACACACACATGCACACACACACACATACACACACACACACACACACACACACACACACACACACACACACACACACACAACACACACACACAAACGCGCGCGCGCGCAAACAGCAAGCCCGCACGTACTCACGCACATACCTATAGCGCAAAACACTCTTTTCACAAACATCATGACAAACCTCAGGGGGAGGGGGGGGGGGGGGGGATCGGACCGAGGAAGGGTAGTGGGAGAGAGAGAGAGAGAGAGAGAGAGAGAGAGAGGGGGGGGTGGAGAGAGAGAGGGGGGGGGGGGGAGGGGAACAGAAACGGAAAGGACACGGGAAATCGAGAAAGTCAGATGGAGAGAGATTTGGGAACAAAATAAACAAATAAACATTCGGGGTGGGGGTGGGTGGATAACGACACGGATCACACACATACACATACACGCACACGCGCGCGCGAGGACGCCATCACCCATGCAAAAATAGAAGGAATGAGAGAATTAGATACTGATAGCACGAGACAAATCCATTACACTACGGAATCAATCTGTTAATTATGCTGTTGTACAAAACATCGATTTAAAAAAACCAAAAACACCGCTTGCATAGCGATAGTAGGCCTAATACCAACATATTATTAGCAATAGCTGCAAGTTACAAGGGACATGGTTTGTGTAGAGACATTATTTGGAATCACTAGGATTAATATGTTGATGTTGGGCTTTCATGTTGCTTTTGAATAACTGCGAAAATGCTAATATTGCAGCATGAAGCGACTGAAATGCGTTCATTTCGTAAAAATTAGTGATCTCCAAAATGTTGTTTCTCGAAGTAAACACACGAACACCATGTTTTCAAGCTTTCTAAACCCAACGGGTTTTTCTTCAGGAATGAGTCTCTTTTTCTTTATTTTACCCTCTTTAGTTACTGTTTTAGTGTCCATAGTTTTTTTGAATTATTTTACAATACATCAAACAAGATATAGCTTATTGTCCTTTGCCGATCTACGACCGCAAAGGAGTATGAATTCGTTCGTGTATGTTTCATTTGTTTGTTGGGTTGTTTTTGTCCCTGTCTGTCCCAAGAATATCTCCCGAACCGCTTAACAGAATCGCTTCAAATTTTGTGTGGTGGTGTGTCACCATGAGAGGAAGGCATCCGCGCATAAATTATCGCCGTCGTGACCTTGACCTTGTTTGGGTTTGATTTTGAGTTGTTGCAATTCAATCAATCCTGCTCGTCAGCTCCAAAATGTTCTTTTCTTCCGCCCTTGAATGGTTGATTCTCCCCGTGGGGATACCGGGGGGTCTTTTGTACAAATAGTTCCCCTACCTTCTGGAAGTTCTGTGTTTGTAACTTCCTCTAATCTGTCATTCTATTTGACTCTGCCTTGTCCCTGTGCGTACTGTCAGTTAGTAGCCTTCTACCTCGCTGGTCCATTCTCTTGTCCTTGTTTCTAGAAACTCTTACAGCAGATTTTCTCCAGCCGAAGATGGACACACACACACGCTGGGCCATGTGACAGAGACAGTGACAGAGAGGAGTGACAGATTAGAAGGATGTTACAAGCATCAGGGGAAGACTTCCAGAAGGTGGGGGAACTATTTACAAAAGACCCCCTCCCCCTTCCGGTATCCCCACGGTGGATAAAGATATACATGTGTTTATCATGCTAAAACGGTACATGAGGGCCTAATTGTGTTCTTGTCCATCCCCAAACAGGTGCACAACCCGTTCTACCTAAGCCTGCAGCCAGGCAACAGCCACATGGCCAGGGGTCTGGTCAGCCTCCTGGCGGTCAACTACTGGTACCGGGTCACGCTACTGATCGAGGACGAGCTCCGCTACGACGGCTTCCGGGACACCTTCCGCCAGCTGACCACGGACACCATTTGGGACATCGAGGAGGAGATCTTCCTGTCCCGTGGCTGGACGGACGGACGTATCCAATCGGAACTTTCCGAACTGAACCCCAACGTGTCCAGGATCTTCATTCTCCATTCTGGGAGCAGTTTCGCGCGTCATGTTCTGTCCACGGCCCCTAAGGCCCTGAACCCCGAGCGTCAGTACGCCTGGATCGTCACCGGGAACGCCTACACGCGCGAAGAGCGGATATTGCGTGATTTCCCGTTAGGGACCAAGGCGTTTCTGTTGAACCAGGACCTGCATATGGAGGATCTGTTGCGGGACACGCTGGACTTGATCCAGGAGGCGTTCCGGGAAAACCCGCACCTGCACGGGACCAAGAGTCTGTGGCTGCAGCGCGGGTGCTGGTCCACCAACGGGCAGCCCCCGTCTCCGTTCCACAATGAGTTGTACAGGTGAGTGAGTGGATGGGTAGATTGTGGGTGTTCGCTTGCGCGCGCGCGTGTATGTAGGCCTATGTGTGTAAGCTCAAATGCGAATCGGAAGGTGTCACACGAGTTCCAGAGAAGGGTCATCATCTAAAAGATACAAAGAAGAGGGAAAATCCATGACTTCCATGCCAATACATTTGATTCCATGTACCTCACATAACCTTAATCCCATGTCGGAGTTTTAGCTAAGATCATCTTGGATCGTCAAATCGATTCGTCGTCTCCCAAGAGACACCTCTAATGCTTTTTACATTCAAAATAAAGTGCATTAATAAAATGTTGATAAATAAAATGGTTTCCGGTTGTTTGGCTCTTGTTCATCTAGTACGACGTATCCACAACCTAGAGTTTCTATTATTTTTAATGCTCGTAGCTGCCGTTAGCTTAAAGGTGCACCCTGACGGATGTGTTTTTGCAAGATACACGTCGAGATCACCAGGAAAACACCCTTTACAGAGATCGTAACACTCACTTTGCTCTGGTATCCTATAAATCAAACCGTCAAATCGGCGATTCCTCCTTGGTGGAGGTGCTGGAAGTCATATTCTTTCAGTGAAAGAGAAGGTTGGCCGCCTGAGTCACTTAGACAAAAATCACGAAATGTCCACAATACAAGCCTTTTTATTTAGCTTACCAAAAAGGAGTTTTGCTCACAACAAAGGAAATAGCTCCTTTTTTTAAACTGCACTACAAAGAAGAAAAAGCTTCAACCACTCTGAGTGTCCTCCACCCACCCCGTCCAAAATGGCTTATCTCTCCGGCAACTCCGCCAAGGAGGAATCGCCGTTTTGACGGTTTGATTTCTAGGAAACCAGAGCAAAGTGAGTGTTCCGATCCTTGAAAAGGCTGTCTTACTGTGATCTCGACGTGTTTCTTGCAACAAATCATCCGTCAGGGTGCCCCTTTAAGCTAACGTCAGCTACGAGCATTAACAAAACCCTCTCATATAATGTAGGTGAAACAAGAATAGGTGAGACAGGAATAGCTGAAAGAGGAATAGGTGAGATAGGAATAGGTAAAAAAGGATCAGGTGAATAGGGACCTCCCCATATTATAGCCCTACGTATGTAGACTTTCCGAAGGTATAGTCGATACTTTGTTCCATCACTGTCAGGCCTTTCCAGCCTCCACCCCCCAGTCCACACGACTCCCTCTCTCTCTCTCTCTCTCTCTCTCTCTCTCTCTCTCTCTCTCTCTCTCTCTCTCTCTCTCTCTCTCTCTCTCTCTCTCTCTCTCTCTCTCTCTCTCTCTCTCTGTCTCTCTCTCTCTCTTCTCTTCTCTCTCTCTCTCTCTCTCTCTCTCTCTCTCTCTCTCTCTCTCTCTCTCTCTCTCTCTCCTCTCTCTCTCTCTCTCTCTCTCTCTCTCTCTCTCTCTCTCTCTCTCTCTCTCTCTCTCTCTCTCTCTCTCTCTCTCTCTCTCTCTCTCTCTCTCTCTCTCTCTCTCTCTCTCTCTCTCTCTCTCTCTCTCTCTCTCTCTCTCTCTCTTCTCTCTCTCTCTCTCTCTCACTCTGTCTCGTCTTGTACATTGATGATGTATATAGTGCTGTGTTATGTTATTTCTGGATATTTACTTTTCTTGAATGCTTTGTATTATTACTATTTATTACGCAAGCGCTTCATTTTTTTATATATATTTTTTTTGTTAACCTTTGTTTAGCCTCAGGGCCAATTGAATGCTTATCTTATAACCCTGATTTAAACAAAATTCCGTTCGTTCATTCGTTTACTCTCTCTCTCTCTCTCTCTCTCTCTCTCTCTCTCTCTCTCTCTCTCTCTCTCTCTCTCTCTCTCTCTCTCTCTCTCTCTCTCTCTCTCTCTCTCTCTCACCCCCTCTCTCTGTGTGCTGCGTACAACACTAGCTGTAAACCACCGGGATCAAATCGTTTCACCCCTGTCTCTATGTGTCCCCGTCTCTATGGGTTCTTCTTCCTATTGGGGATGTTTATCCTGCCCCGTGCCCAAAGTCTTCATTTAGCCTGCAATTGGCGCACAGGATGCATGCTATGCGAGTTCGTGTCATCCATCCCACCGGCACAACATGGCTTACTCCTACCGATTAGTGGAATGGGCTTACGTGTGCGCAAGATCTTTGTGCATGCGATCGCACGCGGGACCTCGGTTTTAAGTCTCATCCGAAGGACTTTTTCCCCCAAATGACGTGAGGTACCCATTTTGCACCTGGGTGGAGTGGTAAAAATAGGAGTAAAGTTCCTTTCCCAAGGACACACCACCGCGACCCCAGCTGGTTTCGAACCCGCACACTCGCAAACCTGATGGATTACGAGCCAGAAACTCAACAAACTGAGCTACAGTGAGCTACGGTTAGGAATATGGTTAGGCATTGAAACGAAATTGGTGACACATAGAGACAGTGGCCCGGGACATATAAACACGAAATTGGTGACACATAGAGACAGGGGCCCGGGACATATAGAAACGAAATTGGTGACACATAGAGACAGGGGCCCGGGACATATGAAACGAAATTGGTGACACATAGAGACAGGGGCCCAGGACATATACAAACGAAATTGGTGACACATAGAGACAGGGGCCCGGGACATATACAAACGAAATTGGTGACACATAGAGACAGGGGCCCGGGACATATACAAACGAAATTGGTGACACATAGAGACAGGGGCCCGGGACATATACAAACGAAATTGGAGGCACATAGAGACAGGGGCCCGGGACACATAGAAACGAAATTGGTGACACATAGAGACAGTGGCCCGGGACACATAGAAACGAAATTGGTGACACATAGAGACAGGAGCCCGGGACATATAAACACGAAATTGGTGACACATAGAGACCGGGTCCCGGGACATATAAACACGAAATTGGTGACACATAGAGACAGGGGCCCGGGACATATAAACACGAAATTGGTGACACATAGAGACCGGGGCCCGGGACATATAAACACGAAATTGGTGACACATAGAGACAGGGGCCCGGGACATATGCAAACGAAATTGGTGACACATAGAGACAGGGGCCCGAGACATATAAACACGAAATTGGTGACACATAGAGACAGGGGCCCGAGACATATAGAAATGAAATTGGTGACACATAATTTCCCACCGTGAGGATACCGGGGGGTCTTTTGTACAAATAGTTCCCCCACTTTCTGGAAGTTCTGTGCTTGTAACTTCCTCTAATTCTGTCATTCTCTTTGACTCTGCCTTTTCCCTTTGCTTACTGTCATCTGCTATCTTTCTATCTCTCTTGTCCATTTAATTCTCCTGCCTTTTTTTTTCCCTGTAAATTCTTACGAAGATTTCTTCAGCCGATGTCGGACATGCCGGGCCTACCTATTTCTTAGCTAGGCGCATAACGGCAGCATGACGCATCTACGCTCATATGACAGGAAACTGTCTGAGCGAACGAAGAAGAAGAAGGTGACTCGTAGAGACGGGGGAACACAATGATGGAAACGGGAACATTACGCTACGTAGCCATGTAAAGCTACTGCCAGAAGGAGTGTGTTTGGAATTGAACCAAGATGTATAGAGCTAGAAACAGAGAGACAGTACGTGTATAAATGCTGCTGGTAGGCCAAGGAAATTCTTCTTGCGGTATATGTAAAGTAGCGCGCGTGCGTGCACGCACGCGCAGTCACGCTCACGCGCGGATTCATTCACACTGACAAAGAGATATCAACAGAGACACAGACCGACTCAGTCACAGACGCACACCGACAGGGAGACAAATACGCGCTCCCGTACGCGCGCGCGCACGCACGCACACACACACACACACAGACACAAAACACACACACAACCTACGCGCGCGCACTCATATACATTAAATCACGCGCAGACACGCACGCACTCACGCGCAGACACGCACGCACTCACACACACGCGCGCGCGCGCGCGCGCACATGTACGCGCACGTACGCACGCACACACACACACACTCTCTCTCTCTAACAACAAAATTGATGGGCAGACGAACGCACGGGTGGGTTAATGGTTGAACAGAATTCGCATAGATTCATGGTTTCTTTTCTTCCAGGTTTTGTGTGTGTTTGTGCTTGGTTGGGTGGGGGTGGGCATGCTAAAAATATATAATTCGCTTTTCACTGATGTTAACTTGTTTTCACTTTCACTTTAAGTTATCAAAAGTTAACATTGTTGAATAAACTTTGCCGGATGCCACGAAAAGATGTACACTGCTCAAAATTTGCTATGGATATTTTTGTTTTATAACCTTGATCACTAAGAGGTGGTGTAGTTGTAATCAATACATATTACATGACCGGAAAGAGCAATCATCCGTGAACACAAGTTCACTCAAACTTGTTTTATCCAACTTCCTGTTCGCGTGCATCACGTGAATTTCGAGCAACCCTCCCCCCCCCCCCCCCCAAAAAAAAAAAAGGAAACCCAAAAAGAAAGTGTCATTTCGCTAAAATGGAGCGAAAACATAAAAGTGATGAAAAAAATGGTCAGAATCAACATGTTTTGCTCACATCGTAAACGTCGTAGAGAACTAACAGGTCTGCGCGTTGGTTTGGTACCCCCGCCCCCCTTGAAATAATAGAGATTGTAGAGAAATCACGTCGTGCTTGCGTCATTGTTTGCGTTATTTTTAGGGGTACGCAACCCCCCTACAAGAGATACAATTTAATGGCCGAAATAAGATAATGACGTCATTTGACACGCAAAGGGTTGTCTTTCTGAGTTGGCACGCTGGAGAACATTTGTACACAGACTCATTGTGTCATTAGTGTTTGGATTATCGCAATGCGTCGCCTCCAGAGCTTGGACTCACTGCCTTGAGCTTGGTACCGCTGATACACGTCGTGAAGATGGCAGAAATGGAGCGACGGGTAATAAAAATGGCCGTTTTCTGCCTTTTTCAGGCGTGCCAAAATCGTTTCACACGCGCTCTCTGGCAGTATTTTGATTTGCTGAATGCCTCAGTGCGGAACGTTTCCACCCAAACTGTAAGGAATGGATTCCGTGATGCTGCCTTCACTCCCCCTGGGCACGTTTGGGCATCCTGCTCATTCGAGCTCATAAGCGGCGCTGTCTTTTGATAACCCAGAGCCACGTCATCTACACATTATGAGACTGGACATGAATTCTCTTCACCAAGAAGTTCAGGATCTGATTTCATTACACTGATGGTCTTGCAAGGGTGTAGAGATTCTCAAAAGGGCGTTACCTACATTGAATAGCATGGCAGATCTTGGGATGGGTCTTTAACAGTTTGGTCCTATATCAGCATATCGAGGAAAACTGTGTTACGGATTTTTCAAAACAAACCTCTGATACTAATAGCTGTATAGCTGTTTACTATGGGGATGAGTTCCTTGATGTCCACGACAAACCTTCTGCTGGTACGGTCTGAGATGACCTCATCTTCATGGATGATAATGCACCTTTTCTCGTGCATGGATTGTTTACACGCATCTGCATCAAGAGACCATCGTCCATATGAGATACCTTGCCCGATCCAGAGACCTCATTTTGATAGACCAATGTTGGAACATGCTCCAGGCAGCCATTTGCGGCCGTTCACAGCAGCTCAGAAGTCTACTGGTAGAGGAGTGGCACACCCTGGATCAGCAGGAGCTTCAAAAGCTCCTCCAGAACTTAAAATGCCGTTTCCAAGGTGGAATTGCAGTGAGGGGGTCTCGCACATGCTTATCTATGACTTTTCTTGCGATGAAAAGAAAAACAAAATCCGAAAATTTAAAAAATCACTGCATTCGGTTGTTTTATGATTTTTGAGGTGGTATCACAAACTTCCCTTGAGGTAAGCAAGACAAAAAAAGAATGGCTTTGTGTTTAGTTTTGATAATTTTGCATGTTTAAAGATAATTTTGAGCAGTATAAGTGTGTGTGGGGTGGGGGTGGGGGTGGAAGTTAGTTTGTTAAAGTCCAAGAAAATCGATTCAATGCAAGCAACGTGGGTCAATGATAAATTTGAAGAGGGTTTTGAATGGAAACTCCCCCTAGACAAGCTTGAGTGGAAAATCACGTTGCTGTGCTAAAGACCAAAGTTCAAACGGTGTATCCCTATTTGCCGTTAAGTCAGATGAATCGATTTGATGTGTGTGTGTGTGTGTGTGTGTGTGTGTGTGTGTCAAGTCAAGTCAAGTCAAGTCAAAATGATCTTCATTGAGGGTTAAAAATAAGCTAGCAAGGCCTTTTTTATTTTCAAATTTAGATTAAAGCGTCGTTCAAAATTTATATTTCATATTGTTTTTAATATAAACAGAATAAATGAATTAAAGAGAATGTAAAGAAAAGATAATATATGAATGATTTTATCTCCTTTGCAGAAATTGGATATTGCTCTTGTTCAAAAGATATGCATTGTGACTTGGGTCGCGTATTTTCATGAATGAATAGTCACTTTTTTTGTTTTAAACACAGACCCACGGGTCCACAGACGTGGTCTGGGAGTACCGCCAGGATCTGCTCTAAAAAATGAATGATGGCTGTGGTGGCTGGTTGATGGGTCGTCCCACGTGTGTTCTTCGAGCCGAACGGACGTTAAGCCCAACTTCTATTGATTTTTTTAAAAGGACGAATAGAGAACTTTGATTCGTATGACGTCACGACTGCTCTCAAGGGATTTTTCTGTGGATTTGTTTGCATTTGCTAGTTTGCTAAATGTTTGGATTTGTTTGCTGGACACTTGTTGAGACCTCAAAATGGCCAACTTTGTTCTCTCTCTCTCTCTCTCTCTCTCTCTCTCTCTCTCTCTCTCTCTCTCTCTCTCTCTCTCTCTCTCTCTCTCTCTCTCTCTCTCTCTCTCTCTCCTCTCTCTCTCTATCTCTCTCTCTCCTATCGCTCTCACACTTTCTGTCTTTCTCCCTCTCTATCACTGTCTCTGTCCATCTGTTTATTGGTCTGTCTGTGTCTCTCTCTCTCACTCTCTCTCTCTCTCTCTCTCTCTCTCTCTCTCTCTCTCTCTTTCTCTCTCTCTCTCTCTCTCTCTCTCTCTCTCTCTCTCTCTCACTGTTTTGTCTTTCTCCACCTCTCTCTATCACTGTCTCTGTCCATTTGTTTATTTGTATGTTTCTCTGTCTGTCTGCCTCTCTCTCACGTCAGTAGCCACCCCATTCGTTCTTTGCCCTATACTTTGTTTTGGTATGGGATATCATAATTTTGTTGTCATTGGCCATTATGAGCATATGTAATTTTGAACATTTGTGATGTGTTTGTGCGTGCATTATGAACACAGTTTAACTCTGGTATTTTGGGTCTGGTCAGGACTTGGACAGGGACTTATTTGGATAGAAAGACATTTTATTTGCTATATTGTGACAATCTGGAAACTGTTCAAGGGATTTTCTTGCGAATTCTGTTTGAGGGAACTTTATTTGTATTGTTCTCTGTTCTTTGATATAATATTTGTTTGATTGTATGTGTATGTGTTCATAATTAGCATTATTGTTTTTGCGCTTTATTGTTATTTCTAATTAACTACCCTTTACATGTATTAGTATACACCTGTATTTCTAGTAACCTATCTCAAGTTATTTATCAATACCTTTTCAGACTATCATTTAATTCTCAACATGTGCAATACCCAAAGAACCTGGCCAGTAAAAGATGGCTTGAGAGTCGGGTTTTTGAACATAAATCATTTGTATAATAAAATTACAGATGTTTCATATATTTTAACGAATTCTGATAACCATTTTCACATTTTTGGATTTGCTGAATCCCGATTAACCGATCATATGTCTGATCCAGAAATTACGATTCCAGGATATGAAATTGTTCGAAAGGATGCTCTCTGTTCTAAAGAAACAGGTCTAATTGTATATGTTCAAAAGAGCATTAAATTTAAAAGAGTTATACCACGTGATTCTCACCATATTGAATCTATCTTTATACAAGTTAATTTCAAAAGATCCAAACCAATCATATTAGCCTTCATTTATCGTAACCCAGCCGAACACGCTGAATGGATTGACAATTTTATTCTCTTAATGGAAGACGTTTCTATGTTAACTGATGAAATAATACTCCTAGGTGACTTCAATCTCGATCTTCTAAAGTGTCCAAAGACTTGGATCCGTTCATATGAATCGTTTAATTTTGACCAATTAATTGACCTACCCACAAGAGTAACCCCTACAAGCAAAACCCTTTTAGACCACATTTATACAACATCTAAAAATAATATAGTTGAAGTGTGCTCACCAGTATATGGTTGCAGTGATCACTATCCAGTATGTTTTACTTGGAATAAAAAAGGAATAAAAATCCCTAAAAGCAGTCATAAATACATTCGATATAGACATTTCTCTCACTTTAACGAAGAAACGTTTTTGCACGATTTATCAAATTCCTGTATTTCTTGGGTTTATCAATTTACAAATCATGATGAAGCATTCGAAGTGTGGTACCATAGTTTCTTAACAATATATGACAAACATGCACCTTTCAAAACAAAACGCGTGCGTGACAATCCCAAATTACCATGGCTTTCTAAAGATGTCGAGGAAGCAATGAAATTACGTGATTCTTGTGTAGCAACAGGTAATAAAGAAGAAACTGCTAAACAAAAAAATAAAGTTACCTATCTTAAACGTGCATCGAAAAAAGAGTATTTTCAAAATCTTGTTTCTGAGAATACCAATACCAAATCTATTTGGAATTGTATTAACCAACTAAGTAACAAACATGTTAACAATATATCAACTGTCAGTAAAGAGCTATCTCCAGAAGAACTCAATGTACATTTCAGTGAAGTTGCCCAGTCAACAGTACCCAATGATAAATCTCATTTAAACGATTTACACCCCCTTAAACAATTCTGTGACTCAAAAAACATAACTTCCGAACTTAATATCCCATTAATGTCAGTTTATGAAGTTTACACCGCTCTTTCCAACTTAAAGCAAACATGCTCCCGTGGTCTGGATGAAATCGATGGGAAAATTCTTAAAATTGCTGCCCCTATCATTTCCGAA
>CM065689.1:50531701-50544201 GCA_017654935.2 Phymorhynchus buccinoides | reverse complement strand
TACAAAAAGATGGTGCGGGCTAACATAATTTACAGCCCTGCTTAAATCCTGTGTCATTTTGAACTCACACTGTATAACTTTATTGCCTTGTGTACACCTACATGTCATATGCATGGCATATGTCAATTGAAAATTTACATCTCAGTTTTGTGATTTGTTTATTGGTTTGCCTTTAAACTGCTTGTTAAATGTGTTTGGATTGATGTTGCTTTCACCTCCTACTTGTCATCAATTATTTGTTTCACTATGTGTATTTTTTTTTTTTTTATATGTATGTATAAACAATGTATGTGTGTATGAGAAAGAGTCACACAGAGAGAGAGAGAGGGGGAGAGAGAGAGAGAGAGAGAGAGAGAGAGAGAGAGAGAGAGAGAGAGAGAGAGAGAGAGAGAGAGAGAGAGAGAGAGAGAGAGAGAGTATGTTTGCAAATGTTTTTTGTTTATTAAATTTGTTTTTCTTTTATCCAAGGACAGATTGTAAGAATAGGCATCGCCTAAAATCTTTATCCTTGTCAAATAAAGTTTTCCAGTGTCCAGTCTCTCTCTCTCTCTCTCTCTCTCTCTCTCTCTCTCTCTCTCTCTCTCTCTCTCTCTCTCTCTCTCTCTCTCTCTCTCTGTCTCTCTCTCTCTCTCTCTCTCCCGTCTCCTCTCTCTCTCTCTCTTCTCCTCTCTCTCTCCTCTCTCTCTCTCTCGTCATCTCTCTCTCTCTCTCTCTGTCTCTCTCTCTCTCTCTCTCTCTCCCCTCGTCTCTCTCGCTTCTGTCGTCTCATCACTCATCTCTATCTCTCTCTCGTCTCGTCTCTCCACTCCTCTCCTCTCTCTCTCTCTCCATCTCTCAATATTTCTGTGCCTCTCTGTCTGTCTACTTGTCTGTCTCTGTCACCCTCAAATTTTCGCATCGACCTTTTCACTAAGAAGCAGCATTCTGCTTCTTTTTTTTAAGAGACAGGGTTAGAATCAGCCTACACTCATTTTCATTAAAGTGGCACCCTGACGGATGCGTTGGGTTTTGTTCAAGAAACACGTCGACATCACCAGGAAAACACCCTTTAAAGAGATCGCAACACTCACTTTGCTCTGGTTTCCTATAAATCAAACTGTCAAATCAATCCGATTCCTCCTTGGCGGAGGTGCTGGAAGTCAGATTATTTCAATGCAAGCAGCATGGCCGCCTGAGTTAGACCAAATAGTTTGAACAAAATGTCCACAATACAAGCTTTTTTATACAGTTTTTATACAATTTACCAAAAGTAGTTCGCTGATAACAAAGGAAATAGCTCCATTTGTTTTGGATGCACTACAAAGAAGAAATAGCTTTGACCACACCCAGTGGCCTCCACCCACCCCGTCCAAAATGGCTTCTCTCTCCGGCAACTCCGACAAGGATGAATCGCCGTTTTGACGGTTTGATTTCTAGGAAACCAGAGCAAAGTGAGTGTTCCGATCCTTGAAAAGGCTGTCGTTCTAGTGACCACGACGTGTTTCATGCAATAACTCATCCGCCAGGGTGCCCCTTTAACTGAAAGAAGCAGACATTGAGATTGAGGGTCGTAAGCAAGACGGTGGAGGGGGGGGGGGGTAAACTGCAAGACTGCCATGGAGGGTAAGGTGTGGGTGAAGGGGTAGATTGGATATTGAAAAGGAAAAAGAGAAGGATGGTAAGATGTGGGTAAAGGGGTAGATTGGATATTTGGACAGGAAAAAGAGAAGGAGGGTCAGGTGTGGGTAAAGGGGTAGATTGGATATTTGGAAAGGAAAAAGAGAAGGAGTGTAAGGTGTAGGTAAAGGGGTAGATTGGATATTTGGAAAGGAAAAGGAGAAGGAGGGTAAGGTGTGGGTAAAGGGGTAGATTGGATATTTGGAAAGGAAAAAGAGAAGGAGGGTAAGGTGTGGGTAAAGGGGTAGATTGGATATTTGGAAAGGAAAAAGAGAAGGAAGGTGTGGATAGGGGTAGATTGGATATTTGGAAAGGAAAAGGAGAATTAGGGTAAGGTGTGGATATATAAGGGGTAGATTGGATATTTGGAAAGGAAAAGGAGAAGGAGGGTAAGGTGTGGGTAAAAGGGGTAGATTGGATATTTGGAAAGGAAAAGGAGAAGGGGGTAAGGTGTGGATAAATAAGGGGTAGATTGGATATTTGGAAAGGAAAAAGGGAAGGAGGGTAAGGTGTGGGTAAAGGGGTAGATTGAATATTTTGAAAGGAAAAGGAGAAGGAGGGTAAGGTGTGGGTATAAAGGGGTAGATTGGATATTTGGAAAGTAAAAGGAGAAGGAGGGTAAGGTGTAGGTAATAAGGGTAGATTGGATATTTGGAAAGGAAAAGGAGAAGGATGGTAAGGTGTGGGTGAAGGGGTAGATTGGATATTTGGAAAGGAAAAGGAGAAGGAGGGTAAGGTGTGGATATAAAGGGGTAGATTGGATATTTGGAAAGGAAAAGGAGAAGGATGGTAAGGTGTGGGTGAAGGGGTAGATTGGATATTTGGAAAGGAAAAGGAGAAGGAGGGTAAGGTGTGGGTAAAGGGGTAGATTGGATATTTGGAAAGGAAAAGGAGAAGAAGGGATATATAAGGGTAGATTGGATATTTGGAAAGGAAAAGGAGAAGGAGGGTGAAGGGGTAGATTGGATATCTGGAAAGGAAAAAGAGAAGGATGGTAAGGTGTGGGTGAAGGGGTAGATTGGATATCTGGAAAGGAAAAAGAGAAGGATGGTAAGGTGTGGGTGAAGGGGTAGATTGGATATTTGGAAAGGAAAAGGAGAAGGATGGTAAGGTGTGGGTGAAGGGGTAGATTGGATATCTGGAAAGGAAAAGGAGAAGGATGGTAAGGTGTGGGTGAAGGGGTAGATTGGATATTTGGAAAGGAAAAGGAGAAGGATGGTAAGGTGTGGGTGAAGGGGTAGATTGGATATTTGGAAAGGAAAAAGAGAAGGATGGTAAGGTGTGGGTGAAGGGGTAGATTGGATATCTGGAAAGGAAAAAGAGAAGGATGGTAAGGTGTGGGTGAAGGGGTAGATTGGATATTTGGAAAGGAAAAAGAGAAGGATGGTAAGGTGTGGGTGAAGGGGTAGATTGGATATTTGGAAAGGAAAAAGAGAAGGATGGTAAGGTGTGGGTGAAGGGGTAGATTGGATATTTGGAAAGGAAAAAGAGAAGGATGGTAAGGTGTGGGTGAAGGGGTAGATTGGATATCTGGAAAGGAAAAAGAGAAGGATGGTAAGGTGTGGGTGAAGGGGTAGATTGGATATTTGGAAAGGAAAAGGAGAAGGATGGTAAGGTGTGGGTGAAGGGGTAGATTGGATATCTGGAAAGGAAAAAGAGAAGGATGGTAAGGTGTGGGTGAAGGGGTAGATTGGATATTTGGAAAGGAAAAGGAGAAGGATGGTAAGGTGTGGGTGAAGGGGTAGATTGGATATCTGGAAAGGAAAAAGAGAAGGATGGTAAGGTGTGGGTGAAGGGGTAGATTGGATATTTGGAAAGGAAAAGGAGAAGGATGGTAAGGTGTGGGTGAAGGGGTAGATTGGATATCTGGAAAGGAAAAAGAGAAGGATGGTAAGGTGTGGGTGAAGGGGTAGATTGGATATTTGGAAAGGAAAAGGAGAAGGATGGTAAGGTGTGGGTGAAGGGGTAGATTGGATATTTGGAAAGGAAAAGGAGAAGGATGGTAAGGTGTAGGTAAAGGGGTAGATTGGATATTTGGAAAGGAAAAGGAGAAGGATGGTAAGGTGTGGGTGAAGGGGTAGATTGGATATCTGGAAAGGGAAAAGAGAAGGATGTCAATAATTTGTCTGGAAGTCCTTATGGTCTGAATAATACACGTTAACATTTGTCACTCTTTTCCCCATGGTAGAACAGCGATATAGGCCAGTCATATATAACAATCAATCAATCATTCAATCAATCCATATTTGCATTGTCCATTTTACAGGACATTCTTTTTTTTCGCAGCGATAAAACAATCGACAAAAACAACACAGCAAAGACAGAGACATAGCATGTAGAAATTAAAGCCAACACAAAATATGACTTACATATCACCGTGTTGCCATGGGGAAAAAGTGAAAAATGTTCACGTATACAGAGACCTTTACCGAAGAGGACAAAACGAATGGAGAAAAAAAGGGGGGTGGGTGATAGAGGGGGGTTAATTGAGGACTCCAGACGGGTTGATTGTGTCTCCGTAATCAATAGGGATAAATAAGGCTGTCGGCGGCACATCATAGCGGTTCGATGACTTAGTTTTCTAAGAGTGTCCGGGGGCGGAAGGGACGGGGATGGGGTGGGGGTGGGGGTGGTATGGAAGGGTGGTGGTGTGGGAGGGATGGGGGAGAGAGGCGTGATGGTGGTAGACAATATATAAGTCTTACCCTGCCCTGTCTTTGAGAGAATATTATGCTTTCCGACTCGGGTGTGTTCATAGTTGTGTTGTTCTTACTCAGAGCCCTTACAAAAACAATCAAACATAATTATTAAACAACATAAAATAAAACGAAAAGAGGTCTCTCTCTCTCTCTCTCTCTCTCTCTCTCTCTCTCTCTCTCTCTCTCTCTCTCTCTCTCTCCTCTCTCTCTCTCTCTCTCTCTCTCTCTCTCTCTCTCGTCTCTCTCTCTCTCTCTCTCTCTCTCTCTCTCTCTCTCTCTCTCTCTCTCTCTCTCTCTCTCTCTCTCTCTCTCTCTCTCCTTGTCTTATATGCATGACATCCATTCAAGGTGTTTTAAATTCAGGTAGGTTATAAAATATGTTGAACTAACAAAATGCAAAAATCATAGCCCAAAATAATACAGATCATAGACCATCATCTCTCTCTCTCTCTCTCTCTCTCTCTCTCTCTCTCTCTCTCTCTCTCTCTCTCTCTCTCTCTCTCTCTCTCTCAGACTCTCTCTCTCTCTCTCTCTCTCTCTCTCTCTCTCTCTCTCTCTCTCTCTCTCTCTCTCTCTCTCTCTCTCTCTCTCTCTCTCTCTCTCTCTCTCTCTCTCTCTCTCTTTCTCTCGAGCTCTCGTTGGGAAGGAAGGCTGGTGAATGCTGAGTCGTTTCAATTCGTTTTTTGCTTTGTCCTTTATTTGGTTTTATTTTATCTGGAAATTCACGAAGCGTACACAACGGCTTCTGGCTGACCACCTCGGCAAACAATACAAACTAGCGCAACGCCTAGTACTGGCAAATCCCAGAACCGGTAACGCCTAGTACCGGTACCGCCAAGAACCGGTAATGATGAGTAGCGGTTTCGCCGGGTCCGCAAAATATTATGTTATTAGAGAGAGAGAGAGAGAGAGAGGACAGAGAGAGAGAGAGAGAGAGAGACAGACAGACAGACAGACAGAGAGAGAGACAGACAGACAGACAGACAGAGAGACACACAGACAGACAGAGACACACACAGAGAGAGACAGAGACAGAGACAAGAGAGAGAGAGAGACAGACAGACAGAGAGAGAGAGACAGAGAGAGAGAGAGAGAGAGAGAGAGAAGAGAGAGCGACTTGCGCGCCCCCCCCCTCCCCCCCTCCTCCCCCCTCCCCCCCTCCTCCTCCCTCTCCCCCCCTCCCCCCCCCCTCCTCCCCCCTCCTCCCCTCCTCTGAGAGAGAGAAACAGTGATGCTCGCACCCCCCCCCTCCCCCTCCTCCCCTCCCCCTCCCCCCCTCCCTCCCCCCTCCCCCCCCCTCCCCCCCCCCCCCTCCCCCCCTCCCCCCTCCCCTCCCCCCCTCCCCCTCCCCCCCCCCCCCCCCCCCTCCTCCTCCCCCCCTCCCCCTCCCCCCCCTCCCCCCCCTCCCCCCCCCTCCCCGTTAAACTAAACTTCTAGTAGGCTAAGCTCGCCTGTCGGAATTTCCAGCACGCTTCACTCGTCACCCAGCATGGGTGAACGGCGGTCTCGATGAGTGAACGCAGCAGCAGTTCCTCCCCCCCCCCCCGCCCCATTTAATAACAGCACGTTTGGACGGGTCCCGTTTGGCCAAGTCAGCAAAACTTTAAATTGGTGCATATCGCGCGCGTTTATGTTCATGCCAGGCTTTGCCCCAGCCATAGCAAGCCTGGCAGCAAATTTGAAGCGATTCGGTTAAGAAACGGCGGAGTTATTTGTGAAAAGGTGAAGCGGCGTATAGCGAGCGCGTTTCGGAAGCGATTCGCTTCTGGTTTGGCACACGGATAGTCACCGTCCCCGGTCATCTCTCTGCCGAATTCGAAGGCAATCTGCCCAGAAACACCGGAGATACGGGCGCCGAGAGGCCGGCGGATGCGCGTTTCGCGCATTTGCCGAACCGCGCAAATGACACGGCCGACTCGGTTGCCGTTGCCATCGCCCCGTTAGGGCTCACAACAAATTTGAAGCGATTCGGTTGAAAAACGGCGGAGTTATAAGGCCCGTTTTGTGTTTCACACACACAGACACACACACAACTTTGCCTTTTTACTATATGATGATGATAATGTCCTGCACTTGGTGCCCTGAAGATATGGAACAGACCATGCCAGAGAGCTTTGGTCACGCGACATTCTCCACAATCCAGGGGCGGATCAGTCAGTCCAAAAGGGGGTGGGATGGTGGGGGGTGTTCAATGGCTGGGTTGGGAGGTCTGACGATAATTTTCAATGTAAAAGATGCTAGGAAGGCCTCGTCAGGAAGAAAAGGGTAAAACTCTGGGCTAGGGTGCGGATTCAATATCCCTCTCAGCGTCTTGGTTCATTGCGGGGTTGTTGTTTTTCAGTCGCGTCTTTATATTCTACTATTAGCAAATGCATATGTTTAATTGTTTAATACGATGAAAATTAACTTTAAATATAGAAAACGAGGGAGGTTTATGTGCTCAATCAGCAATGAAAAAGATACGATTGAAATAAACGGAAAGAACCGAAAACTCTTGAAGGGTGGGGTGGGGTGGGGGGGATCTTCATCTTTGCCAAACTCTGGCCTGAAATTACATGAGGTCATGGATTTCTCCCTCTTTTTCTTTCTTTCTCTCTTTTTTTTAGGGTAGGGGAGGATTTTAGGAACCCATGTAACACCCCCCCCCCCCCCCCCCCCCCACACACACACACACACACACACACACACACACACACACACCGATCTGCCTCAGCAATTGGAAACGAATGCGCAGCTACATGACTTTGTTATTTATTTTGTAAACTACTTAATAAAGTTCACGTCCTGTCTGTATTTATGTATGTCTGTCCGAAAAAAACAATAGCTGTAGTTTGAAATAATAAATGATCAATGTTTTGTTCAGATAATAAAAGTTTCATTATTTTTCTGTATGTTTTTTTATGTATTTAATTGTTTTTAATAAAGTGCATAGGTCGCAAAATAAGAACTCAACGATCACCGTAAATTATCATACATTCTGAGGATCACAGACAGATTCCTCAGATTACTGATTTGAAAGCTTTGTAGGATTACAGACATTGAAACTGTGAGGCAAACAGCTCTGCGCCAAAACAAATAAAAAATAAATGAAATGTCCGTTCCGTCAAAAAGTCCGTTCGTTGAAAACTTCATTGGGAGAATGGTCCGCTCGGTGAAATATCCATCGGTCAGATGTCTGTTGGTCAAATGTCCGGCCATTGTTAAAGCTTTATTATCTGAGTATTTCTTCAAGTTCACGATTATAATAGATGGAATTTTGAATGAACAATCTTTTTCTCCTTTTATTTTTCTATTTGAAGAAGATCACACACGGTTATGCCAAACAGCTACGGAAGCCAAAGCAAAGCATCCAACAACAGGGGCGGACCAAATGATTCGTAAGGGGGGAGGGGGGGGGGTCTTTCCTTCCCCCAACCATTCAAAGGCGATCATCCGGGCGGCCAAGGAATTTATTTCTATATGAAGCATATTTTACTACTTGACCGAAGTCCCCAGTTTTTTTTATTGTTTATTTTGTATTCTTGTTCTTGTCATCATCTTTATTTTTCCATCTTCTCTCTCTCTCTCTCTCTCTCTCTCTCTCTCTCTCTCTCTCTCTCTCTCTCTCTCTCTCTCTCTCTCTCTCTCTCTCTCTCTCTCTCTCTCTCTCTCTCTCTCTCTCTCTCTCTCTCAATCTCCATCCGTTGTTGTTGTTGTTGTTGTTGTTGTTGCCGCTGCCGTCGTTCCCGTCCTCCGTCGCCGCTGTTGTTCTCTCCTCCAGCTTCCTTTGTTTCTTCTTCATCTTCACCTTGTCTTCTTTTCCTTTTTCTTCGTTCCTGGCTTCCTGGCTTTCCCTTTTCCCCTCCTCATTCTGTCTCTCCCTCTCTCCTCCTCTTTCCCCTTTTTTCTTTTCATTTTCTTTTCATTTCATTTTCCATCTTCCTTTCCTGTCCTTTTTTTTTTCTTCTCTCTATTTATTTTTCCTTTCCTTATTCTTACTTTTCTTTCCTTCTCTTTTTTACTGTATTCTTGTTTATAGCAATTTTTTTTTCTTAGACTCTTTTTTTGGTTTCTTCTTCTTTTTCTTTTTCACGTTTCATTTTTCCTTTTCCTTTTTTTTTTTTGGTGTGTTTTTTGATGATTGATGATAATGATGATAATGTCCTGATGAAGATGATGCTGTGGTGTCCATTAAGGCTTTGAGACAACGTGACAGGGCTGTCCTCCACGCTCCCTATCAAATGATTGATGATAATGATGATAAGTCCTGATGAAGATGATGCTGTGGTGTCCATTAAGGCTTTGAGACAACGTGACAGGGCTGTCCTCCACGCTCCCTATCAAATGATTGATGATAATGATGATAAGTCCTGATGAAGATGATGCTGTGGTGTCCATTAAGGCTTTGAGACAACGTGACAGGGCTGTCCTCCACGCTCCCTATCAAATGATTGATGATAATGATGATAAGTCCTGATGAAGATGATGCTGTGGTGTCCATTAAGGCTTTGAGACAACGTGACAGGGCTGTCCTCCACGCTCCCTATCAAATGATTGATGATAATGATGATAAGTCCTGATGAAGATGATGCTGTGGTGTCCATTAAGGCTTTGAGACAACGTGACAGGGCTGTCCTCCACGCTCCCTATCAAATGATTGATGATAATGATGATAAGTCCTGATGAAGATGATGCTGTGGTGTCCATTAAGGCTTTGAGACAACATGACAGGGCTGTCCTCCACGCTCCCTATCAAATGATTGATGATAATGATGATAAGTCCTGATGAAGATGATGCTGTGGTGTCCATTAAGGCTTTGAGACAACGTGACAGGGCTGTCCTCCACGCTCCCTATCAAATGATTGATGATAATGATGATAAGTCCTGATGAAGATGATGCTGTGGTGTCCATTAAGGCTTTGAGACAACGTGACAGGGCTGTCCTCCACGCTCCCTATCAAATGATTGATGATAATGATGATAAGTCCTGATGAAGATGATGCTGTGGTGTCCATTAAGGCTTTGAGACAACGTGACAGGGCTGTCCTCCACGCTCCCTATCAAATGATTGATGATAATGATGATAATTCCTGATGAAGATGATGCTGTGGTATCCATTAAGGCTTTGAGACAACATGACAGGGCTGTCCTCCACGCTCCCTATCAAATTTATCCTGGCGTCAACCAGGCCCGGGAGGAACAGACACCTGCAGTATTGGTCAAGAAATTAGAGCAACACTCATCCGTAAAGTGGATGAAGCTCGACTGTGTGGTCCCAGTCTTCCCATTGAGCCCACAGCACACTCACTCTGGGTAGGAGCCGGCCTGGGCCGAAAAACCCACAAGACTCTGATGGGATTCGAACCCACGACCTCCCAGTCACTAGTCCGCAGCTCTAACCACTGAGCTACGGGGGCTGGGTAAGTCCCCAGTTACGATACACAACTGAACCATCAAAAGGATGATGGTGGTAGTCACCTGCAAAAACAAGACGAAGAAGAAGGTTTTGGATTAATGGGTCGAAGCCCCCGAAACGTTTTGCAATTTAACTCATTCCATGCTGGCCAGTTGCTTCCCTTTGCAAGCGTTCTGTACTGGCCGATTTTATAGGTTGCCCAAAAAATTATTTTCTAAATAATGGTAACAGATACAAACGTGACATTTTGGCAATATGTACACAATATACAGTACTAACACCTGCAACAGTTTCAAAGCATCCACTTGATTAGTTTTGATTTGTGATATTTTAAAATAAATGCATGTTTTGTCAAGCCAGGCACACTCATAATAGCGAAAATATAATTTTAAGGTCCCAAAATAGCCTACAGCCAGCCAGTCAGTGTCGAGAGGCATGAATGAAACGTAGTAGTGGCCCTCTGAGCCACTTTGAAGCACGCATGACTGTTAACCTATGAACTATGAATTTTTAAAGTTCACATGCGCAGGTTAGTATAGAAAGAGTTAAAGAATGAAATAGTGAGGCCAAGAGAGGAGATAACGAAATTGAACAAAGGGGAAAATTCTGTGTTGTGTGTTGTTTATGTGTAACATATTCAAGGCTAGAAGGCTATGCCATTCTTGGATAGATGTTGATTTATTTCTATGTCGTCCTCTCCACCATTGTTGATGTGTACTGTGTGGGTGAAGGGTCGTAAAGGCGAACTTGGCACATTCTTTTCTGAGAATGATGCTTTGTTTGTCTCACTTTGGCTCTGATCCACGCATTGCTAGATGATGGGTATCTTAATCAACTTTGGTGGAGGGGAGTTAATTAGAAATAGAGTTTTCCCCCTTTGTTCAATTTTGCAATTTAGTTATTATTGAGGCAAAAGTCGAGTCATGTTCTTACTCTTCACGCTTGAATAAGGTGGGTAGAGGTGGGGAGGGGGGGGGGTCTGGAAACCAAGGCACACCCCCAGATCCGCCCCTGAACCAATCCAATCTTAGGAATCGGCAGTTGGATGACAGACAGTAAGCCGTTTATTAATAGAGGGGAGAAGACTAGGACAAGCAGGGGAAGATAATAAGGGAGGAACGGGGCTACGAGGGAGGAGAAAGACTTGGCTGCTTCTTCTCTCGTTACGACCTGTAGCCATAGACGAGATGATTACGTCGCCATTCGGACCGGTAACGAGCGTCGTTTGTGTTAGGAGATGAGTCGTTTAGGCGAACGACCTTTTTATTTTCTTTAACTCTCCTGGTTGTTGTCTTCTATTTTGTGTGTGTTTTTGTCCCGTATTTTGTGTTTGCAACCCCCTGAGCCATAGATTTTAGATTGTAGCTGACGTTTGCAATCGAGCCAATCTGTGTAACTTTCTGCCTCTCTCTAGCTCGATATCTCTGTCTCTCTGTCTCTGTCTCTGTCCCTCTCTTCTCTCTCTCTCTCTCTCTCTCTCTCTCTCTCTCTCTCTCTCTCTCTCTCTCTCTCTCTCTCTCTCTCTCTCTCTCTCTCTCTCTCTCTCTCTCTCTCTCTCTCTCTCTCTCTCTCTCTCTCTCTCTCTCTATGGTCTCTCTCTCTCTCTCTCTCTCTCTCTCTCTCTCTCTCTCTCTCTCACTCTCCTTAGCACACATTAAACCCAGTGGCAAAGAAAAAGTGGTCATTTGGTCAAACTTTACACACACACCCCTTTCCGTCCTCATCAGTCACAGTAAAATCGCATGCACTTAAAAAAAGGGTGGCCCGCCTCTGAATGCGACGCTCTCTCCAGGTGGGAGCAACCCGAATTTTACAGAGACGCCTCTGTGACTAATAAATACCAAATGCCAAAAACGAAATATCTCTCCCTCCTCTGTCTCCTCTTTCTTTTTCTCTACCTTTTTTTAATTTATCTTTTCATCTGTCTCTAACACTAAACGTGTGTGTGTGTGTGTGTGTGTGTGTGTGTGTGTGTGTGTGTGTGTGTGTGTGTGTGTGTGTGTGTGTGTGTGTGTGTGTGTGTGTGTGTGTGTGTGTGTGTGTGTGTGTGTGTGTGTGTGTGTGTGTGTGTTGTGTGTGTGTGTGTGTGTGTTGTGTGTGTCTGTCTGTCTGTGTGTGTCTGTGTGTCTGTGTCTGTGTACATGTGTTTGAGGAAGGGTGGGGTGGGGTCGGGTGAGGGGACGGAAGGAGAAGGGCATGGGCCTGGGAACGCAGAAGAAGAAGTTGTCATGGAAAAAGGGCTACTTCCCGAAACGTTGACATTATTTTGTTTTTTGTTTCAGATTTCCTTCACCACGTATTGTGTTTTTCACCAGCGACGAAGCAAAAGCTGATTAATGTGTCCAGGGCTGTCTGTCCCTGGCTATGTTAACACGATACCGTTTGAACAAAGGGAACTAGGACCCTCACATCTTTGCTTGCGGATAGGTATAGTTAGGATGATCTCAGCCAAGTTCGAAGATTGGTCAAAGGTCAAGTTCACTGGAGTCGAAAATGCTGCCGCGCCGCTGGTTTGATCTAGCGTTCCCACGTTCTAGTTTCCTCTGATTTGTTTTATAATTGTGAAATCCAGCAGTAACTTAAGATATTCATGCTAACCGGTCTTTCTCTTACTTTGTCACCTTCTCTCTCTCTCTCTCTCTCTCTCTCTCTCTCTCTCTCTCTCTCTCTCTCTCTCTCTCTCTCTCTCTCTCTCCCTCTCTCTCTCTCTCTCTCTCTCTCTCTCTCTCTCTCTCTCTCTCTCTCTCTC
>CM065689.1:50514201-50526701 GCA_017654935.2 Phymorhynchus buccinoides | reverse complement strand
TCAGCCGCCATTTGTAATAACTGTTCATGGCGTCCGAGCCATTTCCGTATCCTCTACGGGGTTGGGTTCGCCATTTTTGTTACGCTCCCAAGTCCTCGCCCTTTCTCCCCTGCCAATAATAATCACGAAGTTTGGTATTGTTGGTATTTGGTATATTCTAGTCACAGAGACCTATCTCTGTGAAATTCGGGTGCTCTCCCCCGGAGAGCGCGTCGCCGCAAGTGCAGCGCCTACCCATTTTTTTTATATATTTTTTTTTTTTGGGGGGGGCATGGGGGTATCTGTTTCTTGACCAGGGGTTCCAAAATGGCAATGTCTTGTGGCTGGATTGAAGGCACCGTCGCCATGTTAGTCTCGCTCCAACCCACACGGTTCATCAAAGCGTTACACGAGATAGGGAGCTTTTGCGTTTTAAAGACCCTGCACGTCACGTGTCACGTTCCCTCTTATACTAGGAAGATTTCTTCAGATTCCTTACTAGCTATAAGAGGGAAAACATGTGAAACCGTGATTTTGACACGTGACGTGCGGGGTCTTTAAAGATCCACCAGGTCACGTGTCAAAATCACGAGTTTCACGTGTTTTCCCTCCTATTAGCTGGTAAGACATCTCGTTTTGACCAGGTTTGACTCCCATACAAATGTCCTCAAATTCGAAACGAAACATCATTTTAAAGAGCTGCCTCAATTTGTAGTTCGGTATATTTGTATGTGGGTCACAGCTACCTAGGAAAAAACACCCAAGAGACTTAAAGACCCACCACGTCACGTGTCAAAAGCACGGTTTTCACAAATAATCTACTATTTTTGTTCACTATGCTCAGGTAGACCGCACGCAAAACACGTATCAAATATTTAAAAAATGCCGATACCAAAATAAGATGTTTCATCAGATTCGTGTACGGGAGACTACAAATATAGTGAAAGTAACTAGTAGGATTTCATCAGATTTCTTTAGACAGTATAATTTCATGTCAATTATGCCTCACAAAAGTCAAAATCGGTTCGACTCTAATCGAATCGGATGTAATGTAGCCGACTTCTAGGCAGTAGTAGGCCTGCTCTCTCTCTCTCTCTCTCTCTCTCTCTCTCTCTCTCTCTCTCTCTCTCTCTCTCTCTCTCTCTCTCTCTCTCTCTCTCTCTCTCTCTCTCTCTCTCTCTCTCTCTCTCTCTCTCTCTCTCTCTCTCTCTCTCTCTCTCTCTCTCTCTCTCTCTCTCTCTCTCTCTCTCTCTCTCTCTCTCTCTCTCTCTCTCTCTCTCTCTCTCTCTCTCTCTCTCTCTCTCTCTCTCTCTCTCTCTCTCTCTCTCTCTCTCTCTCTCTCTCTCTCTCTCTCTCTCTCTCTGTCTCTCTCTCTCTCTCTCTCTCTCTCTCTCTCTCTCTCTCTCTCTCTCTCTCTCTCTCTCTCTCTCTCTCTCTCTCTCTCTCTCTCTCTCTCTCTCTCTCTCTCTCTCTCTCTCTCTCTCTCTCTCTCTCTCTCTCTCTCTCTCTCTCTCTCTCTCTCTCTCTCTCTCTCTCTCTCTCTCTCTCTGTCTCTCTCTCTCTCTCTCTCTCTCTCTCTCTCTCTCTCTCTCTCTCTCTCTCTCTCTCTCTCTCTCTCTCTCTCTCTCTCTCTCTCTCTCTCTCTCTCTCTCTCTCTCTCTTTTGTCTGTCTGTCTGTCTCCTCTGAAGATACACAGGCTGCGCTTTTCAACTCGTAATCCAGACTACTCATGCCCCTTTTGTAGAAATGAAACAGAGACTGAGGTACATTTTGTTTTAAAATGCTCTAAATATTCAGGAATTCGTGAACAGTATATACCAAGAAAATATTATAACCGACCATCTAGTTTTAAGCTTTCTCTACTTCTAGCCTCGAATCATAAATCAACGATGATGCGCTTGGCATCCTATTTGTATAAAGCATTTCAAATTCGTAATCCATAAAATGTTTGCTGGTGTTGATGAATACTTCAAAACTACGTGTTTGTATGTGTCTGAGGATAACGTGTCAGTTTGTATTTGCCTATGTATTCACTTCCTATTTTTCAATTTGATATTTCTATGCGTTTTTTGTGTGATTGATATAGTTGTCCTCAGCTCACTATCGATTTAATAGAATACTCGCTATTTGAGTATAATATGTTCACAATGTATTCATGTTCAAACACTATGAATTCGGTTAACGTTAACGGCTGTTATGCTTAATTAACTACTTGAAATTATTTTGTTTGCTTACAAGTACTTGCCCATCGAACTGGGCCTGTGGCCTAATCGATTAAAAAACTCAGAGTCAGACTCAGACTCTCTCTCTCTCTCTCTCTCTCTCTCTCTCTCTCTCTCTCTCTCTCTCTCTCTCTCTCTCTCTCTCTCTCTCTCTCTCTCTCTCTCTCTCTCTCTCTCTCTCTCTCTCTCTCTCTCTCTCGCATAGACAATTTTCACTGAGAATCAGCAACATTCTGCTTTTGTTTTGTTTTTGGTAAAAAAGGGGATAGAGGTAGGATCAACCTAGGATTATTTTAATAAAGCTGAAAGAAGCAGACTTTGAGACTGAGGGTCGTAAACATGAGGATGTGTGTGTGTAACTAAAGTACAAGATTACTGGGTGGATTAAGCGAGGAAAAAACAACAACAACAGAAAAATAAACAGTGGGAAAAGTAACATATTGCAAGGAGAAGAAGGGCATAGGGGAGGGGAAGGGTTTGTAGACTTAGTTACATGTTTAGAGATCAACTATCTGTCTCATGCTTATTGTAATGCTGTGTGCTGTTTGTTTGTTTGTTGTTGTTGTTGTTTCCCTTTGCATCCGATGTATCTCACTCCATTCTCCCCTCCCTTTCATCAATCTCTGTCTCTGTCTCTGTCTCTGTCTCTGTCTCTGTTTCACTAAGGGACTTTTTTTTTCAACCACACACATATTTTTACCCGGCCAGAGGCCGAGGTATTGCGATCGGTTTGTGTGTCTGTGTGTGTGTCTGTCTGTGTATCGATTATCTTAAAACCTACTGTTTGGATTTTGATTAAAATTGGCAGAGGGGTAGACAGCTTGAAAAGGAAGCTTCCTTTCGTTAATCAACACCGTGCTGACCTTGACCTTGAAGTTTGACCTTGAAAACCGAAATTTCCTTCTTTGGGCTATGTAATTTCCCCCCAGCTTTATTTCGTGAACTAGTGAACAGAATCGCTTCAAATTTTGTGTGGTGGTGTACCATAGTGCAAGGAAGTTTGTATAAAAGTTCAGCTGTATCTCGTGAACTACTGAACAGAATCGCTTCAAATTTTGGGCTATGTATTTTATGCGTTCTGTAAGGGTGGAAAGTGGTGTGTTTATTGGGGGGGGGGGGGGGGGGGGGGGGGGGGGGGGGGGAGAGGACATCACTCGGTGCAAGGAAGTTTGTATAAAAGTTAAGCTGTATCTCGTGAATTACTGAACATAATCGCTTCAAATATTGGGTTATGTATTTTATGCGTTCTGTAAGAGTAAAAAGTGGTGTGTTTATTGGGGGGGGGGGGGGGGAGACAGGACATAACTCTGGCCGGGTTTGCATTGTCACAATGCGTTGCTGCCGCTCGGCGATGCCCTTGTTTTCAATGTGAACGAAAGAGAGTAATGATCAATCACACACACCCTTTAATGACAAAAGACATTGATGATCAATCACGCATACTTTGATAATGACAACAGACAGTAATGTTCAATCACATAATCATATAGTAAAAAGCCAAGTGTCCGTCCGTGTGTGTGTGTGTCTGTCGGAAACACAAAACGGGCCTTATAACTCCGCCATTTTTCCACCGAATCGCTTCAAATTTGCTGTGAGCCCTAACGGGGCGATGGCAACGGCAACCGAGGTGGCCGTGTCATTTGCGCGGTTTTGCAAATGCGCGAAACGCGCATCCGCCGGCCTTTCGGCGCCCGTATCTCCGGTATTTCTGGACCGATTGCCTTCAAATTTGGCAGATATATGACCGGGGACGGTGACAATCGGTGTGCCATACCGGAAGCGAATCGATTACTTAGGCGCATAACAGCAGCATGATGCAAAACGGGCCTTATAACTCCGCCGGTTTTCAACCGAATCTTACTTGCTGTCACCGGGACAAAGCCTGGCAGCAAATTTGAAGAAAATCGGGAGAGCGCGTCACTCTCAGAGCAGCGCCAACGGGAAACGGGGCCTTATAACTCTGCCGTTTCTTAACAAAATCGCTTCACATTTGCTGTACTCAGCGTTACCAGTACTTGGCGTTACCGTTCCTAGGCGTTACCGTTACTAGGGAGAGCGCATCACTCTCAGAGCAGCGCCAACGCGAAACGGGGCCTTATAACTCCGCCTTTTCTTATCCGAATCGTTTCAAATTTGCTGTACTCAGCGTTACCAGTACTTGGCGTTACCATTGCTACACGTTACCGTTACTGCACGTTACCGTTACTAGGGAGAGCGCATCACTCTCAGAGCAGCGTCAATGGGAAACGGGGCCTTATAACTCCACCGTTTGTTAACCAAATCGCTTCAAATTTGCTGTACTCAGCGTTACCAGTACTTGGCATTACCGTTACTAGGCGTTACCGTTACTAGGCGTTACTGGTACTCGGCGTTGCGCTAGTCCATTAATAATGACAACAGACAGTAATGTTCAATCACATAATCCATTAATAATAACAAAGGGCAGTAATGATCAATCATATAATCCTTTAATAATAACAAAGGGCAGTAATGATCAATCACATAATCCTTTAATAATAACAAAGGGCAGTAATGATCAATCATATAATCCTTTAATAATAACAAAGGGCAATAATGATCAATCATATAATCCTTTAATAATAACAAAGGGCAGTAATGATCAATCACATAATCCATTAATAATAACAAAGGGCAGTAATGATCAATCATATAATCCTTTAATAATAACAAAGGGCAATAATGATCAATCATATAATCCTTTAATAATAACAAAGGGCAGTAATGATCAATCACATAATCCTTTAATAATAACAAAGGGCAGTAATGATCAATCACATAATCCATTAATAATAACAAAGGGCAGTAATGATCAATCACATAATCCTTTAATAATAACAAAGGGCAGTAATGATCAATCACATAATCCATTAATAATAACAAAGGGCAGTAATGATCAATCACATAATCCATTAATAATAACAAAGGGCAGTAATGATCAATCATATAATCCTTTAATAATAACAAAGGGCAGTAATGATCAATCACAAAGGGCATAATCCTTTAATAATAACAAAGGGCAATAATGATCAATCACATAATCCTTTAATAATAACAAAGGGCAATAATGATCAATCATATAATCCTTTAATAATAACAAAGGGCAATAATGATCAATCATATAATCCTTTAATAATAACAAAGGGCAGTAATGATCAATCATATAATCCTTTAATAATAACAAAGGGCAGTAATGATCAATCATATAATCCTTTAATAATAACAAAGGGCAGTAATGATCAATCATATAATCCATTAATAATAACAAAGGGCAGTAATGATCAATCATATAATCCTTTAATAATAACAAAGGGCAGTAATGATCAATCATATAATCCTTTAATAATAACAAAGGGCAATAATGATCAATCATATAATCCTTTAATAATAACAAAGGGCAGTAATGATCAATCATATAATCCTTTAATAATAACAAAGGGCAGTAATGATCAATCATATAATCCAGTAATTAATAATAACAAAGGGCAGTAATGATCAATCATATAATCCTTTAATAATAACAAAGGGCAGTAATGATCAATCATATAATCCATTAATAATAACAAAGGGCAGTAATGATCAATCATATAATCCTTTAATAATAACAAAGGGCAGTAATGATCAATCACATAATCCTTTAATAATAACAAAGGGCAATAATGATCAATCATATAATCCTTTAATAATAACAAAGGGCAGTAATGATCAATCATATAATCCTTTAATAATAACAAAGGGCAGTAATGATCAATCATATAATCCATTAATAATAACAAAGGGCAGTAATGATCAATCATATAATCCTTTAATAATAACAAAGGGCAATAATGATCAATCATATAATCCTTTAATAATAACAAAGGGCAATAATGATCAATCATATAATCCTTTAATAATAACAAAGGGCAGTAATGATCAATCATATAATCCATTAATAATAACAAAGGGCAGTAATGATCAATCATATAATCCATTAATAATAACAAAGGGCAGTAATGATCAATCATATAATCCTTTAATAATAACAAAGGGCAATAATGATCAATCATATAATCCATTAATAATAACAAAGGGCAGTAATGATCAATCATATAATCCTTTAATAATAACAAAGGGCAATAATGATCAATCATATAATCCTTTAATAATAACAAAGGGCAATAATGATCAATCATATAATCCATTAATAATAACAAAGGGCAGTAATGATCAATCATATAATCCTTTAATAATAACAAAGGGCAGTAATGATCAATCATATAATCCTTTAATAATAACAAAGGGCAGTAATGATCAATCATATAATCCTTTAATAATAACAAAGGGCAATAATGATCAATCATATAATCCTTTAATAATAACAAAGGGCAATAATGATCAATCATATAATCCTTTAATAATAACAAAGGGCAATAATGATCAATCATATAATCCTTTAATAATAACAAAGGGCAGTAATGATCAATCATATAATCCTTTAATAATAACAAAGGGCAGTAATGATCAATCATATAATCCTTTAATAATAACAAAGGGCAGTAATGATCAATCATATAATCCTTTAATAATAACAAAGGGCAGTAATGATCAATCACATAATCCTTTAATAATAACAAAGGGCAGTAATGATCAATCACATAATCCTTTAATAATAACAAAGGGCAATAATGATCAATCATATAATCCTTTAATAATAACAAAGGGCAGTAATGATCAATCATATAATCCTTTAATAATAACAAAGGGCAGTAATGATCAATCACATAATCCTTTAATAATAACAAAGGGCAATAATGATCAATCATATAATCCATTAATAATAACAAAGGGCAGTAATGATCAATCATATAATCCTTTAATAATAACAAAGGGCAGTAATGATCAATCACATAATCCTTTAATAATAACAAAGGGCAATAATGATCAATCACACACGTCCTTTCATAATAACAAAAGACATAAATAATATAATCCTTTCATAATAACAAAAGACAGAAATAATATAAGATTAATGATATAATCCTTTAATAATAGCAAAGGACAGTAATGATCAATTACACATATCATTTAATAATAACAAAAGATAGTAATGATCAATCACACACATCCTTAAATAATAGCAGATGACAGTAATGATTAACCATTACTAATGGTTAATCACATCATCCTTTAATATGAACAAAAGACAGTAATGATTAATTATAATCCTTTAGTAACAACAAAAGACAGTAATGAGTAATCATATAATGTCCTCTAATAATAATAATAATAATAATAATAATAATAATAATAATAATCTATATAATTCCCGATAGCTTCTATAGCGCTCTTCGATGATAAAAAAAATCATCCTCAGAGCGCTTTACAATATTACGAGAGGGGGAAAAAACCCCAAAAACAACAACAACCAACTCACGCCGTTCATCCCACGGATGTAGTATTTCACATACACATTATTGACACAAATTCAAAGAAGGGGATTTTTTTTTTAAATATAAAAAAATCAAGGCATGGACAAACAGACCCCCACACACCTCACCCTTTCAACACGCACGCCATTTATGCACTCACAAATTCTCGGGGAGGGAGGAGGGGGGGGGGGGGTGTCATACGAGCTCACAAATTCCCAAAACAATATGTGAATGTAAAACAATATTACGAGAAAGGCAGAGAGAGCGAAGGAGAGAGGGGGGGGGGGGGACATAGGGGGGGGGGGGGGACAGAGGACATAATGATTAATCATAAGAAAGAGATGAAGAATAGATAACAGAATATAGCCTAGTAATGATCAATCACATAATCCTTCCATAATAACAAAAGATAGTAATGATTAATTTCCTTTAGCAATAACAAATGACATTGATGATCAATCACGCACATTCTTTAATAATATTCAAGAGACACTATAAGGCCAACTTGAATCAGACACACACACACGGACACACAGAAGGGGAGCGACCAGATGGTGGGTACACACACTGACACAGCACACCAAACACTTACTTTCATAAGAACAAAACATAGTAGTTTCTCAATCACGCACATGTTTTCTTAGAATGACTGGTATCTAGCGTTTAAAACGAATCTTTTAACTTCATCTTCATAAACAGCGAAAAATCAACCTAAATTAGTGTCAACTAGAAATGCACCGTGACATTGGCAGGCCCGCCAGGCTTGAGCAGATTTAGCCACACATGATTCGTAACATGAACGCAGGACGAGTCTGGCTGCATTGCCTCCAAGCACACACACACACACACACACACACACACAACACACACACACACACACACACACACACACACACACATAGTCACGCACGCACGAAAAGACCAACGAACGCACACATACACACACGGCACACGCACGCACGAGTGCACGCACGCACGCAGCACACCGTTTCTCAGCACCTTAAACGCATACAAACTTGACCGGATACAATTATGCATAATAGAGCCCACACTGACCAACACAAAAACGAGACATCACTTTAAAGATCCTTCTCGATCGTTTTTGAAGGGAATTTGTATGTGGGCCACACCGACCAGACGCGACGCTAAGGGACTTAATCTGTGCGCGAGTCAGTGGGGTCAGTGGTCCTTTAACGATTAGGGCTTTCTGCACGATGTAGAATATTAGACCTAGTTTAGAGACTCAAGCTTGTGACAGTAGCCAAGATAGGCCTAGTAGTAGGCCTATAACAGACAGTTGAAATCCGTCTTTAGCTTACTGTAATGTAGCGATTTAAAGGCCCCCCCACGTCACGTGTCACATTCACTCTTATGCTAGGAAGATTTGTTAAGATTTCCTGCCAGCTATAACAGGGAAAACACGTGAAAACCGTGATTAGGGCACGCGACGTGGTGGGTTTTTAACTGTGTTCATGTACGAATCATCATTCTTATGTGTCATCTCACCCTCGTACTTCAGATCTTAAAGCGTAACTTTCACAGCAAGGTTTGAGATTCTATGGAGTGATTTGAGAGTATAGTGTGTACATATTGTACGCAATCTCTACGTTTAAATAACCCTGACTCCTGCTTCGTGTGTTGCCTGCATGTCGTTTCAATTCGATTCAATTCGAATAACCTCATTGATCCCATAGGAAATTGATGAACACAATCCGACAATGACTGCCAGATAGCAGAGGAGGCAGCTGCTATTCCGTGTGTACGGGCTGGGCTATAATTTGTTTACAGTGGAGAAGCCTTGCCCAGGGTACATCCCCCTCTCACGGGTAAAGGGATTTGAGGACGAGAGTTGGCGTTGGGGAAGGTCCCCAAAAGCCAACCAATCCCCTTGGCTGCAGCACTAGAGCCAGTGCAAATGCCCTCTAGTTAGAGAGTCATAGCAAATATATTCTAAAAGGGTAAGATGGATTACTTAAGAGCTCGGCGAACCGGGCTGATAGAGTTATCGTTAGTGGGGGCACAGTACACTTTTCAGTTTTCACAGTGGAGGCTATCCAAAAACTCAGACTGGAATCAAAAACGGAGAATTCAACTGGCCTATCGATGTGTAAAAATGTGTCAAGTTTAAAAGGGACATAACCAGTGTTTCTGTCCTGACTACTCATATAGGGGAAAGAGACCGGATGCTTATCTTCCCCTTTAGAATATCTTTGGTCATAGTCTTCCACGAAAGACTGAGCTGTAGCATTAAATTCCAATACTGTAGATTATCATTTATTGTACATCTCTCATTTACTATTGGCCCTTTCTACAGGCTAATGTCAACCAGTGATAACAGATATTTGAGTAAAGGGCATAATGACTCTTGCTTTACTCTTCAGTTAAAACCTGTAGTTATTTCCCTTTGACCACTAACAAAAACGTCATTAATTATTAATGATTGGACCAAGAAACGATCCTAAAAAGATCAACGACAACCAGTAAGGTTTTGAACATCGAACGAAACCTTTTTTATGCCCCTCTTTCTACCAACATTAATTAAAAGTCCACACAATAGCTTTTTGAGAATATTCATCCTCAGACAAACAACCCTCGCATACAGACAAGCTGCAACATAATACCCCCTTCATCTGGCGGGAGAGTGGGTTTTTTTAAAATACTTGTGGCGGTGCCATAGCCGATGAGGTTTAACCGAGGCGTGGTCACCGCTACAGCTATCTGCATTAATAAAAAAAAATCGGGACTCTACTAGTTTCGTACTGCCTCCGGGCATTGCCTCCAGTATTGTTCCCACCATAATTATTTGTATTTACAATATGTGTATATGTGTCTGATTCAGACCAAGAGGACGTAAAACTCCATTTTCGTCGTCGCGGGCTAGTTTTAACTAATGAATGAATTAAAATGAAAATTACGTTGACAAAATGTCCACCAAACCTATAGGGTAAGAGGAATCGTCAATGACTTTTAATCAGCCTTACAACCGGCCATTGTATCCAAGTTGATTTGCATATTTAAGCCATCATAATTTATTGCACGTGAACACCGTTAACAGGATTAGTCACAACTGCGCACCCTCATTGTTCATTGTCCATCTCTATTTCCACGCTACTATGGTCAAGCTTTCCTTTCCAGTATCAGCACAGTCAGCCTAACCTGTTCAAGTCCTTCACCTGCTAACGTAACAGTGGAGAATGAGAGAGCAGAGAATGGGGGTAGAGATCTAATGGGAGAATGAGAGAATAGAGAGAAAGAGACAGAGAGTGGAGATAGAAGTCCTTGAGAGTAAGAGATAAGAACCATGGTGACTTCCCCTCAGGTCTCAATTCATCTCTCCGTTTTCTCTCTCCTCTCTCTAACACCTGTTAAGGCTCAATTTGTACTCTGGTTCTCTCTTGGCTACTCTATCCGAAGTGAAGACTGGAGAAAGGGAGAGAACGGTAATTGAAGATGGAATTGAATGAGGGAAGAATTTTATTTAGAAGAGAGAGAGAATAGAGAGAGAGCAGATAAACATGAGAGAGAGAGAGAGAGAGAGAGAGAGAGAGAGAGAGAGAGAGAGAGAGAGAGAGAGAGAGAGAGAGAGAGAGAGAGAGAGAGAGAGATAGAGAGAGAGAGAGAGAGAGAGAGAGAGAGAGAGAGAGAGAGAGAGGAGAACGAACGAACGAATGAATTTTTTTTATTGAGGAAAAGCGGAATAAGCACAATAACCGGCTTTTTTTCATCCGGCCCTCAGAACCAAAAGAAAAGAAATTTAAAAAATACAAATAGAAAAAAAAAAGACATCGCAAAATACAAGAAAAAAACTCAACCTTAAATCAAGGTCGTAAACGGACGCACCGTGCAAGGCATATAAATAAAATAAATTACATCAATTAACGAGACTGAGACAAGGACAGACAGACAGACAGACAGACAGATACAGAGAGAGGGAGGTCAAAATAAAAGAACAGAATAAAATGGAAGAAATGAAGCAATATATGCAGGAAAAATAATGCATAGTAAATACAATGTACATAAAAGAAGACTTAACACATAAGCATGTATTATAACAAATGAGATATTTAGAAAAGGATATTAAGTAGACATTCTTGGATATTATGAGCTAGAGTATTCCTTCATGAGTATTTGATGATATCTTTTTTTGAATGTGTTTAAACAAACATGAACGTTAAATTGGGAAGAAATGCCGTTCCAAAGGAGACCTCCTGCATATTGTAAGCTAGATTTGAATAAATCTAATTTGGGAAGAGGTAACATCAGTCTATGAGGAAGATGTTTCATGTTGAATTGAAATTTTTCTTGTAAAGAAGGAGGAGCATAGCCTGACATAATTTTGAACATAAATATTGCCTTATTATATCTTAATTTAAAATGAAGAGGGAGAATGTCTAATGATACATAATCGGATTGAGTAAGACTCGATGATTTTAGTAAGACTAATTTCAGTGCTCGTCTATAGAGACTATGCAGTGGCTTTAGGGTTTGCTCACTTGCTGAATCCCAGAGTGTAGACGAATAGTTTATGTGAGAATCAATGTATGCATGGAAGAAAATTTTGCGTGAATCTGTGTTTAGAAAGTGTTTTATTTTGCATAGAAGATATATTTTCTTGGAAATTGTTTTACAAAGAGTTTGTACATGGTTAGACCAAGATAAATTATTATCAATTAAGACCCCTAGTACTTTATGTGAGTTAACTTCTTCAATATCGTTACCATTTATGTGCAAGGGGAGAGAACAGGAAAAAAGTTGTTTTTGCCTAGTGGTGACAAGCATGAATTTAGTTTTGTTAGGATTTAGACTCATGTGGTTTAGTTCAGACCATTCTGTTAACTGATTGATACTTTCTTGCAATGCATGAACTAT
>CM065689.1:50506701-50509201 GCA_017654935.2 Phymorhynchus buccinoides | reverse complement strand
CCGAACAAGTCGGGTGACGAGACTTAGGTTCCTGCCTGCCGCAATCGATGCTGTAATTGCTTGGCTTTACGGCAAGGCCCGCCTTTCCCCAGGGGAAATTGGCCTGCTGTGGGCCCCTCGGGAACATTGGTCTAGTTTTTGGCATAGTACGCATAGCTTAAGAGGGGGCTGGTTACGTGTCAATGTATCCCAGTCTCTATTATGTCTCGTATGTCCCCGTCACGTATTATTAGGCAATTAGGTACGTTATAGTCACAGAGGCGTCTCTGTGAAATTCGGGTTGCTCCCACCTGGAGAGCGCGTCGCAGCCAGAGGCGCGCCACCCATTTCCTTATTTTTTGCATGCGATATTTTGTGTGACTGATGAGAAAGGAAAGGGGGGAGGGGCGTAAATTTTGAACAAATGACAACATTTTCGTTGCCACTGGGTTTAACCTGTGCTAAGTGCATGGGCACACGGGACCTCGGTTTATCGTCTCATCCGAAAGACTCCGCGTTCAGACCGTAAGGCCTAGTGCAAAGTGAGAGGAAAAATGCCCCTGTACCCAGGTTCGAACTCGGGTTTACTTGACACGAGGCGAACGCGTTACCTCTGTGCCACTCTACACGTATCTACCCGTTTGTATGTGTCACAACAAAACCAAGCCCCCTAACCAAGCCCCCTAACCAAGCCCCCTAACCAAGCCCCCTAACCAAGCCCCCTAACCAAGCCCCCTAAGCAAGCCCCCTAACCAAGCCCCCTAACCAAGCCCCCTAACCCTATCAGGTTTAAGAGTGGCACAGAGGTAACGCGTTCGCCTCGCATAACAATAAACCCGATTTCGAGACTGGGTACAGGTTTTTTTCCTCTCACTCTATACTAGGCCTTACGTGGAGTCTTTCGGGTGAGACGATAAACCGAGGTCCCGTGTGCCCATGCACTTAGCACACGTTAACCCCAGTGGCAACGAAAAAGTTGTCATTTGGTCAACATTTACCCCCACCCACCCCACCCCCTCCCCTCCTTCTTCTTTCTTCGTCAGTCGCACGAAAATCGCAAGCAAAATAAATGGGTGGCGCGCCTCTGGCTGCATTCGCGCTCCTCACGTGGGAGCAACCCGAATTTCATAGAGACGCCTATGTGACTATAAAGTATACCAACATACTAAATACTTAGTCCAAACCGTTAACCTAATCTAAAACGCTACAATGGGTCACTTCTTTGAGGGAGTCTTATAGGGAAGGTGTTGTAGGGAGGGTCCACTGTATCGATGGAGACCCAGCAGAGTTAAGTCCCTTGTGGGTATTTTTCTTGGTAGGTGTGACCCACATACAAATCCCCCCAAGTTTAAAATGAGGCTGCTCTTCAAAGTCTCTCTCTCGTTTTCAATTTGGGGGCATTTGTATGGGAGTCAAACCTGGTCAAAATGAAGCTTTCTTACCAGCGAGAGAGAGAAGCACGTGAAACCCGTGATTTTCACTGATGGATGTGGTGGATCTTTAAAATGGACCATCTTCAGAATACAAAATCATCTTTATTGCCCCAAATGTTCGTTTTGATGTCTTAATAAATACGTACGGTATAAATGGATACTGTTTGTTTATTATGCCTGTGTGCGTGTGGTGGTGGGGAGGAGGGGAGGAGGGGAGGAGTGGAAGGAGGAGGGAGGCCCATATTCTGGGAATGGTCTAATTTGTTACCAGACAAACAAACAGAAAAACTGGGACAAAAAATGCGACCTCTTAGCTGGAAATATAAACAGCGACTGGGTTGTGTGTGTGTGGGGTGGGGGGGGGGGGGGGGTGTATTGCTCAAGCATACTATAAATGAGCTGTTTAGGTGGAGATGTGGAGCTTAGCACTTAATACCAAATGACGTTCTATTTTTAATTGACGTTCTGAAGGCATTTTTGTCAGCGACTCTCTCTCTCTCTCTCTCTCTCTCTCTCTCTCTCTCTCTCTCTCTCTCTCTCTCTCTCTCTCTCTCTCTCTCTCTCTCTCTCTCTCTCTCTCTCTCTCTCTCTCTCTCTCTCTCTCTCTCTCTCTCTCTCACGCGCGGCAAATATAGACTATGCCTTCTATTTGATCAGGGGAATTAACATCAGACTGGAGAGTCCTCTCTTGTGGGTCCACCTGAAGGGCTCTTTGAGAACGTAGTCATAATCCACAGAGACCGCAGAGACCGTTTCGCTGGGTTTTTTTAGCCCCGAAGCGAAGCAGTTAGGATACATAGGCCATGTTCGAAAATGAAGGTCATTGGTCAAAGGTCAAGGTCATTGGAGCAGAAAATAATATGCCGCGCGGCTGGGGATATGGCGTCTTAGCGCTCTAGTTTTTGCTAAATACGCAGAAGAAAGTTCTGTCTGGAAAAGCCTCGTTGAATCTAAAGAAGTAAGATTGCGACATTGTTATTTATTTGGGTTAGAAAATATACTGTGCGTAGTTTTTGTTTTATTTTGCTTTGTTTCGTTTTGTTTTATCCATGTGTCTTTTCTTTTATTCAGGGTTTGGGGGCATTGTG
>CM065689.1:50496701-50501701 GCA_017654935.2 Phymorhynchus buccinoides | reverse complement strand
ACTAGGAAGAAAAGGAACACATTTTGGAACTATTTTCGCTGATGTGCCGATATGTATTATGTCGTTTGATCATTCGTTGCTTCAAACATTCAGTTGGCCAACGTTTTAGCTGGACAAAGATGTTATAATAAATCGAAATATCGCTCTTTTAAAACGGTGTTTCTGATTTTATTTCGTCTTGTCTGAACTATATTATGTCGTTGTTGGGTGTGTTGTTTCAATTAAGATTGTAACCATCATCATGCGAACATTTTGTCTTATGAGCAAATGTTTTGTGAGCATAATAAATGATGTCGTACAATCGTTTTCATCAGTCAAATACATTTCCGAGGGCTATAATAACAAATACAAAAAGTTTTAAAAAACATGCACAAGACGCACAGCACAAACTTGCTGTCATATTTGATTTGAAAGGGTTTGGAGTTGGTTAAATGCGACGTGCTATGAAGAGGCAGTCATGGAGGCCATTTTGGCAAACTGGAAAAATGACTGTCTGGCGTGGCGGTGTGGCTAGCTAACTGTTTACAGAATACTTTCTTACTACTGCTCTCAGTACGCACAATCAATACTCGCTTTCTCCTCTTCGCCCCCCACCCCCCACCCCCACTCTCTTGATACGCACACGCACACCACACACACGCACACGCACACGCACACACGCACACACGCACGCACACGCACACACACACACACACACACACACACACACACACACACACACACACACTCAAACTCACAAATATATCTGCCGGTTATGGACAGTTTTATATGATTAACTGCCATTTAAGTCACAGCGCGGTTTCTCGTACCACGACGAAAATCCCCATTTATTACTTTACCAAGGCCTCGAGAGTCTAGACTAGATCGTACTTATTGAATTAACGTGTGTATTTTCATTCCCCAGTCTAGGTCCACTCGTGTTTGTACGAAATATATTTTCAAACAAGCAGTACTAACGTCACGTTTATGCCAATAATGTTGTTCTTAATTTCAGACATTAACCCTTTCATTGCCAGCCATTTTCCAGCCAAAACTTTCCATTAAACCCTTTCATCGCCACTGTCGCCTCTTGGCACCTCAATGATTTAACACCCATGTCATTAAAAGGCATCAAATGAGGGTCTGCTGACCAATGACCTTATGTTCCTAATTTTGAGAGGTAAGGACAGGCCCTATTTTATGCATGTCACAGAGGAATCCCCAATATTGCAGACAGAATCTTTTCTCTACCCGGGTAAGTTTAATGGTAAATTTTGGCTGAGGAATGGCTAGCGTTGAAACTTACCTGGGTAGATAAAAGATTATGTGTGCAATATTAAGGACTCCTCTGTGACATGTATAAAATAGGGCCTGTCCTTCCCTCCCAAAATTAAGAACATAAGGTCATTGGTTAACAATCCTCCGAAGTCGGAGTGTGGCTGCCCACGTGGCGGGGTAATCAAAACCGGTCACACACGTAATGTTCTCATGGTGCTGGTGCATTTGTGCCATGGTGTTTCGGCTGTTGGGATGATCCCTGGAGTCTTTAAGCCAGGGTAAGCCAACAAACAGCAACAACAACAAACATTGGTTAACATACCCTAATTTGATGCCTTTCAGTGACATGGGTGTTAAAGACCCCCCACGTCACGTGTCACATTCCCTCTTTTACTTGGAAGATTTCGTAAGATTTCTTACCATCCATAAGAGGGAAAACACGTGAAAACCATGATTTTGACACGTGACGTGGTGGGTCTTTAAATCATTCTGGTGCCAAAAGGTGACAGTGGTGATGACACATTAATTTCTTGTTTTATAATTCCAATCAAATAGGCTTCACGGACTTTTGCAATTTTTTTTACTGCCCAGACCCAAAGACTGAAATCACATTTTGCATGTTAAGCGTAGTTCCTTCTCAGAGTCAGTCAAAACTATACTAACATTTTGTCTACTGAACCACAATTCACAAAAAGGAAAGTCAAAGAGGCAATAAAAATTAGAGAGAGAAGACCAAGCCTAAACAGGGACTCAGGTTATGATCTACCCATCATATACAACAGTGTGCTGAACCAGACCAGCTGTGAACACAACTCAAGGGGTGAGGTGACACCAACAGCCCTCAGATTTCTGACCCAGTGTGGGTTGACGAAGGCCAGCAGTAAGCTGGCCGAAAATTTCCCAAGTATGTTTTCTTTATTTTCCTTTTAGTTTTGATTGACTCTGAGAAGGAACTACGCTTAACATGAACACACCAGAGTCGGAAAGTGTATTTACTCAAACATTTTGCATGGTTTCTTCTAACTTTCTTCTAACTCCGAGTCTTTGTCGTACATGAATCATACATAAAACGTGACAAAAATTAACAACAACAATGAAAACAAAGGCTGCAGATAGAGTTTTATAATGATGCGCCCCTCGATTTGTACACGTTTATCTTGCAACCAACGCCAGTAAGGAAAATAAATGTAGCATTGTAACCCTTCGTTAAGTAGCAGTTGTAGCCGCAGCCGCCATAGCAGCAGTAGTAGCAGTAGTTGTAGGTGTAGCAGTTGTAGCCGCAGCAGCCATAGCAGCAGTAGTAGCAGTAGTTGTAGGTGTGGCTGCGAGTTGGGACTCGGAATGAGCGGTATGGGTGCAACGCCACTGTATGGCCCAGAAGATGGGACAGCAACAAAAAAGGTAGTAGTAGTAGTAGTAGTAGTAGTAGTAGTAGTAGTAGTAGTAGTAGTAGTAGTAGTAGTAGTAGTGGTAGTAGTAGTAGTAGTAGTAGTAGTAGTAGTAGTAGTAGTAGTAGTAGTAGTAGTAGTAGTAGTAGTAGTAGTAGTAGCAGCAGCAGCAGCAGCAGCAGCAGCAGCAGAAGTAGTAGTAGTAGTAGTAGCAGTAGTAGTAGTAGTAGTAGTAGTGGTAGTAGTAGTAGTAGTAGTAGTAGTAGTAGTAGTAGTAGCAGCAGCAGCAGCAGCAGCAGCAGCAGCAGCAGCAGCAAGTAGTAGTAGTAGTAGTAGTAGTAGTAGTAGTAGTAGCAGCAGCAGCAGCAGTAGTAGTAGTAGTAGCAGCAGCAGCAGCAGCAGCAGCAGCAGAAGTAGTACTAGTACTAGTAGCAGTACAGGGGCGGATCTAGGGGGAGGGTTTCCAGGGTTTCCGGACCCCCCCCCCCCCCCCCTCTTCCCCAAGCATGTACCTTATACAAGGGTGAATGGTAAGACAATGGCTCGAGTTTTTGCTTTTATAATCACTAAATTGCGCCATTTTCCTAGGGCTTCGCCCCCTGCCCCCCCCCCCCCCCCCCCACACACACACACACACAAACGGCATTACCCCTTAAACCGGAACCTGTGCAGCTCGCTGAACCCCAGCGGACACCCCCCCCCCCCCCCCCCACCCCCCACCCCACACACACACACACACTGCCCTCTTAGGAATCACGTGGTCCGCTCCTGGTAGTAGTAGTAGTAGTAGTAGTAGTAGTAGTAGTAGTAGTAGTAGTAGTAGTAGTAGTAGTAGTAGTAGTAGTAGTAGTAGTAGTAGTAGTAGGGGAAGACGGGGTAAAAAGCGCATGGGCGGGTAAGAAACCCACCCCAATTATCTCATGAAATAAAGAAAATGTCAGTCAAATTTGCCCATGAGACGAATGCTAGACATTAACGCTCGTCTCATGGGCAAAATGAGACTGAAATTGGCTTCATTTCATGAGATAATTGGGGTGGGCTTCTTACCCGCCCATGCGCTTTTTACCCCGTCTTCCCCTAGTAGTAGTAGTAGCAGTAGTAGTAGTAGCAGTAGCAGTAGTAGTAGTAGTAGTAGCAGTAGTAGTAGTAAGTTACACCCGGGCCGATGGCTTAGAGTCAAAACGGTCTATCTTTAGATAGTCCATTGACTTATTATCGATGTCGTTGCAAAAACTAAGAACTTGTAAAAGAAAGACTGCAAATAACATAAACTAGGGATTATGCTTTTTATATTTCTGCAGTGTTTTTTTTATGCAATTTATTAGTTTTCGCAATAAGTTCAACATTACGTCAATAGACTATCTAAAGATAGTCCGTTTTGACTCCAAGCCATGTAACAGTATTATTATTATTATTATTATTAGTAGTAGTAGTAGTAGTAGTAGTAGTAGTAGTAGTAGTAGTAGTAATAGTAGTAGTAGTAGTAATAGTAGTAGCAGCAGCAGCAGCTGTTGTAGCAGCAGCAGTAAAACAAATATTGGTAGTAGAGAAGAGGCTTAGCAGTTGTGAAATCCTGCGGGCTACCGAAAACTTCGAACATGTTGCCACCAGCCGAAATGTGATAACCCACCAGTGAGCAATATTCTGTATCGAGTTCTGTTGTCTAACCTACTTTCCCAAGATGAGCATGGGAGGGTCATTCATTTCTGTGTTGTAAACAGCAATTTTTTTTTTTAAAACTCTTTTGGGATTCGGGGCAACTAAATGTCAAATTACAAACGTTTTGGTGTCGATTGGAATTGTTCGGAAATAATTAAGGGGAGTGTTTTCATGGTGTGTGGGAGTGATCTCGCCTAATTCAATCGGTCGAACAGGGGAAGTTACTCTACCATCAGGTAAATCCCCAACCCTCGCCTCGCGTGTTAGGAGACACACAGCATGTAGAACGCAGTGCGTCATTCTAAAATTGATGTCATTTATATTTTTTTCGTCACATTTTGCAAGTTCTATCAGTTTGTGGCTACTGGCCACCCCTCATTTTTCTATTAAAAAAGTGGGGGGGGGGGGGGGGGGGGGGGGGGGGGGTTGCAAGTCGCTGACTGGCATCCTGCGGTTTCAAGCTTCGACGACGTGACGCCGTGGTTGCTATGGTTTTGACCCAGTAAGTCGAGGTAATCAACTCTAATTTTCACGAAGTGCTCTCCCCTAGTTGTTGTTTTCTCCGAAAATCGACTATTAACATTATTTTTTTTTGCGGTTGTTGTTGTTGTTGGGTTGTTGTTTTCAGTGACCAAACTTGTTGTTTCAGATTGGTGTATTTCCTGTAAGCCATTCAGTTGTCAGATTGGTGTCTTT
>CM065689.1:50476701-50489201 GCA_017654935.2 Phymorhynchus buccinoides | reverse complement strand
AATCCCAAACATAATCCTAGTGCCATCGATATATCGTTGATATCTCCAGAACTGGCTGTATCTTGTGACTGGCAAACCCTTGATGACACGTTAAATAGTGACCATCTGCCTATCGTCATTTCATTTGAGACTATGAGACCAAAAACAAACAATGTCACACATGATAAAGTTCCGAAATTTAGTTACAAATTTGCAAACTGGAATACATTTTCGTATTTATTAAGTTCATTTTATATAGATATAAACAATATGAATTGTCAAGATGTTGATACACTATATGACAGATTTCAAAACGCAATCATTTCTGCTGCTAATGAATCGATTCCAACAATAAAATCTGTAAAATCAAAGGAACATTTGGGTAATGTGTGGTGGAATGAGACTTGCCAAGGTGCTAAGCAAGAGAAAAAGAACAAAACAAGAGAGTATAAAAGAGAGAAGGATCCTAAAGAAAAGGTTAAAAAACTTCTTGAAAAGAAAAGAGCAAAAAACAAACAAAATAGAATAAATGCGCAAGCAAAACGGCAATATTGGTCTTCTTTCTGTGAAAATGAGGTATCAAATTTTAAAGATGTTCAAAAAGTTTGGACACAATTAAAAACGATGAAAAGTGGGGTTAACCTACCACATTGTCCAGTTAAATTAAACAATTCCGAATTCCCATCTAATTTTGATAAAGCCGAAGCATTTGCTGATTTATTTGCAAAAAAATAGTAGCATTGACAACTTATCAACAGATTATAAAAATCATCGTGAAAGTGAAGAAGAAAAAGACGTTTATAATAGTCCCAAACCAGTAGAAGATCATTATTTAAATGCTCCTATAACATTAGAGGAGGTAAAAGAGTGCCTCAATACTTTGAAGAAAAAGACATCAGTGGGCTTAGACGGCATTTCCAATGAAATGTTAAGTCACCTTCCGCAAAATGTAATATATTTTCTTTATTTGTTGTTTCAAAAATATTGGAGCGATGGTAGAATGCCTTTAATTTGGAAGCATTCCATCATTGTTCCAATTCATAAGAAGGGGAAGCCACTTAGAGATATAAATAGTTACCGCCCTATTGCATTAACATCTAATACATGTAAATTAATGGAAAAGATTGTGTTAAAAAGACTAATTCATCATTGTAGTAAACATAGCATCATACCAATTAACCAAGCTGCATTCCAGGCAGGCAGATCCACAATAGAACATCTAGTCAAACTTACAACCCATGTAAAACATCAGTTTGCACGTCGTAAGAACGTACTTGCAACATTTTTTGACATACGAAAAGCCTATGAACAAGTGTGGCACAAGCGGCTTTTGTATAAAATAAAAAAATATTGGTATCAGTGGTAATATGTACAATTATATTCAAGATTTTCTACATTGTAGGCATATTCAAACAAGAATAGAAAATACATATTCGAACCCTAGGCCTTTACAAATGGGTTTACCTCAAGGATCAGTAATTTCGCCAATATTATTTAATATTTTGATTTCTGATCTACCCAAAGGTCTTTCTAAAGATACAGAGTTAGCTCAATTTGCAGACGATATATGCCTATGGATGAAAGTAACAATGAAACGACATACTCCATCAAGGTCACTGAATTATATCAAAATTAAATATCAACACGAACTTAATAAAATAAATAATTTTTTATATGAAAACGGGCTTTCTCTTTCGCCAGAAAAGACAAATCTGATGCTTTTTAACTCTGGATATGATCCAGATAAACTTCCAATTTTCATCTTGGATGGCATTGTTTTAAATTATGTTAAAAGCGTCAAATTCTTAGGTGTTTTCTTAAGTAGTAAGTTAACGTGGAATGCTCATGTTGATTATATTTTAAATAAAGCAAGGAAAAGCTTAAACTTCCTTAAAATAGTTAGTAAACAATCTTGGGGGCAATATACCAACACATTAATAATTTTAGCATCCGCCCTTGTACGCTCTAGACTATCATATGCTCAAGAAGTATTTTTTAATGCACCTCAATATCTTTTAAATAAACTTCAGAGTACTGACTGCAAAGCTTACAAAATTGCTCTTGGAGTTCCCACACATACATCTAACTTAGGGACATATAGCGAAGTGGGAGTTTTACCTCTCACAGAACTCCGTAAAGCTTCTGCTTCAAAATTTGTTTTGAAAAGTTTTTCTCAAAACAATTTTTGCTCAGAAGAGGTATGTTTAAATTCTGAAAAGGATTTTGGAAAACGTGCTCAGAATATTCTATCCACAAAATCTATTTATTCGTTTTCCTCCGATCTTCTAAGCGATACAAAACTAAATAAAAGTAACATCACTAAAAAACCCACATTTTCTCCCATTCCAAAATGGGAGCAATCAAAAGCTGTCTTTGATATTGATTACTCTCATTTATCTAAAAAGGGTTCTCCCAATATTTTGAGAACGTCTGTGTACACGCACTTAGAAAATACGTACAATCAATATTTAAAAATATTCACAGATGGTTCAGTTTTAGAAGATAATAACTCGGGAGCAGCTTTCATTATTCCTAGCTTAAAAGTAGAAAAGTTGTTCTATCTTGGTAAAAATGTGTCTATATATAGCGCTGAATTATTTGCTATACTTATGTCCTTGGATTTCCTTTTAAGTTTTCCTATAAATAACAGACACATCTTAATAATTATGTGTTGATTCTAAAGCAGCAATGTATGCTATTATGTCTCCCAATTCATGTATCCGACTTGACATGATAATTGAAATTAAACATATAATACACATTCTTTCCTTGAAAGGCATCACCATTACTTTTTGTTGGGTGCCTTCTCATTGCGGAATATCAGGAAATGAACGGGTAGACCAAGTTGCAAAAAATGCAGCTCAAAATAGTGACGACGCAGTATCAATTAATGTTCCTTTAGATCTGACAGAATGTTTCTCAATTATAAACAAAACTTCTCATGAAAATGTCAAAACTGAATTGATGAACTCAGACGTTCAATATTATAATAACTGTATTAAATCTAATGTTAGAGACAATGAGATAATATTACACAAACGTGTTACTTTCTCGTCCAGGGAGATTGAAAGTCTAATCCATAGACTACGTTTGAATTCATTTAAAACAAAATACTGTATTAATGTTAAATGCATGTGTGGTGAATCCTTGAGTGTCAGTCATTTACTGATTCATTGTCCATTAGCAAGAGAACTTTTCAAGAATTCGGGTATTGATGGTTTTATTGATGGATCGACGCCATTGTCTCTACCCAGTATTCTAAACAATTATTCTGTTCTTGATTCAGTTTGTAAATGTTTATTAAGTAGTCCACTTAGTATGTATCTTTAACATTGTTCATTTATCGGTTATATTCTTTAAATGTAATTTGTTTTTTCTTTTTTTTTTTGGGGGGGGGGGGGGGGGGGGGGTATGATTAGGTCTGCATCACTATCCTATCACTTACTCTAATGCTTACACACATTTACAGACACACCCACTCACACTCACCACACCAACATCAAACTACAATATATTGTCTGAATCACTTTTAGTGGAAGGACGTTAAACTGAAGAACAACACACACACACACAGCTTACTCTTTTATCGTCATTAAGATAATTTTGACTTGACTTGACTTGACTTGACACACACTCACACACACACACACACACACACACACACACACACACACACACACACACACACACACACACACACACACACACACACACACACACACACACAGGCGCGCGCGTGCGCACACACACATAATGCACACACACACATGCACGGACGCACGCACGTACGCACACTCACGCGCACGCACACACGCACGCACACACGCACACACGCACGTACACACAGAATCACACACACACACACACACACACACACACACACACACACACACACACACACACACACACACACACACACACACACACACACACACACACACACACACACACACACACACACACACACACACACACACACACACACACACACAACACACACACACACACACACAAAAAGAGGGTCTCATCACACCAGACGTCCATTTCCTCACTCTGCCAAAGTGGTGGATCCTCCTCTGGTTCCCTCTAGTTCATCGCATCATCTCCAAACATTTCAAGTGGCGCGCGGACAAAAGCCCACCGGACAAAAGTCCACCGGACAAAATCTCACCTCGTTATCTGGGAAAACGGACAAAACCCTACTCAACGGATGATATGATGCATATTTCAACATATAATAATAATAATAATAGTACATTTATATAGCGCTTTATTTCAGATGAGCCCTGTCACTCTGTCCTCTGTCAACCAGACTTTGCCTCTCTCTGTCTCTGTATGTCTCTCTGTGTTTCTGTCTCTTCCAGACATTGCCTCTCTCTCTCTCTCTCTCTCTCTCTCTCTCTCTCTCTCTCTCTCTCTCTCTCTCTCTCTCTCTCTCTCTCTCTCTGCCTCTTTCTCCTGTGTCTGTCTATTCATCATATCATCCCTTAAGTGGGATTGTGTCCGTTTTCTTAGATAACGAGGTGGGCTTTTGTCCGGTGGGCTTTTGTCCTGTGGACTTTTGTCCGGTGGACGTTTGTCCGGTGGGCTTTTGTCCTGTGGGCTTTTGTCCGGTGGACTTTTGTCCTGTGGGCTTTTGTCCGGTGGACTTTTGTCCTGTGGGCTTTTGTCCGGTGGACTTTTGTTCTGTGGGCTTTTGTCCGCTGGACTTTTGTCCTGCAGGCTTTTGTCCGGTGGACTTTTGTCCGGTAGAGTTTTGTCCTGTGGGCTTTTGTCCGGTGGACTTTTGTCCTGTGGGCTTTTGTCCTGTGGACTTTTGCCCGGTGGACTTTTGTCCGGTGGACTTTTGTCCTGTGGGCTTTTGTCCGCGCGCCACTTGAAATGTTTGGAGATGATGCGATGAACTAGAGGGAACCAGAGGAGGATCCACCACTTTGGCAGAGTGAGGAAATGGACGTCTGGTGTGACGAGACCCCCTTTTTAACATACTTCTTCTTGGTGATTCCAGCACGCACGATCAATAATTCCTTTTGGGCTCACTCGTGAGTGAGTCTATGTCTCATCATGTTCGGTTGTGTGTATGTATGTATGTATGTATTATATGTATGTATGTATGTATGTATGTAATGTATGTATGTATGTATGTATGTGTGGGTTTTTTTTACAGATCAAGATTCAAAGTTCAGGGTAACTGGTTTTGATAAAGATGTCCAATACATGGCATTTGGATACAAGCGTTTTTTATAACTCAAATACTCTGCGTTGCTAATCTTTTAAATCCTTAAGGTCAATGCATGTATGTATGTATGTATGTATGGCTGTATGTATGTATGTATGTATGTATGTATGTATGTATGCATGTATGCATGTATGTATGTATGTATGTAGTATGTATGTATGTATGTATGTATGTATGTATTATGTATGTATGTACGTATGTACATGTATGTATGCATGTATTATGTATATATGTACTCAATATATATATGTATGTATGTATGTATGTATGTATGTAAGTATGTATGTATGTATGTATGTATGTACGTATGTAATGTATGTATGTATGCATGTATGTATGTATATATCTATATATATATATATGTATGTATGTATGTATGTATGTATGTATGTATGTATGTATGTATGCATGTATGTATGTATGTATGTATGTATGTATGTATGTATGTATGTATGTATGTATGTATGTATGGCTGTATGTATGTATGTATGTATGTATGTATGTATGTATGTATGTATGTATGTATGTATGTATGTATGTATGTATGTATGTATGTATGCATGTATGTATGTATGTATGTATGTATGTATGTATGTATGTATGTATGTATGTAAGTATGTATGTATGTATATGTATGCATGTATGTATGTATGTATGTATGCATGTATGTATGTATATATGTATATATATATATATATATATATATGTATGTATGTATGTATGTATGTATGTATGTATGTATGTATGTATGTAGTCTGTGGCCTCAAAACTATAACAACACGTGCACTTAAACCTTAACTACACGTGATGCGCTCTTCTAAAAAAATCCTTTAATATTGCAGTTTTCTCGGAAACTACAAATAATAGCACAACCAAAGTTTGCAAGGTGATGAATACTATCATTATGTTTCAGTGACTCCATTGTATTAAAATGTAGCCAGAGTGATATGATAGTAAATCAATTATTAAGTGTTGAAGTGTGAATTGAAAGAGTGCATGTGAACGCAAGAAGGGAAGTCATTGCTTTAGCGTATAAGGTTACAAATGGAGTCTTATATTTTCGTCCATAAGAGTCTACGACTGATTGGACGCTAATCTGAACTTCTTCCGTCGTATAGTAGCAGCCACATTGGCGTAGTGGTGAAACACTGGCCTCTCACGCGAACGCTATGAGTTCTTTTCCCAGCACGGGCACATTTGTGTTGTTGCTGTTGTTCTTCTTTTGCAATGCAAAGCGAGTGAGCCTTGAAGGCTTTGCCTTTCTTGTTTCCATCCCTCTCTTCATCCACCCCTGTCTTCACCCTTCTCCATTCCTCCCCCCACCCCCCACCCCCTCCCCCAATCCTTCATACACTCACAAACTCATATATACATATATGCCTTCCCTATTTTTAGTCCCCGAGCCGAAGGTTCGGGGAGCTATTGTTTTTGTCTGGTCCGTCCGTCCGTCCGGTGTCCGTCCGGTGTCCGTCCGTCCGTCCGGCGTGCCTCCGTCCGTCCGTCTATTCGTCCCTTTTTCTAAAAAAAACTATTCAGTCTATCATCATCAAATTTAGCATACTAGTTTGCCAAGATGCAAGCTATCCACTGATGTATTTAGTTTTACATTAAGGTCAAGGTCGCGCCAGTTACGGGGTTCAAACCCCGAAACACATAATCGCTAATATCTCGCGAAGTTTTGCATGTATTTTAATGCAGTTTTTTTCACAACATTTCTTGATGAATGGTCTATAACACAGTTGTCATGAATTTTTCTGTGCGCGCGTGTGCGCATGATCGCGCGCGCTCAAATCACGGGTCCGAACCCCAAGGCTATATATAAAAAAAACTATTCAGTTACGTGCTGTTTTGATGCCTTTTTATGTAGTTACGTGCTGTTTTGATGCGTTTTTATGTATGTGTACAGCCGACACATTCCGATTTCGGAGTGCCTCGGCGATGCTGCGAGGGGACTTTGCAGCCGCTCTACGTTGCACTTGTTTTGGGTTGTCTTGGTAGGAAAGTTTCACGCAATTGCCAAAACTGCCATCGAAGTTGCTTGGGGTCACAAAACACGTTGCTATTTTCCGCTCTTTCCTCCCATGGCAACATGGTGATACGCTAGTATAGATAACATGACTTGCATAATCACTGTGTTGCCATGGGAAATGAGCGAAACGTAGCAACGTGTTTTGTGACCATAAGCAGTTCTTCATAGTGGCAGAATTCTCCTCCATTACTTTGCAGGGCTTCGCATGTCTAGACTGGACTAATCAAAGCGAATTGCTGGGATTTCGTAGAAAATTCTGATCCATTGAAGACATGCCACTCGAGTTTCTTAAAAGATCGAGATATAGGCCGGGTTCACATTAGACGCGTAAGTTTCGTACGGAAAACTCTAAATAATTGGAAGAAAGAAGGGACAAAAGTGTACGCATATAGGGGAAATTCGAACAAGTGCGTAAATCTTTTCCCTTCTTTGTTTCACTTATTTATGGATTGCGCACGGGTTTCCGCATGGAATATCCGCTTATGTGTGTCACAGTGAGAATTCCACTAGAATTCTCAAAATCATTTAAAACCATCACATTCAAGTTCATTTCGCTTTGTTTTAAATTGATTCTCAAATACCCTAGTGGAAATCAGCTTGTTGATTCTAATTTCCACTAGGGCAAATCAGAATTCCGATGTTCACTGGAATTTTTCCAGTTGCGATCGGAATTCTGATTTGCCCTAGGGCAAATCGGAATTCCAATCTCCACTAGTGGGATTCCGAATCCCCCTGAATTCGAATTCTCACTGTGACATATACTTTAAAACAGAGTTTGATAAATTGAAGGACTTACTAATAATCGTTACACATGTGCATCTGAACCTGATTTGTGTTAACGAGTTCAAAGCATGCAAACCGGCAGAGAAAGAAGGGGGAGAAGGAGGCACACACTTGATGCTTAGACTCGCACAATATAAGGATGCCTGTTTTTGGGTGGGTTTTTTGTACACACTGTGAACAGAATGGTGGAATATTGGGAAAGGCTAGTGGAATGGAGTGATGTACACACTGTGAACAGAATGGTGGAATATTGGGAAAGGCAAGTGGAATGGAGTGATGCACACACTGTGAACAGAATGGTGGAATATTGGGAAAGGCTAGTGGAATGGAGTGATGCACACACAGTGAACAGAATGGTGGAATATTGGGAAAGGCTAGTGGAATGGAGTGATGCACACATAGTGCACAGAATGGTGGAATATTGGGAAAGGCTAGTGGAATGGGGTGATGCACACATAGTGCACAGAATGGGGGAATATTGGGAAAGGCTAGTGGAATGGAAGGCGATGTTTACAAACAAAGTGATGCACACACACTGTGCACAGAATGGTGGAATATTGGGAAAGGCTAGTGGAATGGAGTGATGCATAGTGCACAGAATGGTGGAATATTGGGAAAGGCTAGTGGAATGGGGTGATGCACACACAGTGCACAGAATGGTGGAATATTGGGAAAGGCTAGTGGAATGGAGTGATGCACACATAGTGCACAGAATGGTGGAATATTGGGAAAGGCTAGTGGAATGGAGTGATGCACACATAGTGCACAGAATGGTGGAATATTGGGAAAGGCTAGTGGAATGGAGTGATGCACACACAGTGCACAGAATGGTGGAATATTGGGAAAGGCTAGTGGAATGGAGTGATGCACACATAGTGCACAGAATGGGGGAATATTGGGAAAGGCTAGTGGAATGGAGTGATGCACACATAGTGAACAGAATGGGGGAATATTGGGAAAGGCTAGTGGAATGGAGTGATGCACACACAGTGAACAGAATGGGGGAATATTGGGAAAGGCTAGTGGAATGGAGTGATGCACACACAGTGAACAGAATGGGGGAATATTGGGAAAGGCTAGTGGAATGGAGTGATGCACACACAGTGAACAGAATGGGGGAATATTGGGAAAGGCTAGTGGAATGGGGTGATGCACACACAGTGCACAGAATGGTGGAATATTGGGAAAGGCTAGTGGAATGGGGTGATGCACACATAGTGCACAGAATGGGGGAATATTGGGAAAGGCTAGTGGAATGGAGTGATGCACACACAGTGCACAGAATGGTGGAATATTGGGAAAGGCTAGTGGAATGGAGTGATGCACACACAGTGCACAGAATGGTGGAATATTGGGAAAGGCTAGTGGAATGGAGTGATGCACACATAGTGCACAGAATGGTGGATATTGGGAAAGGCTAGTGGAATGGAGTGATGCACACACAGTGCACAGAATGGTGGAATATTGGGAAAGGCTAGTGGAATGGAGTGATGCACACATAGTGAACAGAATGGGGGAATATTGGGAAAGGCTAGTGGAATGGAGTGATGCACACACAGTGAACAGAATGGGGGAATATTGGGAAAGGCTAGTGGAATGGGGTGATGCACACACAGTGCACAGAATGGTGGAATATTGGGAAAGGCTAGTGGAATGGAGTGATGCACACATAGTGCACAGAATGGTGGAATATTGGGAAAGGCTAGTGGAATGGAGTGATGCACACACAGTGCACAGAATGGGGGAATATTGGGAAAGGCTAGTGGAATGGAGTGATGCACACATAGTGCACAGAATGGTGGAATATTGGGAAAGGCTAGTGGAATGGAGTGATGCACACACAGTGCACAGAATGGGGGAATATTGGGAAAGGCTAGTGGAATGGAGTGATGCACACACAGTGCACAGAATGGTGGAATATTGGGAAAGGCTAGTGGAATGGAGTGATGCACACACAGTGCACAGAATGGGGGAATATTGGGAAAGGCTAGTGGAATGGAGTGATGCACACACAGTGCACAGAATGGGGGAATATTGGGAAAGGCTAGTGGAATGGAGTGATGCACACACAGTGCACAGAATGGTGGAATATTGGGAAAGGCTAGTGGAATGGAGTGATGCACACACAGTGCACAGAATGGTGGAATATTGGGAAAGGCTAGTGGAATGGAGTGATGCACACACAGTGCACAGAATGGTGGAATATTGGGAAAGGCTAGTGGAATGGAGTGATGCACACACAGTGCACAGAATGGGGGAATATTGGGAAAGGCTAGTGGAATGGAGTGATGCACACACAGTGCACAGAATGGTGGAATATTGGGAAAGGCTAGTGGAATGGAGTGATACACACACAGTGGGGGAATATTGGGAAAGGCTAGTGGAATGGAGTGATGCACACACAGTGCACAGAATGGTGGAATATTGGGAAAGGCTAGTGGAATGGAGTGATGCACACACAGTGCACAGAATGGGGGAATATTGGGAAAGGCTAGTGGAATGGAGTGATGCACACACGTTTCACAGAATGGGGGAATATTGGGAAAGGCTAGTGGAATGGAGTGATGCACACACGGTTCACAGAATGGGGGAATATTGGGAAAGGCTAGTGGGATGGGGTGAGGGATGCACCGCTATTAGTTCTCAGTGTCCATCCACCAACGCGGTCAGTCAGAGATCCAGGAAGATTGATGATCCATCGAACGTTGCCCCTACAAAAAAGTCAAGCTTTCCCGCACGCCGGGGGTCAAAACTCAAAAGCAGCTTATTCCTTACTATATCTAAGTGACAAGTATTGACAGGGAGCAAATAGACTTGACTGGAAGAGGAATGAGGTCTGTATAATTACCCGACCAGAGGCCGGGGTTTTGCGATTGGTGTGTGTGTGTGTGTGTGTGTGTGTGTGTGTGTGTGTGTGTGTGTGTGTGTGTGTGTGTGTGTGTCTGTGTGTGTGTCTGTGTCTGTGTGTGTCTGTGTGTGTGTCTGTGTATCGATTATCTTAAAAACTACTGTTTGGACTTTGATTAAAATTGGCAGAGGGGTAGACAGCTTGAAAAGGAAGCTTCCTTTCGTTAATCAACACCGTGCTGACCTTGACCTTGAAGTTTGACCATGAAAACCAAAATTTCCTTCTTTGGGCTATGTAATTTCCCCCCAGCTTTATTTCGTGAACTAGTGAACAGAATCGCATCAAATTTTGTGTGGTGGTGTACCATGGTGCAAGGAAGTTTGTATAAAAGTTCAGCTGTATCTCGTGAACTAGTGAACAGAATCGCTTCAAATTTTGGGCTATGTATTTTATGCGTTCTGTAAGGGTGGAAAGTGGTGTGTTTATTGGGGGGTGAGGGGGGGGAGAGGACATAACTCTGGCCGGGTTTGCATTGCCACAATGCCTTGCTGCCGCTCGGCGATGCACTTACAATGCGTTGCTGCCGCTCGGCGATGCCCTTGTTCTATATAGAAACGTCTGCAGCTTTGTTGCGTTTTCATTTCTTAAGTAATGTATGCATCACAAGGATATTTCTTAAAGATCCACCAGATCACGTGTCAAAATCACGGGTTTCACGGGTTTTCCCTCTCATAGCTGGTAGGAAAATCTTGTTTTGACCAGGTTGTACTCCCATGCAAATGCCCCCAAATTGAAAACGAAACATTATTTTAAAGAGCAGCCTCAATTTGAAGTTGGGGGCATTTGTATGTGGGTCACAGCTACCCAGAAACGAACAAGGGACTTAATCGTGCTGGGTCACTGTATCCTTAACATCACAGCCGAAGGTTTAACCCCTTGACTGCCAGAGAAAATGAAAGAAAAAAAGCATTGGGCAAATCATGCCATGAAAAAGACAAATGATAGAGCCAATCTGGCAAACTGGTCTGGGGATATAACTCTCTTGACTGTGTTAGAGCAAAAGCCAGCGTATCAGGGTTAATCCTCTTCATCTGATGACATCATCACTGATGTCATCAGGTCAGTACGTGATACGTTGGTGGCGTTTTGCTGTGTGGCCCAATTTGATTCGATGAATTAGTAAAGGTTAGACCTGAGCTTGTTCGTAATAATATCCTCTTTCATCAATATTTAATGTTCATGTACTTGTGATATTCTTTTCTCTGGAGCTAGATTTGGTGTAAGTTCTAACTGTTAACCTGTGTTTCGTATGACTGTGTGCGTGCATGTGCATGCATCTGGATCGCTCTGTGTCTGTCTGTCTCTCTGTCTCTCTTTCTGTCTCTCTCACTGTCTGTCTGTCTCTGTGTGTTTCTCTCTGTCTCTCTCTTTCTCTGTCTGTCTCTCTCTCTCTCTCTCTCTCTCTCTCTCTCTCTCTCTCTCTCTCTCTCTCTCTCTCTCTCTCTTTTACTCACTCTTTTTTTCTCTGTCTTTTTCTCTTTCTCTCTCTTTTTTCGCTCTCTCTCTCCCTGATTATCTCTAGATCTCTAACTCACTCACTCACTCTCTCTCTCTCTCTCTCT
>CM065689.1:50459201-50466701 GCA_017654935.2 Phymorhynchus buccinoides | reverse complement strand
CCAAGGGTTGCACAGCCGAGCGCGAAGCTCGAGGACTCGAAGCGCGAAGCGCTGACTCATTAAACCTATGTCTCATGTGCCAAGGGTTGCACAGCTAGTATATATATATATATATATATATATATATATATATATATATATATATATATATATATATATATATATATATATATATATATATATATATATATATATATATATATATATATATATATATATATATAATAAATCGTGTTATATATAATATATAACACGATTTATTATATATATATATACTAGCTGTGCAACCCTTGAAAATATATATACGATATATAGACGACTTGCTGATTATGCCCGTTCTTTACCCCCTTATTTTGTGTGTGCAGTTGCTATCAGTTAAGATCGGATCGTCGCCTGGCAAGCGCAATAGAAGATGTTGCTGATTGTGAATCTGATCGTTTTCCTCCTTATTGTTTGCGTGCAGTTGCTGTCCATAAAGACTGGGTTGTTACCGAGTAGCGCGGGACACGATTTGATTGATTGATTGATTGATTGATTGATTGACTGACTGACTGGTTGGCTGGTTGGTTGGTTGGTTGATTGATTGATAGATTTGATAGATTTGATAGATTGATTGATTGATTGATTGATTATTGACTGACTGACTGATTGGTTGGTTGGTTGGTTGATTGGTTGGTTCATTGATTGATTGATTGATTGTTTTGTATGATTGATTGATTGATTGATTGATTGATTTGATTGATTGATTCATTTGATTGATTGATTGATTGATTGATTGATTGATTGATTGTGCATGCAGTTGCTGTCGATCAAGATCGGATCCTTGCCGGGCAGTGCCGTGGACGATTTCCTCAAACGGCTGCAGTCCAAGCTGAGGGAGAAATCCATGCAGAACTACGTGCCCAAGACCGACGTGGGCATCGACATGGTCATGTAAGTAGGCATCCCTTTTTGGCTCACTCGTGTTAACGAAGTGATTGGCTCACTCGTGTTAACGAAGTGAGTCCATGTTCTCATCATTGTTCGGTTGTGTGTGTGTGTGTGTGTGTGTGTGTGTGTGTGTGTGTGTGTGTGTGTGTGTGTGTGTGTGTGTGTGTGTGTGTGTGTGTGTGTGTGTGTGTGTGTGTGTGTGTGTGTGGGGGGGGGGGGGGTGCGTGTACGTGCGTGTGTGTATGTATGTATGTGTGTATGTATGTATGCATGACCGACCTCCTGGAACAAAAATTCCTCTTTCCCTCCGTCAGCGACAGACCCTCTCTGCTTTCAAATCTAACCTCAAAACCCACCTGTTTGTCCCGTCATTGAAGCTCCGCTCTCTTTCTCTTCTCTCTGTTGTCTTTAGGTCTATTTCTGCTGTATTCCATGTATGTCATCCGTGTGTTCGCGTTGTATTGCGTTTTTGTTTGAATGCGTTATGAATGCTAACGTGTGTGTGCGCTTTGATTTGATTTCTATCAAGATTCAGCGTCGTATAAATACTGTATGTTGTTGTTGTTGTTGTTGTTGTTGTGTATGTATGTATGTATGTATGTATGTATGTATGTATGTATGTATGTATGTATGTATGTATGTATGTATGTATGTATGTATGTATGTATGTATGTATGTATGCATGCATGCATGCATGCATGTATGTATGTATGTGTGTGTATGTATGTATGTATGTATGTATGTATGTGTGTATGTATGTATGTATGTATGTATGTATGTATGTATGTATGTATGTATGTATGTATGTATGTATGTATGTATGTATGTATGTATGTATGTATGTATGTATGTATGCATGCATGTATGTATGTATGTAGTCTGTAGTCAAAACGTTAACAGCACGTGCACTTAAACCTTAACTACACATGCACTCTTCTAAAAATAATAATCCTTTGACATCTCAATTTTCTCGGACACTACACTACACTACACTACACTACACTACACTACACTACACTACACTACACTACCAAACTGCAGAAGTCTTCTAAGCCTAATGAGATTGATGATCTAGTTTTGTCCATGCAGGATACTGTTTAAGATGTCAAGTCATGGATCACCTCCAATCAATTGAAACTCAATTATGATAAAAGTAAGGGGGTGTGCGGACGTGTGAGTGCGTGCGTGTTGTGGCTGGGTGCATGTTTATGATAGTTAATATTGTAGTAGCTTATTTATGATCTATGTATTTATTTAAATAATTGTGAAGCGCCGTGAGCTCAAGAGAGAAAAGGCACTCTATAAATGTTAATTATTATCATTATTATTAATGTTTTTAAAAATTATTATTATTATTATTATTATTATTATTATTATTATTATTATTATTATTATGAAGGTGATAAGCACCATCATTATGGTTTCAGTAACTCCATTATTATGATAGTAACTCAGTTAGGCCTATTAACTTTTTGAAGTGAGAGTAGAAAGTACAAGTACATGTGAACCGAGGAAGGGGGTTCGCTGCTTTAGCATAGTATAATGTCACAAGTGGCCCGTGACAGTAAGAGCCAGAATAGCGTAGCTGGTAAGTCGTTGACCTCTAACGCGAACGTTATGAATTCCTTTCCCAGCGTGGGCACAATCATTATTGTTGTCTTTGCTATTCTTCTTTTGTAGTGCAAAGCGATTGAGCCTTGAAGGCTTTGCCTTTCTTGTTTGAGGGTTCTTCTTGCTGTTGCTGATGTTGTTGATGTTGTTTGTTGTTGTTGTTGTTGACGTACCCTGGCTAAAAGACTCCAGGGATCAATCAATCATCCCAACAGCCGAAGCACTTGAGCACTACGGTACAAATACATCAGCAGCCAGGGGTGGGAACATTGCGTGTGTGACCGTTTTTGATTACCCCGCCACGTGAGCAGCCAGACTCCGTCTTCGGGGGAACTGGAGGGTTGAATATGAGATGGTTCCAACTAATCTCTCCATTTCCTACCTACCTTCATAATCATGTCTGTGGCCAGCCCCTTTGTTTTGATTTCCGTAGTGTAGTACACCCTGTGCCGAATTGTTTTCTGATGAGAGAAGGCTTGTATGCACACACTGTCTTGCTCCCCCCCCCCCCCCCCCCCATGTTTGTACCTAAATGGAATCTCTGCCAAGAGGATTTTATGGTTTTGTACCTGTTTGCCTTGTCTGTCTGTCTGTCTGTCTGTCTTTGTCTGTCTGTTTGTGTGTCTGATGTCTGTCTGTCTTTGTCTGTTTGTGTGTCTGATGTATGTCTGTCTGTCGGTCTTTGCCTGTCTGTTTGTGTGTATGATGTCTGTCTGTCTGTCTGTCTGTCTGTCTGTCTGTCTGTCTGTCTGTCTGCTTCTCGCTGTCTCTCTCTAACTCAGTCTCTGTCTCTGTCTCTTTGCCTCTCTCTCTCTCTCCGTCTCTCTCTGTCTGTCTGTCTGTCTCTCTCTCTCTCTCTCTCTCTCTCTCTCTCTCTCTCTCTCTCTCTCTCTCTCTCTCTCTCTCTCTCTCTCTCTCTCTCTCTCTCTCTCTCTCTTTATGCTTGTGCGTATGCAAGTTTTATAAATCCATACTTCGACCAATGTTTGCATTATAATACCACCTGTTTTGCTACCTTTATGTTCGCATCTGTATGTGTAATAGTATGCCTTGCCATGTTTGTGTTCTATGTTCGTATATGTATCAAGAACAGATTGGAAGACTAGGCGTTGGCTAAAATCTTTATCCTTGGAAAATAGAGTTTAAGTTTTCAAGTTTTCAAGTTCCAAGCTGTTCTCTCTCTCTCTCTCTCTCTCTCTCTCTCTCTCTCTCTCTCTCTCTCTCTCTCTCTCTCTCTCTCTCTCTCTCTCTCTCTCTCTCTCTCTCTCTCTCTCTCTCTCTCTCTCTCTCTCTCTCTCTCTCTCTCTCTCTCTCTCTCTCTCTCTCTCTCTCTCTCTCTCTCTGTGATGTAAACGCTCGTAGACACTTCTACCACGCTTGACTATCCAATCTTACATCTTCATCTTAGTCTTCTACAATATTACTGTAGCAGTGCCAATACATTAACCCTTTCACCGCCAGCCGTATTTCAGGCAAGAATTCCCATTAAATTTACCTGGGTAGAGAACAAAATCCATCTGCAGTATTGGGGATTCTTCTGTGACATAAAATAAGGTCTATCCTTACTTCCCAAAACTAAGACAATAGGGTTTTTGGATAATAGACCCCAATGCGATGCCTTTTAACGACATAAGTGTTGAATCACTGTGGTGCTAAAATGCGACTTTGGCGGTGAAAGGGTTAAAATCGTTGCAGAAGGCCCATGAAGGTGCTATCAGAGCAGTAACCCTAACTACTCAAGATTATATAGCACTAGATATTTAAACTTTTGTCCTTATAAACTTGAATGCAATAAAGCAACAACGATATATAGAAGTATGAACCGATCAGCAAAAATAATAGAAGAATATTACTAAGTAAATACAGCAAACAAACAACTACACGACAAGTGTAAAGTGACGTTATTTTATTCACAAGAGACAAAGCAAAACTACTGGATATTTCGGCGAATGCGCCTTTATCAACACAGACAAACAAGAAAACAGCAAATATAGCAAAAGGAGCAAAAAGTAGGCAGCCAAAGGAGCAACAACAAAAAAAGATCAACAAGTGCAACGCCGAGCGGCTGCAAAGTCCCCTCGCAGCATCGCCGAGCTACTCCGAAATCGGAATGTGTCGATTGTACACAACATAAAAACGCATCAAAACAGCACGTAACTGAATAGTTTTTTTTTATATATAGCCTTGGGGTTCGGACCTATGATTTGAGCGCGCGCAACCATGCGCACACGAGCGCACAGAACAATTCAGGACAACTGTTGTGGGAAAAAACTGCATTGAAATACATGCAAAACTTCGCGAGATATTAGCGATTATGTGTTTCGGGGGTTGAACCCCGTAACTGGCGCGACCTTGACCTTAATGTAAAACTAAATACATCAGTGGATAGCTTGCATCTTGGCAAACTAGTATACCAAATTTGATGATGATAGACTGAATAGTTTTTGAGAAAAACGGACGAATAGCCGGACGGATGGAAGCACGACGGACGGACGGACACCGGACGGACGGACGGACCAGACAAAAACAATAGTTCCCCGAACCTTCGGCTCGGGGACTAAAAATAGAAAACAATACTTCCCCTCTACAGTCCAATGCGTAAATATGCAAATAAATGCACAGACAACAACAAACACGAGCTGAATAATAATAATAATAATGATGTGTTGTCGTTGTTTACTCATTTGCAAAGACAACACTCAAAAGAAACAAACGGTCAAAGATGGAAATAATATTATTTTCTTTAATCGTTTTTTTCTACGGTTGGTGCCATGCCAGAAATGGTGTGGGTCAGGTCACTTCCTTTCTCTTGTGTACTTCTTGTCTGTTTTTCGTTTGTTTGTTTGTTTTTGTATAGGTAAAGTGCAATATAAATGTACTGTTATTATTATTATTATTTATTATTATTATATATTATTTTTTTTTTTTTTTTTTTTTTTTCAATAATGGGATCGAGATCCGATCTGACTGAACAGTATGCGAGCGCACGTGCTTGTTTTGGCGTATAATATTAAAAAATAATATATATATTATTTTGAATGTAGGGTTACGTGTATGGATGGACACGAATACCTTAGTGGATGGGTGGGTGGGTGAACGTGGGACCCTGAGAGAGAGAGAGAGAGAGAGAGAGAGAGAGAGAGAGAGAGAGAGAGAGAGAGAGAGAGAGAGAGAGAGAGAGAGAGAGAGAGAGAGAGAGAGAGAGAGAGAGAGAGAGAGAGAGAGAGAGAGAGAGAGAGAGAGAGAGAGAGAGAGAGAGAGAGAGAGAGAGAGAGAGAGAGAGACAGAGACATAGACAGATACAGAGATTGAGACAGGGATTGTGAGTTTTCATGTGTGTGTGTGTGTGTGTGTGTCAGCTTCTAAGATCCTTTCCTCTGACCATTTTGCCGTCCTCGCCTTTCTGAATCTGTCCCAAACTCCCAGCAATAAACGTACGGTCACACGCCGCAATCTCAAGTCTATAGATATTGATACTTTCAGTTCAGAGGCAACAGAACTCCTTTCTAACATGAGCGTTTCAGACGATCCTGCCTCGACTTTTAATTCAACTATGAGTAACTTGCTTGATAAACACGCTCCCCCATCCACTCGTGTTGTGCCCGATCGTCCCTGCGCTCCCTGGTACACGCCTGAACTTAGAGTAAGTAAACGCACTAGTCGTAAGGCTGAGCGTCAGAGGCGGGCCTCAAAACTAGAAATACATCGTCAGATTTATCAGTTTCTCCGCAACATCTTCACTCTTCTTCTGGCCAAGGCAAAAACAAACTATTTTTTATCTAAAATTCTTGAAGCCAGCACAACAAAGGTCCTGTTTTCCACCATGTCTGATCTCCTAGGGACTAAAACATCAAGTCCTCTGCCATCAAATATCAGTCCAGACAAACTGCCAGAAGCCTTTTCCTCCTTCTTCTCCACCAACATTATCGATCTACGATCACAAATCGACTCTATACCTTTTCAACCAACTATTCCAGACCCATCGTTCACTGGTGTCCCCCTTCTCTCTTTCAAGCCGGTGTCTGAGACCGAAGTTCTTTCTACTCTGAAAGAAATGCATTTTAAATCCTGTGATCTTTACCCCATCCCAGCCTATCTTTTCTCACAAATCTATCAACACCTTCTGCCATCAATCACCAACATCATCAATTCTTCTTTAGTTTCAGGTGTGTTCCCTTCTGCTTTCAAAACCGCTCTTGTAAGGCCCCTTCTCAAGAAGAACAATCTGGATCCCAATAATCTGAAAAACTACAGACCTGTATCTAACCTCCCGTTTCTCTCCAAACTCCTAGAGAAGACTGTTCTGAAACACCTTAATGATCATCTATCCTCAAACAATCTTCACCATCCTTATCAGTCTGCCTATAGAGCCAACCACAGTACTGAAACGGCCCTTGTTCAAATCGTCAATGACCTCCTACATGCTTCTGATGCTGGTCAGATCTCTCTTTTGGCACTTCTTGATCTCTCTGCTGCATTCGATACTATAGACCACTCCATTCTTCTGTCTCGTCTTGAACATACTTTTGGGATTAATGGCCCCGCTCTTTCTTGGTTCTCCTCTTACCTCTCTGATCGTTTTCAATCAGTTCTGGTCAATGGTCGTCAGTCTGAACAGGTTAGGCTTTCTTGTGGAGTGCCCCAGGGGTCTGTGCTTGGTCCTGTCTTGTTTACTTTGTATACGTCACCTCTTGCCAATGTCATCGACCAACACAACATGAAACATCACTTCTATGCAGATGACTCACAGCTCCAAAATAGTACAACTCCTGAAGATATAGATTCCATTCTTTCAGAAAGTAACAACTGCTATATTGATATTCAAAACTGGATGGTTCAAAATAAACTTCAATTAAATGGTGAAAAAACCGAAGCAATGCTTGTAGGGACAAAAAACAAACTAGCCTCTGTTTCCATAGAGTCAATCCAACTGGGTAACAATATCATTCCCCTCTCAGA
>CM065689.1:50449201-50451701 GCA_017654935.2 Phymorhynchus buccinoides | reverse complement strand
AAAATTGCATTGGTAAAAGTAAAGATGTGCCCTCCTCCCCCCTCTTACATTTCTCAGCTCTCCCCACATTTTCACACCTGCCTTTCTTACCAAACATTAAGCTGTATCTGATCAGCTTTTTGTTTTGGCTAATTATCTTTGTTGAATAACACAACAGCCGCGGAGCATTTGTCACGGTCCTGGTTCATTGCGGGGGTTTTCCGTCTTGCCTTTATCTTCTACTATTATTGAATGCACGTGTTTAATTATGTAAATGGATGAAAATTAGTATTAAATATAGCAAACGATAGAGGATGAAGTACTCAATCTGAAGAAAGAAAGGCAAGACTGAAAAAATGGAAAGAACCGAGAAATGGAGGAGAGGGAGGGAGAGGAGCATCTTTACCTTTACCAAACCATTCTTGTATCCTTTTTTGTTGCAGAGTTGTGAGCGTTTAAAGATGGAAATGTGCTGTCGGCCATTTTTTAGAAAATGCATCAACCTACTAATTCCAAAGCACTTTTTTGGAACATACTCGTAACTCAAAATTGATTTTTCTTTTTAATGAGACTTTTGACTTTGCAAGCTTTTTGTGAGAAACTAGCCCAGCAACTTGATGTCCCTTTCGTGGTGCTGGGTCACATAATTATATGCTTTCATGACGTGAATACGAAGGCGGGACACCGAGAAACAAAATATGTGTCAAGAAAGAAATGCTCAACAGACAGAACACTTAGACTTGATTCAAATAAATGATGATGCATAAGACGAACAGACGAGTAGGAAGTTTGGGTGGTGGTGGTGTGGGGAGTGAACAAGGCTTTAAGTCGAGCAGCGCCACGCCAGAACTTCCAATACTAGCTTGCTGTTCAGCGTGAAGCTTATTTAACTCAGCAGTGCCAGTGACAACAACAACAAATCGAGTTAGGGGAAGACGGGGTAAAAAGCGCATGGGCGGGTAAGAAGCCCACCCCAATTATCTCATGAAATAAAGAAAATTTCAGTCAAATTTGCCCATGAGACGAATGCTAGACATTAACGCTCGTCTCATGGGCAAAATGAGACTGAAATTTGCTTCAATTCATGAGATAATTGGGGTGGGCTTCTTACCCGCCCATGCGCTTTTTACCCCGTCTTCCCCTACCTGCTTCCGGTTGGATTATTTCATTGCTCAACCCGAACTAGCCCTGACAGCTTAAACAAAATGAAGGCGTTCAGTCGAACACTTTTATTGCTGGCACTGTCTCTCATAAATAGTTCGTTTTACCCGTCCAACAAACGTGACAAGCCTGCCTGCAGGATAGTCCATTTTCTTGATTTTCGAGCACAGTGTTGGCCGAACTAAGTTAATTATTTTGTGGAACGCACTTGTTATTCTGCAGGGTGGTTCGTCCCGGGTATAGTTTCTCTAGATAACGGTCGCCGCGCGTATAACGCTTACGCCAAACGGGGCCACGAAACACTTTAGAAAAAGTTTGCGGAAAACTATTACAAGCTCTTGTCTGATTGGTCCCCTAAACAGTATTAGTTTAAACAAACTTTAATGGACCAATCAACAACAAGAAATGTATTCACCCCCTATTAGTTCCGGATAGTTCGCCGCTTGCTCGGTGTTTGGCAAGAACTAAACCCCACGCGAACTATCGGCAAACGAAGGGTGTTTCTTAGACCGTTTTTGCCGATTTGAGCGAGCGCAACGTAACGTTAGCCCTTGTGAAACGACCCCCTGTTGTTTGCATTCACAGTTGGGAAGTGAAACATTGCTGGGCTGTTGCTGCGTGTTTAGATATACAGAGGTGATTCGTTTTGTCCTTGTTGCTTGGCGAGTTACGGAGCTTCAGATTGTCATCGAGCCCGGGTCATTGACCCATTGTGATGGTGATTTGACTCCTCATTTTATGCAGCCAGAGGTCATCCGACCCACGACGTCTGCAATAAAATTTAGGTTTAATACTGCAGTGACACATTATTGACCCATTATTTTGGAAATTTACCCATCATTGTTTGAACCATTTGTTTGAACAGTATGTCGAGGAAGTGTTGCCGTCTCCTAGATCTAGGTCATTTCTGTACCGAGTTATTAAAATGTGTTTCAAGAATCCATTTTCCGACATGTCACTTTTGAAGTAGATAAACATAATATTGTTTTCCATTGTTGTTGTTGTTGTTGAAAAGAATTAAATTACTATAGCCAAAAAAGGCCTTTCGGAAATCAAGCCTTCAAACGTCTGTTTATTGAGGATGTATCGGGACGGGCTACCCTATATCTACAGTTGTTAGTGTTGCCTGCTTCTCTTTTCCGACAATGACTGCCAGATAGCAGAGGGGGTAGCTGCTATTCCAGCGGGATGGGTTAAACTTTGTTATAGCGAAAAAGCCTTGCCCAGGGTGCATCTCCACTCTCTCGGCCAAAGGGATTTCTTCTTCTTCTTCTTCTTCTTCTTCTTCGCCTCAGGCAGCCAACTTCATCACGTTGAAGATTCTGCTGCACTTTATGGGGTAGTACGAAAAGGAAAGGAA
>CM065689.1:50436701-50441701 GCA_017654935.2 Phymorhynchus buccinoides | reverse complement strand
ATTTTATTATTTGTATGTATTGGAACATGCATGATACGTTTGATTGCATATGTGTGGACTTTCTCCATATGTATATTATTTAACAAACCCCAGACCTCTGATGCGTACATCAACATTGGCTGTATCTGCGTATCAAAAAGCTTCCAAACTAATTTTACATCCATCGAATTTTGTTTTTTCATTGTTCTAATAATATCAATTACCCCTTTCTTACCTTTCCTATACATTTCCATCCAACATTTGTTCAAACTTAGCTTTGTAGTAAAAAAAAACCACTCCAAGATATTTGTAACTGTTAGTAACTTTGAATTCTGATTCACCATAGAACCATCTCTCATGTCGTGCTAAATGTCTACCCTTACGAAAAACCATTACATTAGCTTTCAACTGTAACCTATCTGACTCTCTCTTTAATGTATCCAATTGACTTTACAATCTAGCAGGTGTATCAGAAAGCAGAATGATATCATCAGCAAATAACATCAAAAACAGTTCAGTAACACCAGGTAACATTTGCATTCCATGTTTGCCCTTCTTTGTTATTTCCATGGCAAGTTCATTAATGAAAAAAGCAAAAAGGTGCGGTCTAAGTAAGCACCCCTGTTTTACGCCCTTTGGACTACTAAAATAATCAGTATAAATACCTTTCTCACGCACACACGCCAGAACAGACTTATACATTCCTTTAAGGGCCGCATACAATTTACCATTAACACCGCTGTTTCTTAAAACATGCCATAACACATTTCTATTGATGGAATCGAACGCATTTTGAAAATCAACGAAGGCCACATATAATTTATATTTCTTAAACAAATATTTATGTACGAAAGAGAGAGAGAGAGAGAGAGAGAGAGAGAGAGAGAGAGAGAGAGAGAGAGAGAGAGAGAGAGAGAGAGAGAGAGAGAGAGAGAGAGAGACAGAGACAGACAGAGAGACAGAGACACAGAGACAGAGAGACAGAGAGATAGAGAGGGACAGAGAGTCAGAGACAGAGAGACAGAGATAGAGAAAAGTCAGACTGAATAGGGAACCGACAGAGGCAGAAGCGAAGATAAGAAAGACACGAAGAAGAAGAGACAGCACAGAGGCCCGTAGAGACAGAGGTAGTTGGAAGGAGGGTACTGTCCTGCTTGGTAAAGATGTGATAGAGGAACAAAAAGGGCTAGATGGCTCTAGGCCCTCTTGGCACTGACATCCTTGGTCTTCTGGATATATCCCAAGACAAAGAAGAAGAAGAAGAAGAAGAAGATGATGAATAGGAAAGGGCAGGTAATGAAATTAGGCACTGTCTCCTTCTCATTTCCTGACCTTTCATTGACTTCCCACAGCTTCTTCTTCTTCTTCTTTTTCTTCTTCTTCTTTTGTTTCTTCTTTTTCTTCTTCTTCTCCTTCTTCTTCTCTTCTTCTTCTTCTTCTTCTTCTTCTTCTCCTCCTCCTCCTCCTCCTCCTCCTCCTCCTCCTCCTCCTCCTCCTCCTCCTTCTTCTTCTTCTTCTTCTTCTTCTTCTTTCTTCTTCTTCTTCTTCTTCTTCTTCTTCTTCTTCTTCTTCTTCTTCTTCTTCTTCTTCTTCTTCTTCACCTCCTACTCCTCCTCCTTCTTCTTCTTCTTCTTCTTCTTCTTCTTCTTCTTCTTTTCCTCCTCTTCCTCCTCCTCCTCCTCCTCCTCCTCCTCCTTCTTCTTCTTCTTCTTCTTCTTCTTCTTCTTCCTCCTCCTCCTCCTCCTCCTCCTCCTCCTCCCCCCTCCTCCTCTTCTTCTTCTTGCATCCCCCCAAAAAAACTCCCATTCCCACTCCCACACCCACACAATTAGTCATGTCCTCTCTTCTTTTCTTATTAAGTAATCTAATTTCCCATCCAGGTTTACTTACTGTTTCACTCTTTTCTCACTACCTTCCCTTGTCCAGTGTTACTAGTTTTGTCTCATATTTCTAAAACCGTTCATACAATCTTGCTGAAATGTTGCTGCATTTCTGTGTGGGGGAAAAAGCGAGAAAATAAACAACAAAATCATTGTTTATTGTTTTCGGTGGCAAGACGTACAATATAAGCAGTGTAAGCAGAGGTTGTTGAAATGGTAAACATGTGAGAAATGTTTAAGATGGATTGAAGCGAAAGATCGGGCATTTATTTGTATCCCCCTGTCTCTTATAGTATCAAGAGTGTTCTATTCTTATAAGTGTGTACATTTTGACGTCCACCATAATTCAGGCTGGTTTTCAAGCTAGCTCCGTCTTTGCTATCATCCGAGATGGTACGGCAATAGAATGTACAAGTACTATTCCAACTCCAACTCGAATTACCTCATTTGTGTTAAATGGCCACCCTGACGGATGAGTTTTTGTAAGAAACGCGTCCAGATCACCTGCAAAACACCCTTTACAGAGATTGCAACACTCACTTTGAAATTAAACCGTCAAATCGATGATTCCTCCTTGGCGGAGGTGCTGGAAGTCAAATTATTTCACCCAAAGAGAAGACGTGTGCCGTCTCTTTTCTAATGGCCGCCTACGTTTAGACCAAATCGTTTGCACGAAATATCCGCAATACAAGCCTTTTTTCTTTTCTTTTTAAATTGTATACAGATTATCTAAAGGAGTTTCGCTCACAACAAAGGAAATAGATCCTTTGTTTTTACTGCACTACAAAAAAAGAAAATTCTTCAACCACAATGAGTGACCTTCACCCACCCCATCCAAAATGGCTACTCTCTCCAGCATCTCTGCCAAGGAGGAATCGCCGTTTTGACGGTTTCATTTCTAGGAAACCAGAGCAAAGTGAGTGTTCCGATCCTTGAAAAGGCTGTCTTTCTGGTGATCTCGACGTGTTTCTTGTAAACACTCATCCGTCAGGGTCCACCTTTAAGAGGTTTGAACACCAGCACTGGCAAATATTTCCGAATCAAATTTCTTAGTCTTTGATACTAGAAAGCACGAACCACTTTCGTTAATTGTTTTGTTTAATATGTAGGTGTGTGTTTTTTACCAAAAAAATGATGACAGCAACAAAGAAGTCAACACAAAATATCTCCCTTTTTTCTGAAAAAGGCAAGTCATTATGATTTCGGCGATTAGTGCGTTTATTCTTCCAGTGTGACAAGACTATTGGCAGAAACTAATTGACGTAGCTGTGATATTCCATCATCGAAGGTTAATTAAAAATGAACGGGGGGGAGAAGAAGTGGGTTGTAGGGGGGGGGGGTATGTTAAAACATTGAGGGATGCTGGTTTCCGTTCCTAATTCTGCTGCCAGAAATGGGGAGATGAAAACACTGTTTTCGCTGCTGCTGCTGCTGCGCTAATTTTTTGTAACGGTCGTTGTAATTAAAACTGACGAGGTAGTGGTTTCTATTGGCCACTGCAACGACTGCCTTTTGCAAGAGTCAATGCCCTTTCGTAGATGCTTGGGTACTGACCAGCAAGGTCTTAACTCTTGCCACTAACTAGTTTTTTTTAGTGGGTTTTTTTGTTTTGTTTTTTGCCACTAACTCTAGTTGAGGCCACTGCAATGACTGCCTTTTGCAAGAGTGAATGCCCTTTTGGGTACTGACCAGCAAGAGCTTAACTCTCGCCACTAACTCTAGTTGAGGCCACTTCAATGACTGCCTTTTGCATGCTTGGGTACTGACCAACAAGGGATTATCACTCGCCAATAACTCTAGTTGAGGCTACTGCAATGACTGCCTTTTGCCAGAGTGAATGCCCTGTTGGGTACTGGCCACCAGCAAGGGCTTAACTCTCGCTGTCAAGGGCGTTAATAACCCTAGTTGCAGTGGCCAATAGAAAGGAGGAAAATGGAGTGGGTTCTTTTTTTGGTAAATGAAAGCTTTAAAGACCTCGTGACGCGCCACGGTTACGTCCCTTGGTTTTTTCTGGGTTGCTGTGACCCACATTCGAATTTCCCCATATTCAAATTGAGGCTGCTCTTTAAACTGATGTGTCGCTTTCAATTTGGGGTAATGGAGTCAGACTTGGTCAAAACAAGATTTATGTCCAGTTATAAGAGGGAAAACACGTGAATCCCGTGATTTTGACACGTGATCGGGTGGATCTTTAAGGATACATGTTTGTTCTCAAGAAATGAGTCAAACAGTGAAGGGGGTGGTTAAGAATGGAATATCCAATTCGTGTTAGAGTTCTGTTGCAATTTTGGTTTGCTGGGTGGTTGATTAACTAACTGATTGGTTGGATGGTTGGATGCTTGGTTGGTCACGTAATTAATTAGTTGATTGGTTGGCTGGTTGTTTCGGTTGGTCACGTAACGCCAAAATAATGGGTGGCGCTGCGCTTGCGACGACGCGCCCTCCAGGTGGGAGCAACCCGAATTTCAAAATACAAAAGCAAAAATATACCAAGCTCCAAATATCTCAAAGTTTCTATTTCCAAGAAACACGTTTAAAATGTGATGCAAAACAGAAATGCCAGGGTATTTTTATTTCAGACTTTTCAGTCAATTAGTCAATGAAGCAAGCAAGTAAGCCATTAATTAGTCAATCGGACAACGCTTTATTCTTGCGCTCAATTATCGTTATTATAGAACATGTAGTTGTAAGCTATCAATGGCGCAACATCAATGGCACAGCAGAAAGATTTGAACAAGTTGACCAACATCAACCATTGATCAGGAATCCGTAGCCGTAACCCGATTTTGGCTTAAATAGCAGTGTTACTTCGTACTCTCCAGACTAGATTACTGTAATTCCCTTCTTGCTGGCTGCCCACAAACTGTTCTCGATAAACTTTTTTTTTTTAAACCAATGCTGCTCGCCTTGTACTGAGGTGCTCCAAATTCTCTCATTCTACCCCTATGCTTGAATCTCTTCACTGGCTTCCTGTTGGAAAGCGTATCGACTACAAGCTCTCTATGCTCTGTTACAAGTCCCTGAATGGTCTTGCTCCTTCTTATCTCGCTGATCTCCTGAACCTTTACACACCTCTTAGACAGTTACGCTCCTCTTCTGACACTTCTCTCCTCCAGATCCCTCGTTACCGCACCAGGACTC
>CM065689.1:50399201-50404201 GCA_017654935.2 Phymorhynchus buccinoides | reverse complement strand
TCGATTCCCCCCCCGCGCTTTGGACTTCAGAAGTCGCTCAAAATATAAAGTTGGGGATCAGTTTCTCCACAGCAGCTTAAGGACCCGGCACGTCACGTGTCATATTCCCTCTTATGTTAGGAGGATTTCTTAAAGATACACTGACGCGCCACGATTAAGTCCCTTGTTTTTTCTAGGTAGCTGTGACCCACATAGAATTGTTGTTGTTGTTGTTTTTTGTCCCCAAGTTCAAATTGAAGCTGCTCTTTAAAATGATATTTCGCTTTGAATTTAGGGGCATTTGTGTGTGAGACCTGGTCAAAACAAGATTTATTTCCAGCTATAGGAGGGAAAACACATGAAACCCGTGATTTTGACACGTGATCTGGTGGCTCTTTGAGATTCCTTACTAGCTATAAGAGGGAAAACACGTGAAAACCGTGATTTTGACACATGATCTGGTGGCTCTTTGAGATTCCTTACTAGCTATAAGAGGGAAAACACGTGAAAACCGTGATTTTGACACTCGACGTGGTGGGTCTTTAAAGGACACCGACTGTGACATTTGTGTGGCACGATTTTCGTAACAGTCTACTGTCTAAACACATCTGATGAAATCCTACTAGCTTTGTTCACTATTATTTGTAGTTCCCCGTACACGAATCCGCATGAAATATCTGTATTTTTGTGTCAGACATTAATTGTATGTAATTCGTGCATTCGGGTCTACATGAGTACAATGAACGGAAACAGTAGAATTATTTTTGTTTGTGGCTCAAGCCACAAACCTATAACTCACTTTGTCTGTCGGTCGGTCGGTCGGTCCAAAATTGTCGCACATTTTAACAAAATTGTCGCACTTCAAATCGAGGCTACACTTCAAATTGAGGCCGCACTTTAAAATGATGTATTTTAAAAGCGTACAAAATAATAAACATACGTAATACAGACACTACAACAGACACGACGAGTATGCGGTGCTTCTTTCGATGAGTAAAAGTAGGATACATAGTTTTAAATGTTTTCCAAAAGATATAAAAAGTTACCAAATGGTGCAGAGATAACATTCTGGTTTACAGATTAAAATTATTGAAAAGCCAGGGGAGGTGACTCATGATTGGAGTGGTAAAAATAGACCGCGTGCCACAAACTATTGCGATTCCGCGCTTGTTTTTAGACGGAAGTATTTCACGTGAACCTTGACTCGCAGACATCGTCACAATCGGATCGCAGTCGGATCGCAGTCGGATCGCATCGTATGCAGTGTTTCTGTCCCCTTAGAGTTTTTTCTTTTGCGATCCTAATTTATTGAGGCCATTCGTGACCCCGCAACCACGAAAGGGACATTAAGTGTCAAACTGACCATTCTGAGAGAATTATACGTTTAAAAGCTTCAGAAAATTATATTGCTACTGATATAAGAACCATTCTTGTATCTTTATCCATTCCAGAGTTATGAGCATTTAACCCTTTCACCGCCAATGTCGCATTTTTGCACCACAATGATTTAAAACCCATGTCATTAAAAGCCTTAAAATCAGGATCTGCTATTCAGTGATTTTGGGTTCTTAATTTTTTTTTAGGTAAGGATAGGCCTTATTTTAAACATGTCACAGAGGAATCCCCAATATTTCAGAGAAAATACTTCCTCAGTTTAATACTAAAATGTTGGCTTAAAAACTGCTGGCGGCGAAAGGGTTAAAGTCAATTGTAGGGTGAGCGTCGGTCATTTAGAGAAAACACAGTCCAGAGTCTAGCCTAGCTGAAGAAAATGCATTGTCCTACTCGTTTCAAAGCACTTATAAGACCATTTAGAGACCATATTAAAGATTGTCCTTTATAAATATGAAAGATGAGATGTCAGAGAACTCGAAAATACCCATAGCGCAAAATTGACACCAAAAATTAGATTTTTGACTTTGCAAGCCTGTTGTGACAAACTAGCCCATCGACTTAATGTCCCTGTCGTGGTGCTGGGTCACATTTTGTGCTGATATACGCTAGTCTCTCTCTACACATGCACCTTTTTGTTATCAAAGAATAGCGTAGGCCTAAATAGTCTTTGATGTAGTTTGGTCTTGCACGTGCAATCTTCCCGTGCTCCTCCAACCGGTCTGAAAGGATATTGTCACGTGGGTGCGCTAAAACTCCGATGGGAAATACATACAGGGGAGGGTCGGGGGGTGGGGGGTGAGGGAGGCGGTTTTGTCGACACCATCTACAAACACTTTTCAATATAGGAAGAAAGTTAGGTTTTACGTCCACTGAGCTGCAAAACAGCACAACCAACCATCATTCAACGCTCTGAACAGATCCTGGACATACCAGGTCCGATCAAAGTATAGACAATAACTGATTTTTCTTTGTGGCACAAGCCACAAACCTATAACTCACTTTGTCGGTCTGTCGGTCGGTCCAAAATTGTCGCGCATATTGTAAAAGAGAAAGAAAAGCGTGCCACAAACGATTGCGAATCCGCGCTTGTTTCAATATAGGACGCAAAGCAAACGGTAAACAAACGCGCTCTGAAATAAGTCTCTGTGACTAGAATATACCATAATACCAAAATACCAAAATACCAACATCACTTTGTGATTGTTCTTTACTGGAGTGCATGGTCTCTGATCCAGTGACGTTGCAGTCTATATCAGATTTATTTCTTCTTTTTTCACTACTTCTTGCAATCTTTCCCCATTTTTTCTCCTTCTTCCCCCTTCATCCTTCCCAGCCACCAAATATCTCCCTTTCCTTCCTCCCCCCGCCTCCATCACCCACCCTTCTTCCCTCCCTCCGTCAAACCCTCAACTTTTTTCTTTTTTTTTAAGAAAAGAAAAAAAAAGAATCACTACTCTCTTCCGAAAGTGGCGAATCTTTTTTTTTTTCATCATCTTAATTTATATCTTTTTTTTTCATCTTGCACACTCTTCTCTCTCTCTCTCTCTCTCTCTCTCTCTCTCTCTCTCTCTCTCTCTCTCTCTCTCTCTCTCTCTCTCTCTCTCTCTCTCTCTCTCCTCTCTCTCTCTCTCTCCTCTCTCTCTCTCTTCGTCTACAGGAAAGTTAAAGGGCAGTTGATTGATTGTTTATTAGTCTGATTTATATATTAATTGATAATATGAACTGATTTATTTATTGATAGTTTGATTATCTATCACATGACTAGTAGATTGGTTCATGTTTAAATCGTCAACTGTGGCTGGTTAGGTTGATCCATGTATTTATTTGTAGATAGATTATTCCTCAGATTATAGTTTGATTTGTTTATGTTGATACATAGTAGCTGATTGATTGCTGAGTATTATTTTCTATTATTATTTCACAAATAATGGTTGATTGTTTGCTTAACTGTTGAATAAGATGATGGGTATTCTATTTGTTTATTTGTTTAACTACTTATTTACTTATTTCTGTGTTTAGTCATCCATGTATTTGGTGTGTTGGTTTGTTGGTCTATTCATTATTTCCTTGGTTGTTTGTGTTTGCATTTCCAATGATGGAATGTTTTGATAAAAATGTTATTATGCCTTATGTAATCCCCCTCCCCCCTCTCTCTCTCTCTCAATCTCCATCCGTTGTTGTTGTTGTTGTTGTTGTTGTTGTTGTTGTTGTTGTTGTTGTTGTTGTTGCCGCTGCCGTCGTTCCCGTCCTCCGTCGCCGCTGTTGTTCTCTCCTCCAGCTTCCTTTGTTTCTTCTTCATCTTCACCTTGTCTCCCTTTTCCTGTTTCTTCTTTCCCTTTTCCCCTCCTCCTCATTCTGTCCCTCCATCTCTCCTCCTCCTCTTCTTCGCTTTTCATCTTCTTCTTTTTTTTCATTTTCCATCTTTCTTTCTTTCCTGTCCTTTTATTTCTCTCTTTTTCTTTTTCCTTTCCTCATTCTTATTTTTCTTTCCTTCTCCTCTTTTTGTCTGCATTCTTGTTTGTAGCATTTGTTTTTCTTAGTCTGTTTTTTTTCTTCTTTCTCCCTCATTTCTTCTTTTTTTTCTTCTTCTTTTTCTCTACCCCTCCCCCCCCCCCCCCTCCCCCCATCCCTCAACTTATGAACTTCTTCGACTTCTTCTTCATTAGACATTTCCTGGGGCAATCCCCTTCAGTCGCTACATACAGTGTTGTTGGGTTTGTGTGGTTTTTCCCCGAGTCTTCTGTACAATTTGTAGAGTTGGAGAGAGAGAGAGAGAGAGAGAGAGAGAGAGAGAGAGAGAGAGAGAGAGAGAGAGAGAGAGAGAGAGAGAGAGAGAGAGAGAGAGGGAGGGGGGGGGGGGGGAGAGAGGGAGAGAGAGAGAGAGAGAGAGAGAGAAAGACAGAGACAGAGACAGAGACAGACAGATGGACACAAAAACAGAGAGAGAGAGAGAACGAGAGAGAGAGAGAGGGAGAAAGGGGAGAGCGAGATATAGAGACAGATAGACGGACAGATTGGCATAAAGACAGAGAGAGATGGGGGGGGGCAGAAAGAAAGGGGAGAGAGAGACATAGAAACAGACAGACAGGTGGGGACAAAGACACAGAGAGAGAGAGAGATAGGGAGGAAGAGAGAGAGAGAGAGAGAGAGAGAGAGAGAGAGAGAGAGAGAGAGAGAGAGAGAGCGAGACGGAGAGAGAAAGAGAACAATGAACAATGAACAGTGCTGTACTGCACTGGGCCATATGTCCATGTCAAATGGGACAGCGGGGAAGTGTCAGCATCAAGGCGAGAGAGAGAGAGAGAGAGAGAGAGAGAGAGAGAGAGAGAGAGAGAGAGAGAGAGAGAGAGAGAGAGAGAGAGTTAGTTCAGCATAATAATAATAATAATAATAATGTTGCTCTGTCATAGATAGCTTCACTTGTCCGACCGACAAAAAAACACATATCGAAAAAGGACGATCCAGACCTTACTCCCAACACTTCAACTGAGTGATACTATCATGAGTATGCAAAGAAGAACGCTGGGAAGAAAAGAAAAGAGACAAGAAAAACAAACACACAGACCGATGATAAACAGGCACAGCTTACAAAGTCACATACAAGTAGCTCCACCACCCGGCGTTGC
>CM065689.1:50381701-50384201 GCA_017654935.2 Phymorhynchus buccinoides | reverse complement strand
ACGAGTTTGAGGTTCGAGATGATTTGAGCGCGAAGCGATCCGAGAGCATGAGGAGGGACAGAACAATTCAGGAGAGAGAGTGTTATAGACCAGATAGAGAGACCATTCATCAAGAAGGGGGAAAGACAAGAGGGGACCACTTGCAGGAAAATATAGATGGAAAACTTTGAGGAGTGAGATATTAGGAGATGATGTGACAGGGATTGAGAAGAGGCATTAGTTAACGTGGTGAAGGGTAGAAATCAGAGAACAGAGAGAGAGAATGAGAGAGAGAGACATGATTGCAACAAGAGATGAGAAGGTAAGCAGATACATCAGTGGGAGGGGGAGAGAGGAGGCAGACTAGTAGACCAAAGATGGAGATGATAGACACCAGAATGTATTTGGAGAACGACGGACGGAGGGAGGAGACGAGAGAGACGGAGGAACGCGGACGATGAGAGAGGACGTGGGAGGGAATTGAGGCACGGAGACGAGGGACCAGAGGAGATTGAGAGAGGACGAGAGAGCTGAAGGCGAGAAGACAGAGTAAAAAAGGAGATAGGAGACGAGCGAGGAGGAAAAAGGTACCTACGACCATGACACGACAACACTTCGCTCCCCAAGCTTCCTCAGGGGTGTGAGCTTGGCCATATTGAGAGAGTTGCAGAGAGAGGGGGGAGTGGCCTTGAGAAGAGAAGGAGACGAATGTTTGGAGAGAGAGACAAGAAAGTGAAGAAGGGAAGAGAGATGAACCTGAGTTACAACTGAGGAAGAGAGAGAGAGAGAGAATGATAGAGAGGGGGAGAGAGAGAAGTGAGATGAGAGTGAGAGAAGATGAGCAACTTGAAATAAAGTCATAGAGCCAGACACATACCAATTAGAGAGAGAGAAGATTCAGAGAAATTTTGCGAAAGACAAAAAAGAGATTAAGGGAGGGAGGACGAAAGAGAGTTTAACAAGACGAGACATTTAAATTACAAAATTACAAAAATGGTAACAATTTCTTCGTATAATGTTTTTCCAAATAGGAAGAGGGCAAGAAAACATGACAATTTTGATGAGAGGAGAGATAGCGACCAGACTAGAGAAGAGCAAGAGAAATTGATGAAGAGAACGATAACTTCAAGGGGAATAGAGAGGTTTTATTCGCAGACGAGACGGATGAGAGGACAGGAGGAGAGTACACACCAATCATGGTTTGATAGATTTCAGAGATCGGACGAGTATGTGTGGACAGTTGTGAGCGAGATCGAGTACACAAAGAACCAAGCGAGAGAGAAGAGGAGATGAGGAGAAGCGCAGAAGAAGAGAGAGAGGGAGGGAGCGAGAGCATGGGAGAAGAGTTGAGAGGAATGGAGAGACAGACATGAGATGAGAGAGAGAGGAAGAGAGGAGGTGATGAGATGAGGACCGGGATGAGAGAGGGAGCCAGACAGGGAAGAGCGAGTAGGTGACAGGGTCAAGAGTTAAGGAGCGAGATAGAGAGAGGAGAATGGATGGAGATAGAGAGAGTGATGGAGGTGAGGTGAGATAAGAGAGACGTAGAAAGGAGTGAGAGAGAGATAGAGATCCGAAGGAGATGAGAACAGATGAGAGAGAGTGACAATCGAAGAGAGAGGACTAAGAAGATGAGAGGAGAGAGGGAGGAATGAGAAGAGAGAGATGATGAGAAGAGACGACTGAGAGAAGATGAGAGAGAGGAGAGAGACGCATATGCTTGAGCTGTGTTATGATACGAGCTGATGCCGAATGAGAGAGAGTTTAATGTAGGAGTTAGAGAATGCAGGCCTATTAGCGATTTGATGAACGAGAGTAGAGATGACGAACAGAAGAACGAACCAAGAGGTAGTTTGGAAGAGAGATGATATGCGTTTGAGTAGGAGGTTCTCCCACTCACCGGACACGGATGTGTATACCACCCTTCCTCAGTTATTTTGTTTGATATTTTTTTTGTTATTTTTTTATTTGTATTGTTACCCAAGGAACCATGTGATATTGTTAGATAATTGGTAGAGAGTGTATGGATTTCTTATGATTTGTTAGGAGATGTATGAAGGGTTTATTTTTGTTTGAGTATGTTTATACTGTATGAAGAGAGGAGATTGAGTATTTGGGAGAGAGTATCTTTTGAGAACCGATCTATTGAGTGTAGTTGAGTAGTTTTTTTTTTTGGGTGATGAGGAATTGTTAGATTGAGATGTGATGTTGTAGTGAGAGAGTTTTTTTTTTGAAGTTTGATTTTGTTTACTGACATGAGTATTGAAGACATTTGATGTAGTCCACTACAGTATTGAATTTTGCTACACCTTCTTGGAGTGAGTATGATTATGAGGGATATAGATTAGAGAGAGGGATTTGTAGGAATTTTATTTTTTTTTAGAGACGAGAGCGAGACGAGAGTGATTTTGTTTTTGTTGTGTTGATTGTAGAGAGAGTTTGAGAGATGGTGCGGAGTACCTGTTTATGAGTCTTGTCTATTTTTTTGACTGTGTGATGAGTGTATTTTTTCTATGTTTTA
>CM065689.1:50349201-50376701 GCA_017654935.2 Phymorhynchus buccinoides | reverse complement strand
AAGAAAAAAGAAGAAAAAAACAGAAAAAGAAAAGAAAGAGAAGAGAAAGAAAAATAAAAAGAAGAAAAAGAAAAGAGAAAGGGAAAAAAAAGGGAGAGAAAGAAAGAAGCAAGAAGGAGAAAGAAAGAGAGAAAAGAAAGAAAAAGACAGAGAAAGGGGGGGAAAAAGGAAGATAGACAAAAAGGAAAAAAAGAGGAAAAATGGAAAAGAAGGAAAGGAAGAAGAGAAGGAGAAGAAGGAAAAAGACAGGAAAGAGAAAATGGAAAAAAAGAAAACAGCGAAAACAGAAAGGAAAGAGAGAAAAAGAAGGAACGTAGAGAAATGAAAGGAAAAGAGAACAAAGAAAAAAGGGAAGAGAAAGTGAAAAGAAAGTGCAGAGAAAAAAAAAGGGAAAAAAGAAGAGAAAAGAAAGAAAAAAAAAGGAAAAAAAGAAAAAAAAGGAAGAGAGAAGAAGAGAAATAAGGAAAAGAAAGCAGAAAAAGAAGTCAAAGACAGAAAAAAAGAACCCACAAAAGAAACAAAAAAAAAAAAAGGAGAGAGAAGAGGAAGGCAAAGAAGAGAAGGGGGAGAGAAGGAGAGAAGAGAAAGAGGAGGAGGAAAGGAGAGAGAAAGAAGGGTAGAAAGAGATAAACGAAGGAGAGAGAGAAAGAGATAGAAAGAGAAAAGAAAGAGGGAGAAAAGAGAGGAAACAAGAATAAAAAAGACATGGAGAAGGAAACAGAAAAGGAGGGGGAGAAGGAACGAAGAGGAGGAAAAAAAAAGAAGAAAAAGGAAGAGAGGGAGATAGAGAGAAAAAAAAAAAGAGATAAAAAAGAGCAAGAGAGGAGCGACAAACAAAAAGCAGAAAGGAAAGAAAAGCGAGAATGGAAGGAAGATAAGAGCGGAAGATGGAAAAAAGGATAGAGAGAGCCAGAAAGAAGGAAGGAGGAAGGATGGAAAGAGGAAGAAAAAAGAAAGAGCAGAAGCGAAGAGCAACGAAAGCGAAAAGGCAGAAGACGTAAGACATAAGCTTTGTATTAGTCCATAATACATCCGGTAGATGGAAGGAAAGGGTTTTGAGAAGAGGAACGCTGCAACCGTGAAAAAAAAAAAAAAGGAAAAAAAGCCAAAAGAAATAAAACGCTCAAAATCTCTAGATAAAGGGGGAAAGAAAGGGAAAAATAAAGGGAAAGAGGGGAATAAAGAAGAAATTTAAAACACAGTATACACTAAGACTTCCACACTGCACCAAACACACACATATCTCAAACACCATTCTCATTATCCATCATTCATGCATACCCTTACTCTAATAACGTCATTCACCAGAAACAGAATCAATAAAGAGAGAAATAAAGAAAGAGAGAAAGAAACAAAGAAAGACGTTTCCCTGCAACTTTTTTTTAGCACACCCATTCTCTTTCTCTTCCTATCTATTCCCCCTCTCTCTCTCTCTCACGACTCTCACACACTCTCTCTCTCTCTCATCTCACTCCACTCTCTCCTCGCCTCTCTCTCTATCTCTTCCTCCTCTCTCTCTCTCTCTTCTCTCTCTTTCTTTCTTCCTTCTTCTTCTCTCCCTCTCTCTCTATCTCTCTCTTTCTATCTCTATCTCTTCTCTCTCTCACTCTCTCTCTCTCTCACTCTCTCTCTCTTCTCTCTCTCTCTCTCTCTTTCTCTTCCTATCTATTCCCCCTCTCTCACTCTCTCAGAGACTATCTACACGCTACTCTCTCTCTCTCTCTTCTCCCTCTCATCTGATCTCTCACTCTATCTCCTTCTCTCTCTCTCTCTCTCTCTCTCTCTCTCTGCTCTCTCTCATCTCTCAATCGCATCTCTCGCTCTCTCTCTCTCTCTCTCTCGTCTCTCTCTCTATCTCTACATCTCTCTCTCTCTCTCTCTCTCTATCTCTCTGCTCTCTCTCCCTCTCTCTCTATCTCCACTCTCTCTCTCTCTCTCGCTCACTCTAGTCTCTCTCCTCTCTCTCTCACTCTCTCACACTCTCTCTCTCTCTCTCTCTCTCTCTCTCGCTCTCTCTCTCTCTCTCTCTCTCTCTCTCTCTCTCTCTCTCTCCCTCTCTCTCTCTCTCTTCTCTCTGTCCCATTCTCTCTCTCTCTCTTTTCGAGAGAAAGAAAGAAAGAGAAGAAAAAAAAAAAAAAAAAAAAGAAAGAAGTTTCCCTGCAACTTTTTTTTTACAAAGAGCAAAATTAGTTTGCAGTGCCTTTTTCATATTACGCGAAGGCTTGTTGTATATTACAGAGTAGGTTCGCGAACTGTGCAAGTTTGCACAGTTCTGGAACAACCTCCAATACTCAAGAAACGAAGTCTACATTAAACTAGAGCGTGAAATGCTAGATCAACCAGCCTCGCGGCAACATTTTTTTGGAGGGGTCCATACCTTCGACCAAGAACGTTTCGTATTCGAACTTGGCCTCATATCCTAACTATCTGCATACCGTACTTTGAGAGTCCAGAGTCCCTCCGTCCAAACTCTATCGTATCAATTTAACCCTTTCACCGCCAGCTATATTTTAGCCAAAACTTTCCATTAAATTTACTTGGGTAGAGAACAAAATATGTCTGCAGTATTGGAGATTCTTATGTGACATATATAAAATAAGGTCTGTCCTTACTTCCCAAACCTGCGACAATAGGGTCTTTGGTTGATTATAGACCCCAATGTGATGCCTTTTAGTAACATGAGTGTTACATCACTGTGGTGCTAAAATGCGACTTTGGCGTTGAAAGGGTTAACTTACATAATGTACGTGAAAGGGTGGGAGTAAAAAAACATATTTAAAAAAACCGGCTTCAGTCAGCCGCGGAGTGCGAGCTCTTTGTACATTCAGGCTTGTTGTGGGTACCAAGAACAACTACGAAGGGTGGTGAAGATAATCGGGGGCACTGGAGGAAAGAAAAAGCATCAACAACAACGAAAATAGAAAGGATTAATGAACACAATTCAAACGTATGTCCAAACGACAATTCAGCTTCAATTTGAAACCGCCCGAATCTGACCGCATTGACTGTAAACAAAAACAAGTAAAGGTACAAAATATAAACGGAAAAGTAAACTGAACATAAAAGAACATTGTGCTCTCTTCAGCGTGGTTTTCTTAATATTTCCTTTTTGTTCATTTTCTTCGGTTGATTTTTATTGGTTCTCTCTGGTAAGGGCCAGCCACACGTCCACTGAAATCGCACGACTGTGCGATACGATTCGATCACGTGGTCTCGGCGCGCCAATCACATTTGCTCATGGAGATCACATACCGTACAGTCGTGCGATTTTAGTGGACGTGTGGCTGGACCTGTAGACAGACGCAAAAGTTAGAGGAGGTTCACCGTTCTCATTTCACCCAGGGTCAAGGACGATGGACCGGGTCATCCGTTGATTCTATCCTCTTCAGCTCTGAGCAGATCCTGTTCAGACATTCAGCATACTTCTTCTTCTTCTTCTTCTTCTTCTTCTTCTTCTTCTTCTTCTTCTTCTTCTTCTTCTTCTTCTCCTCCTCCTCCTCCTCTTCTTCTTCTTTCTTCTTCTTCTTCTTCTCCTCCTTCTTCTTCTCTTCCTCCTCCTCTCCTCTTCTTCTCCTCTTCTCCTTCTTCTTCTTCTTCTTCTTCTTCTTTCTTCTTCTTCTTCTTCTTCTTCTTCTTCTTCTTCTTCTTCTTCTTCTTCTTCTTCTTCTCCTCTTCTTCTTCTTCTTCTTCTTCTTCTTCTTCTTCTTCTTCTCCTTCTTCTTCTTCTTCTTCTTCTTCTTCTTCTTCTTCTTCTTCTTCTTCTTCTTCTTCTTCTTCTTCTTCTTCTTCTTCTTCTTCTTCTTCTTCTTCTTCTTCTTCTTCTTCTCCTTCTTCTTCTTCTTCTTCTTCTTCTTCTTCTTCTTCTTCTTCTTCTTCTTCTTCTTCTTCAAATCCAGCCTACAGTACAGGCCACCCAATCCTCACGATTCTGATGCTTACGATATTATAGATGATCCCCTTGAGGCAGACGCAAGCGAGTAAAAAAGGTAGTCGCTACACTGCATACGATTCCATCTCAATGCGATCCGATTGTGACAATGTCTGTGAGCCATGATTCGCGTGAAACACTTCCCTTCTAAAAGTAAGTCTACTCTTTTGGGTGACTATACTCATGTAGACCTCAGAATACACGAATCTGATAACTAAACAAATCCAGATATTTCATCAAATTCGTGTACACGAAAGTAGTAGGATTTCATCATATTCATTTAGACAGTGGGATTTATCGAGACTCATGCCTCACTAATATCACAATCGGATCGTATTGGGATTGAATTGTATTGTAGTGTGGAGTCCCCTTAAATCATACTCTCTCCGTAGTCCTCTCCCAGTGGCAAAATGAACATTTCTTCCTCCATATTATTTCGTACTTCATTCCTCGATTCCGCCCTCGCCGGGCCTTGTATTGATTATCAGTAATGGTCTCAATGCACGTTAGCATATATTTACTCTTTCCCCATGGCAGCACGGTGATATTGATAGCCACTCATAAAGGTCTCTATGAGCAGATTAGGAGACACATTTCTCTCTCTCTCTCTCTCTCTCTCTCTCTCTCTCTCTCTCTCTCTCTCTCTCTCTCTCTCTCTCTCTCTCTCTCTCTCTCTCTCTCTCTCTCTTCTTCTTCTTCTTCTCTTCTGGCCTAAAATCTCAATCCTTGTGTAATAAAGTTTTCAAGTGTCAAGTGTCAAGTGTCTCTCTCTCTCTCTCTCTCTCTTCTCTCTCTCTCTCTCTCTCTCTCTCTCTCTCTCTCTCTTCTTCTTCTTCTTCTTCTTCTTCTTCTTCTTCTTCTTCTTCTTCTTCTGGCCTAAGCTCTCAATCCTTGTGTAATAAAGTTTTCAAGTGTCAAGTGTCAAGTGTCTCTCTCTCTCTCTCTCTCTCTCTCTCTCTCTCTCTCTCTCTCTCTCTCTCTCTCTCTCTCACTACTCCCAACTAAGAATATAACGTGCTAAGCCCCTACTCGTTTGACTGCCCCCTGGCGGTGAAATCAGCGTCCTGAGTTAACCATTCACGTGAACATCTGTCACTATTTCCCCATAGCAACTTAGTGATAGGCCAGTCGTAATATCTATGACTTGCCTATCACTGTGGTGCCATGGGGAAAGAGTGAAAAATGTTCACGTCACGTACAGAGACCTTTTGATTACTTGCCTATCACTGTGGTGCCATGGGGAAAGAGTGAAAAATGTTCACGTCACGTACAGAGACCTTTTGATTACTTGCCTATCACTGTGTTGCCATGGGAAAAGAGTGAAAAATGTTCCCGTCACGTACATTAATGATTACCTTATGTGTTGCCATGAGAAAAGAGTGACGATCACGTACATATTACGAGCCTTATTCGATGGCTTAGAGTCAAAACGGACTGTCTTTAGATAGTCCATTGACTTAATATTGATGTTATTGTAAAGACTAAGAACTTTTATTAAAGAAGACTGCGAATAATATAAAATGAGGATTATGCTTTTTATATTTCCGCAGTCTTTCTTTGATACAATTTATTAGTTTGCGCAATATGTTCAATAATACGTCAATGGACTATCTAAAGAGAGTCCGTTTTGACTCCAAGCCATCGTAATATGATTACTTGCATGTCACTGTGTTGCCATGGTGAAAGAGTGACAAATGTTCCCGTCACGTACAGAGACCTTATGATTACTTGCATATCACTGTGTTGCCATGGTGAAAGAGTGACAAATGTTCACGTCACGTACAGAGACCTTTTGATTACTTGCATGTCACTGTGTTGCCATGGTGAAAGAGTGACAAATGTTCACGTCACGTACAGAGACCTTAGGATTACTTGCATGTCACTGTGTTGCCATGAGAAAAGAGTAACAAGTGTTCCCGTCACGTACATATACCTTAGGATTACTTGCATGTCACTGTGTTGCCATGGTGAAAGAGTGACAAATGTTCACGTCACGTACAGAGACCTTAGGATTACTTGCATGTCACTGTGTTGCCATGAGAAAAGAGTAACAAGTGTTCCCGTCACGTACATATACCTTAGGATTACTTGCATGTCACTGTGTTGCCATGGTGAAAGAGTGACAAATGTTCACGTCACGTACAGAGACCTTAAGATTACTTGCATGTCACTGTGTTGCCATGGTGAAAGAGTGACAAATGTTCACGTCACGTACAGAGACCTTAGGATTACTTGCATGTCACTGTGTTGCCATGAGAAAAGAGTAACAAGTGTTTTCCCGTCACGTACATATACCTTAGGATTACTTGCATGTCACTTGTGTTGCCATGGTGAAAGAGTGACAAATGTTCCCGTCACGTACAGAGACCTTAGGATTACTTGCATGTCACTGTGTTGCCATGAGAAAAGAGTAACAAGTGTTCCCGTCACGTACATATACCTTAGGATTACTTGCATGTCACTGTGTTGCCATGGTGAAAGAGTGACAAATGTTCCCGTCACGTACAGAGACCTTAGGATTACTTGCATGTCACTGTGTTGCCATGAGAAAAGAGTGAACAAATGTTCCCGTCACGTACAGAGACCTTAGGATTACTTGCATGTCACTGTGTTGCCATGGTGAAAGAGTGACAAATGTTCACGTCACGTACAGAGACCTTAGGATTACTTGCATGTCACTGTGTTGCCATGGTGAAAGAGTGACAAATGTTCACGTCACGTACAGAGACCTTAGGATTACTTGCATGTCACTGTGTTGCCATGGTGAAAGAGTGACAAATGTTCCCTGTGTACAGAGACCTTAGGATTACTTGCATACCACTGTGTTGACATGGGGGGAGAGTGAAAAATGCTCACGTGTATTGAGACCTGAAGCTTTTTGGCAAGTCATCTGGCGTACGCTATGATGGAGGAGGTTGGGGGCTTATATGTTTAATCCGTCATGTCCATATCTGACATGGGAGTGACATGGTTTCCAATGCAAATAGAGGTCTCGACGGGTTGTCATTCAACTTCTTGGTCTTGTATTTATTTGGGGGTGTTTTTTACGAGAGAGGACGTGCGTGCAATAAACGATTTTCGGAGAGAAAAAAATTAGGGGAGAGCACTTCGTGAAAATTAGAGTTGTTTACCTCCATTACTCGTTCAAACACCATAGCAACAATGCAAGAATGGCGTCGAAGCTTAAAACCGAAGGATGCGAGTCAGCGACTTGCAAACATTTGGGGGGGGGGGGGGGGATTAGGGGTGGCCAGTGGCATCAAGCTGATAAAGCTTGCAAAGTGTGACGTAAAAATATAAAGTACATGTTTTTTTTAGAATGACGCACGGTGTTCTAAGTGCTGTGTCTGCTCAAACACACGAGTCGATAGGCTACGAGAGCTGATGGTAGAGTGACTTCCCCTGTTTGACCGATTGGATTAGGCAAGATCACTCCCACACACCATGAAATTACTCCACTTAATTATTTCCGAACAATTCCTATTGTGCTACTTCTAAGACAAATTCCCGCTATTCCTAAACACCAAAAAAAAAGGAGGAGGGGGGGTCATTTCTGGGGTAACTGCTATTCTGAAAAGAAAACTGGGCTGGGATTTGTTCATAGAGGTGATGACTTGCTCTGGGGATATCCCCACTCTCTTAATCCGGGAGAGTTTTTGGAGAGCTGGTTTTGGGAAAGGTCCCCTTCTTCTTCTTCTTCCATTTCTTCTTCTTCTTCTTCTTCTTCTTCTTCTTCTTCTTCTTCTTCTTCTTCTTCTTCTTCTTCTTCTTCTCCTTCTTCTTCCTCCTCCTCTTCTTCTCCTCTTCTTCTTCTTCTTCTTCTTCTTCTTATTATTATTATTATTATTATTATTATTATTATTATTCTCCTTCTTCTTCTTCTTCTTCTTCTTCTTGTTCTTCTTCTCCTTCTTCTTCTTCTTCTTCTTCTTCTTCTTCTGCTTCTTCTTCTTCTTCTTCTTCTTCTTCTTCTTCTTCTTCTTCTTCTTCTTCTTCTTCTTCTTCTTCTTCTTCTTCTTCTTCTTCTTCTTCTTCTTCTTTCTTCTTTCTTCTTCTTCTTCTTCTGCTTCTTCTTCTTCTTCTTCTTCTTCTTCTTCTTCTTCTTCTTCTTCTTCTTCTTCTTCTTCTTCTTCTCCTTCTTCTTCTTCTCTTCTATGGGTAAGGTGCGTATAGTGTCCGGTTTTCAGTTTTCACTGGTCTCCCCGCTGCATTTTGCCGACACATTCCGATTTCGGAAGAGCTGATAGGATAAACTTTTGAAGATTTCTTTAAAGACAGGAGAATGGTTCAATAAGTAAGAAACATAGTAGATGGCAGAAAGCAAAGGGAAAAGGCAGAGTCAAAGAGAGTGACAGATTAGAGGACGTTACAAGCACAGAACGTCCAGAAGGTGGGGTAACTATTTGTACGAAAGCTTGCATATCTCTGTGTTGCCATGGGGAAAGAGTGAAAAATGTTCACGTGTACAGAGACCTTTATGAGAGGCTACCACTGTGTTGCCATGGGAAAAGAGTGAAAAATGTTCACGTGTGTTGAGACCATTAATGTACACTCCTGTTAGTGGATCTCTGCCATTCGTATACCGCCTCAAACTATCCGACCTTTTCTTCGTTGGAAGACAATTCAGTTGTGAACTCCATTCAACTACCTGTGCCGGCTTCACTATCAGCAAGTAATTGGCCGTATTCCCACAACTGCCTGAGTGAGTTGGAAGTAAATGGTGCAGTCGCCGTTTCCTTCCCGACCTGGTTGGGAGGATTTCATCCGACCCAAATTTGCATTTGTCTACTCACTCTGTCAAAGGAGAGGAAAACAGTGGAAAGGTCACAGCCATTTTCATTCGACTTGGTTGGATGTTGTGAGGCGGCTCTTAGCCCCCAAGAGGTTTTAGGGGTCTGTGACCTCCTCGATGTTTGCCAAAGGGAATCACGTGCTCCCTAGATGCACAAGGGGTGTGGGGGTGGGGGGTAGTGGGGAGGGGGGAGGGGGGAGTGGACTGAGGGGAATCAATTCGATGTGTCCCCCGTCTCTATGTGTCACCCTCATTCTGCCCCCGTCTCTCATATGTCCCCGTCTCTATGTGTCACCCTCGTTATGACCCCGTCTCTATATGTCCCCGTCTCTATGTGTCGCCCTCATTATGCCCCCGTCTCTATATGTCCCCGTCTCTATGTGTCACCCTCATTATGACCCCGTCTCTATATGTCCCCGTCTCTATGTGTCACCCTCATTCTGACCCCGTCTCTATATGTCCCCGTCTCTATGTGTCACCCTCGTTATGACCCTCATTAGGACCTCATCTTCCACTCCTGCCAGTCTCGGTTTATTAACCAGCCGTCAAGCGAAAGCTGGTTAATGATTTCAGAGCATTCTGTTCCTGTCCGTCTATGTTACCGCGATAACGTTTGAACGGAGGGATATAGGACCCTCAATTGCTTACATGCGTATAGGTAGTTAGGACATCTAGGCCGAGTGCGAAGATGCAGGTCATCGGTCGAAGGTCAAGGTCACTGGAGCTTTTTTTGTGCAAGACAATGGTTCGAGGGAAGCAAATCTTGTTTAGCAGCCAGCCACAACAGCGCCTTGTTACTTCCCTTTACTTGTCTTACTGCTCGGCTCTCACTCTGTCAAATTTTGCGTTCGGATAGATAGCTAGAATATCTAGGCCAATTTGGAAAATGAAGGTTATTGGTCAAAGGCCAAGGTCACTGGACCCGAAAATGCTGCCGCGCGGCTGGCTGATCTAGCGTGTTCACGCTGTAGTTTCCTTTCCCCTGCACTGATCTTGCTTCCAAACACTTTGATTTTGGGGGGTCTTCTCTATACTAGGACACCCCCTACTTACACTGGACACCCTTTCAGGATGTCCTGAAGTTGCATGGATGCTCCTGCTTTCAGGATGTCCTGAAGTTAAGGATTCCAGGATGTCCTGAAGATTTTTGTTTTGTCCAGGATGTCCTGAAGTTCAGGATTTTCTTTGTCCAGGATGTCCTGAAGATCAGGATTTGCTTTGTTCAGGATGTCCTGAAGTTCAGGATTTTTTTGTCCAGGATGTCCTGAAGTTCAGGATTTTTTTTGTCCAGGATGTCCTGAAGTTCAGGATTGTTTTGTCCAGGATGTCCTGAAGATCAGGCTCCAGGTCCTGAATTTCAGTTTGTTTTTGTCCAGGATGTCCTGAAGTTCAGGATTTTTTTGTCCAGGATGTCCTGAAGTTCAGGATTTTTTTTGTCCAAGGGATGTTGTCCAGGATGTCCTGAAGTTCAGGATTGTTTTTGTCCAGGATGTCCTGAAGTTCAGGATTTTTTTTATTGCCTGGAGCCAGCGTCGCCGAATTATGAGAATTCAAGAAGGTGCATTTTGCTAGTCATAGACTTCATGAAGTTGAACCAGAAGTGAAAGTGCAACGAGAGACTGTCAGTTAACATTGGAAACTTGTTTCCCTTCAGCTTCCAGGGGGCATTGACCCCCCCCCCCCCCCCCCCCCCCCGGAACCCCCAGGAGGGGCGCTGTCCCTGCACTCCGCCAGGAGCACCTATGTACTCTGGTCTCGTTCTGTGACCTCTGCATGCTGGTTGACCTGAACACGTAGTGTGCATAAAAAGAAATGATGATACTGGAGAGCGTTCTGTGCGTACGTATTCAGCGTTCACTACTGCGGATGAAACGTGACAGTGTTACTTATGTTACGTTTTGTTATGCTGTGGGGGGTGGGGGTTACCGGGAGACTGTGCAAATAGTTATCCCACATTCTAGAGGTCCTGCGAACAACTTCTTTTTTCTTTTTTTGCTCTGCCTTTCTCCTGGGGGTGGGGGTGGTGTCAGGGTTCTGTTAGTACCAAGTACAAATAGTTCTCCCACCTTCTGGAGTTCCTGGGCTGCAACTTCTTGTAATTTTACTTTGCCTTTTCCTAGGGGTGGGGATGGGGGAGTGCCGGGGTTCTTTCAGCAGAACTAGTTCCTCCACCTTCTGGATATTCTGGGCTTGCAACGTCTTGCATTTGTTTTTCTCTGCCTTTTCCTAGGGGTGGGTTCTGTCAGTACAATTAGTTCCCCTACCTTCTGGAGATTCTGGGCTTGTAATTTGTCTCTGCCATTTTCCTTTTGCTACTGCCATCCTTTTCATGCCTTATTGGCTCAATCTCCCGTCTTTATTATTGCATAGAAACTATCTTTAAACTTTTTTCTCTCCATTGGACTAGCTTTTCCGAGCTCGGAACGTGTTGTTTTGAAGGCAGCGGGGAGATCTGAGGAAACTGCAGATCAGAGATATATAATGTGCATATTTCCCATATTGTGCCCATAATTACGCCCATAGAAAAACGAAGAAGAAGACGAATCTATACAGAGAGATAGACCTAGTGTCTAAATGTCACATTCCTTCTTCTTCTTCTTCTTCTTCTTCTTCTTCTTCTTCTTCTTCTTCTTCTTCTTCTTCTTCTTCTTCTTCTTCTATCACTCACACAGTTCCTTGTCAATTATGAGAGCAGATGCGTCCTGCTGCCGTTATGCGCCAAACTACGAAAACAGTCAGGCCCAGCAAGTCCGACGTCGGCTGGAGGAAATGTTTTTAAAAGTGTTTCGTGAAAAACAAAGGCAGGAGAATGGGCCGGTAAGGCAGAAAAATAGTAGATGACGGTAAGCAAAGGGAAAAGGCAGAGTCAAAGAGAGTGACAGATTAGAGGAAGCTACAAGCACAGAACTTCCAGAAGGTGGGGGAACTATTTATACAAAAGATCCCCCGGTATCCCCACGGGGGGGGGGGGGGGGGGGGGCATTCTTTGTTCCACTAAGAACTGTATTGCAATTTTTTGACGATGGGTTCGATTATGTAGGGCGTAATCATACTTACACAATTGTGTTGCAAACAAGAGACAGACACAACAAGTGCAACGCCGAGCGGCTGCAAAGTCCCCTCGCAGCATCGCCGAGCTACTCCGAAATCGGAATGTGTCGGTTGTACACATACATAAAAACGCATCAAAACAGCACGTAACTACATAAAAACGTATCAAAACAGCACGTAACTGAATAGTTTTTTTTATATATAGCCTTGGGGTTCGGACCCGTGATTTGAGCGCGCGCGATCATGCGCACACGAGCGCACAGAAATATTCATGACAACTGTGTTATAGACCATTCATCAAGAAATGTTGTGAAAAACAATGCATTGAAATACATGCAAAACTTCGCGAGATATTAGCGATTATGTGTTTCGGGGGTTGAACCCCGTAACTGGCGCGACCTTGACCTTAATGTAAAACTAAATACATCAGTGGATAGCTTGCATCTTGGCAAACTAGTATACCAAATTTGATGATGATAGACTGAATAGTTTTTGAGAAAAACGGACGAATAGCCGGACGGACGGAGGTACGCCGGACGGACACCGGACGGACGGACGGACCAGACAAAAACAATAGCTCCCCGAACCTTCGGCTCGGGGACTAAAAAACGGATAAAGAGACAGAGACACACACAGAGAGACAGACACGGAGACTGGGATGGTCGTCTCCATCCATCGCATGGAAAACTGCATCAGCTACGGATGAGAACATTACGTGCGTGACCGTTGTTGATTACCCCGCCACGTGAGCAGCCACACTCCGTCTTCGGGGGATTTGGGAGACTGATGACGTTGGCTTGTCATGACTAAAGACAATCCCTGCATAACTATGCGTAGCATAGCAACATTTTGATGTATGTAGCCTTGGTGTTCTAGGTCTGACACAGCCGTTTTGCCAAGGCGAATACGGATGCTTAAACATGTAAATGGTAAAACTAAGCAATCTCAAAAGAACAGAACAAGCAGGACAGTGTCAGTCTGGGAGATAGGGCTAGGGAGAGAAGAAAGTCGGGGGGTGGGGGGTGGAGAGGGAGGGAGGGGTAGGGGGGGGAGGGCAGGATCACGAACACGAGGAGACTGATGATGGATGGGGAGGGTGGGGGTGGGGGGTTGGGGGGGGGGGGGGGGGTAGAAAAGACGGTGCACCCCACTTCGCCAAAGCTCACTTCGCCAATGCTCACTTCGCCAAACCACACTTTGCCAAACCACACTTCGCGAAACCACACTTCGCCAAATCATTAGCCCGGCATAACACTTCGACAAACCACACTTCGCCACAAACCTAGGGATAGGGATAGGGATATGATTAGGGATAGGTTAGGGATAGGGTTAGATAGGGTTAGGGCTAAATGATGAACTTCCTCCTAAATCGTGATTTTCGTTCGTTTTTTCACGTCCTAAAGAAATCCGCGACCTTTCCCGTCAAACAAAAATTCAAGAGTTATTACTTGTGAACTTTGTCACCCAAAACCAGTCATTTCTTGGCGAACTGAGCAGAGTGGTTTTTGGCGAGATGTTAGGGGAAGACGGGGTAAAAAGCGCATGGGCGGGTAAGAAGCCCACCCCAATTATCTCATGAAATGAAGCAAATTCAGTCTCATTTTGCCCATGAGACGAGCGTTAATGTCTAGCATTCGTCTCATGGGCAAATTTGACTGAAATTTTCTTTATTTCATGAGATAATTGGGGTGGGCTTCTTACCCGCCCATGCGCTTTTTACCCCGTCTTCCCCTACTTTTCGTGCACTAGCGGCCTTGGGGAGGGGTTGTCGGTGCCCAGAGTGAACATCAAAGGTTTGGCGAAGTGTGCTTTGGCGAAGTGTGGCGCACCCAGAAAAGATGGAGAAAAAGAACTGAGTGTGTGAGTGGAGTATGTTGGATAAAGTTGGAGTGGAGGTGGAGAAGACATGTGGGTGGGTGGGGGGTTTGTGATTCGGACGATTTCATTATCTCCCCTCCTTTTCCCTTGATGACGTTGGGTCGATGAGCATCAATAAATAATAGAAGAAGAAAAGAAACACAAACAAGAAATGTATGTCTTCGTGAAGAGACAACAGGATGGCAAGTCACACAGATGTACTCACTGAAGTGTGTGTATATAATTATGCGGTAGTACGTTTTATAGGGCTTTCACTGGCCGTTTGGGTGGTTGTTGTTGTGGTTGTTGTTGTTGTTGTTGTTGTTGTCGTACCCTGGCTTAAAGACTCCAGGGATCATCCCAACAGTCAAGTCAAAAGGCAGGAGAATGAACCGGTAAGGCAGAAAGATAGTAGATGACAGTAAGCAAAGGGAAAAGGCAAAAGCAAAGAGAGTGACAGATTAGAGGAAGTTACAAGCGCATACCTTCCAGAAGGTGGGGGAACTATTTATGCAAACCCCCGGTATCCCCACGGGGGGGGGGGGGGGGGGGAGAAGGAACTGGATAGAGCAACATGAGAGAGAAATGACACAGAGAGACAGGCAGTAGACAGACGGACAGACAGACAGGCAAACGGATATGCTTCCTCGTTCTAATTGCAAAGTACTACTCCCGTTTTGAGAAGAACGGGGTAGGTACCGTTTTTACCCTGGTTCGTTTGTGGGGGGTTTTGTTGTTGTTAGTCCCCGAGCCGAAGGTTCGGGGAGCTCTTAATTTTGTCTGGTCCGTCCATCCGTCCGGTGTCCGTCCATCCGGCGTGCCTCCGTCCGTCCGGCTATTCGTCCGTTTTTCTCAAAAACTATTCAGTCTATCATCATCAAATTTGGTATACTAGTTTGCCAAGATGCAAGCTATCCACTGATGTATTTAGTTTTACATTAAGGTCAAGGTCGCGCCAGTTACGGGGTTCAAACCCCGAAACACATAATCGCTAATATCTCGCGAAGTTTTGCATGTATTTCAATGCAGTTTTTTTCACAACATTTCTTGATGAATAACACAGTTGTCATGAATTTTTGTCATGAATTTTTCTGTGCGCTCGTGTGCGCATGATCGCGCGCGCTCAAATCACGGGTCCGAACCCCAAGGCTATATATAAAAAAAAAAACTATTCAGTTACGTGCTGTTTTGATGCGTTTTTATGTAGTTACGTGCTGTTTTTATGCGTTTTTATGTATGTGTACAGCCGACACATTCCGATTTCGGAGTAGCTCGGCGATGCTGCGAGGGGACTTTGCAGCCGCTCGGCGTTGCACTTGTTGTTGTTGTTGTTGTTGTTGTTGTTGTTGTTGTTGTTGTTGTTGTTGTTGTTGTTGTTGTTGTTGTTATTGTTGTTGTTTTGGGGGGGTTGCCCTGTTTGGGCGAAACAAAACTTCATCAACCCCGCAGTGGCAGTGCCGTTTCGCCCTGGCAACCCATGTCATTTCGCCCTGGCAACCTATGTCATTTCGCCCTGGCAATCCATGCCATTTCGCCCTGGCAATCCATGCCATTTCGCCCTGGCAATCCGAAATGTCATTTCGCCCTGGCAACCCATGTCATTTCGCCCTGGCAACCCATGTCATTTCGCCCTGGCAACCCATGTCATTTCGCCCTGGCAACCCATGTCGTTTAGCCCTGGCAATCCATGCCATTTCGTCCTGTCACCTTTCGCCCTGTTCCCATTCTGCCCTGTCTCTCACGTTCACTATGAATTGTCATCTATCCCTCGTGGAAATAGGCTCATTATTTATTAGACGTTTTCATACACATCTGTATTGATAATTACAAAATCGGGACTTTCTTGGTGTTGCGTTGCCTCCGGGCATTGCCTCCAGGATCGTTCCCACCATCTTTATTTTATTCACTCATGTTCCGTATGTGTCTGTTCCAGACCGGAGGACGTTTAAGCAGAATTTCATCGTGGAAATAGGCTGAATAGTTTAATTTGCCATCCCATTTGTTTTCATGTGTTCTTCTTCCCTTCTTTCTTTCTTCTTCTTCTTCTTCTTCTTCTTCTTCTTCTTCTTCTTCTTCTTATTCTTCTTCTTCTTCTTCTTCTTTTCTTTCTTCTTCTTCTTCTTCTTCTTCTTATTATTCTTCTTCTTCTCTTCTTCTTCTTCTTCTTCTTTCTTCTTCTTCTGTTCTTTCTTCTTTTCTTCTTCTTATTTCTTCTTCTTCTTCTTCTTCTTTATTCTTCTTCTTCTTCTTCTTCTTCTCTTCTTCTTCTCTTTTCTCTTCTTCTTCTTCTTCTTCTTTTCTTTTGTTCTTCTTCTTCTTCTTCTTCTTCTTCTTCTTCTTCTTCTTCTTCTTCTTCTTCTTATTCTTCTTTCTCTTCTTTTCTTCTTCTTCTTCTTCTTCTTCTTCTTCTATTCTTCTTCTTCTTTTTCTTCTTCTTCTTCTTCTTCTTCTTCTTCTTCTTCTTCTTCTTTCTTCTTCTTCTTCTTCTTCTTCTTCTTCTTCTTCTTCTTCTTCTATTCTTCTTCTTCTTCTTCTTCTTCTTCATCTTCTTCTTCTTTCTTCTTCTTTACTCTTCTTCTTCTTCTTCTTCTTCTTCTTCTTATTCTTCTTTCTTTCTTTCTTTCTTCTTCTTCTTCTTCTTCTTCTTCTTCTTCTTCTTCTTCTCATCTTTCTTTCTTTCTTCTTCTTCTTCTTCTTCTTCTTCTTCTTCTTCTCTTCTTTCTTTCTTCTTCTTCTTCTTCTTCTTCTTCTTTCTTCTTCTTCTTCTTCTTCTTCTCTTTCTTTCTTCTTTCTTCTTCTTCTTCTTCTTCTTCTTCTTCTTCTTCTTCTTCTTCTTCTTCTTCTTCTTCTTCTTCATTGTCTTCTTCTTCTTCTTCTTCTTCTTTTGTCTTCTTCTTCTTCTTCTTCTTCTGCTTCTTCTTCTTCTTCTTCTACTTCTTCTTCTTCTTCTTTTGTCTTCTTCTTCTTCTTCTTCTTCTTCTTCTGCTTCTTCTTCTTCTTCTTTTCTTCTTCTTCTTCTTCTTCTTCTTCTTCTTCTTCTTCTTCTTCTTCTTCTTCTCTTCTTTTCTTTCTTCTTCTTCTTCTTCTTCTTCTTCTTCTTCTTCTTTTTCTTATTATTATTATATTATTATTATTATTATTATTATGCTGCTGCGTTCCCAGGCCATAAGGCCACAATGGGTCAAGTACGTATGTGTCCGTTTTCAGCTTTTCCTGGTCTCCTCGCTGCGTACAGCCGACACATTCCGATTTCGGAGGAGCTCTCTTCTTTCAATAATGTTCATCTGCTGTAAGCTGTAACTGGCAATTATTGACATTATACTGGGGATTAAACGGGGGGGGGGGGGGGGGGGGGGGGGTTAATATCAATAAATGTTTAGCATTGATGAACTCCTATCAAACCATGTGTGACCCAGCACCACGAAAGGGACATTAAGTCGCTGGGCTAGTCAAATTAAAAATTCTTATTATTTATCAGTTTTGAGTTATGTGTATTTTCGTGCTCTCTAACATCTCATCTTTCATATTTATAAAGGACAATCCTTTTTATGGTCTCTAAATACTCCAAACAGTGCTTTTAAATGAGTAGGTTGATGCATTCTCTTCAGCTAGGCTAAACTTTATACTAGTATACTGTGATTTCTTAAAATGGTCAACAGTCACCTAACCAACTTTAAATGCTTACAACTCTAAAACGAAACAAGTTACAAGAATGGTTCTTATATCATTTGAAAGAGAATTGTCTGACGTTTCTAGCTGTGCCATTCTCTCAGAATGGTCCGTTTGACACTTAATGTGCTGGATTATTTTTAGTTTTTTTATGAGCACAGAGTGATACATCTCTTTTTTTTTCTTCTTCTTTTTGGAGAACTTCTTAAATTTGAAACAATACTTTGTATCAATGGAATTTAATGTTGATAACCTCTGTAGAACTGTGTTGAATCTTTAGAGAGAGGCAGGGCAAAACGGGAACAGGGCCAAACGAAACAGGAGCGAAAAAGACACTGCCGTAATCGTTGGGGCGAAACGGGAACAGGGCGAAAAGGGAAACATGGCGAAAAGGGGAACAGGGCGAAAAGGGAAACAGGGCGAAAAGGGGAACAGGGCGAAAAGGGAAACAGGGCGAAAAGGGAAACAGGGCGAAAAGGGAAACAGGGCGAAAAGGGGAACAGGGCGAAAAGGGAAACATGGCGAAAAGGGGAACAGGGCGAAAAGGGAAACAGGGCGAAAAGGGAAACATGGCGAAAAGGGGAACAGGGCGAAAAGGGGAACAGGGCGAAAAGGGGAACAGGGCGAAAAGGGGAACAGGGCGAAAAGGGAAACAGGGCGAAAAGGGGAACAGGGCGAAAAGGGAAACAGGGCGAAAAGGGGAACAGGGCGAAAAGGGGAACAGGGCGAAAAGGGAAACAGGGCGAAAAGGGGAACAGGGCGAAAAGGGAAACAGGGCGAAAAGGGGAACAGGGCGAAACGGGAAACATGGCGAAAAGGGGAACAGGGCGAAAAGGGAAACAGGGCGAAAAGGGAAACAGGGCGAAAAGGGGAACAGGGCGAAAAGGGGAACAGGGCGAAAAGGGGAACAGGGCGAAAAGGGGAACAGGGCGAAAAGGGAAACAGGGCGAAAAGGGGAACAGGGCGAAATGGGAAACAGGGCGAAAAGGGGAACAGGGCGAAACGGGAAACAGGGCGAAATGGGAAAAGGGGAACAGGGCGAAAAGGGGAACAGGGCGAAAAGGGGAAACAGGGCGAAAAGGGGAACAGGGCGAAAAGGGAAACAGGGCGAAAAGGGGAACAGGGCGAAAAGGGGAACAGGGCGAAAAGGGGAACAGGGCGAAACGGGAAACATGGCGAAAAGGGGAACAGGGCGAAAAGGGAAACAGGGCGAAAAGGGAAACATGGCGAAAAGGGGAACAGGGCGAAAAGGGGAACAGGGCGAAAAGGGGAACAGGGCGAAATGGGGAACAGGGCGAAAAGGGGAACAGGGCGAAAAGGGAAACAGGGCGAAAAGGGGAACAGGGCGAAAAGGGGAACAGGGCGAAATGGGGAACAGGGCGAAATGGGGAACAGGGCGAAAAGGGGAACAGGGCGAAAAGGGGAACAGGGCGAAATGGGGAACAGGGCGAAATGGGATATCCCCAAAAAGAAGGGGTAAGGTGATGTAGATTCCATCTTGGATAGAGGGGGTGGTTTGGGGCGTATGGGGGTGGGGGTGGGGGGTCAGGGAAAAGAGCGGAGCCACAGGGAAAGAACTGTCAGACAGAAAGAGATGAGTAAGGTGGTGGGTGAATTGAAGGGAGGGAGGCAGGGGGGAGGAGAGACAAGAAAGAACGAAGAAGAACGAAGAAAAATGCGTCGTTAGAACGGGAAGCTCCCCCCCCCCCCCCGTGGGGATATCGGGGGAGGGGGGGGGGGTCTTTCGTACACAATAGTTATCCCACTTTCTGAAAGTTCTGTGCTGGTAACTCTTCCTCTAATCTATCACTCTCTTTGACTCTGCTTTGTCCCTTTGCTTACTGTTTGTCCGCTATCTTTCTATCTTACTGGTCCATTCTCGTGTCTTTTTTGTTTCGTCTATGCATTCTTACAAAGATTTCTTCAGCCCAAATCGGACATGCTGTAACTATTTCTTTAGTTACGCGCATTTCTTAGTCAGGTATTTGATATTGAGGTATTAGGTACTTTATAGTCACAGAGGCGTCTCTGTGAAATTCGGGTTGCTTCCACCTGGAGAGCGCGTCGCAGCCAGAGGCGCGCCACCCAATATTTGTTTTTTGCATGCGATTTTTGTGTGACTGATAAGGAAGGAAAGGGGGGGGGGGGGGGAATTTTGACCAAATAACAACTTTTTTTTTGCCACTGGGATTAACGTGTGCTAAGTGCATGGGCACACGGGCCTCGGTTTATCGTCTCATCCGAAAGACTCCACGTAAGGCCTAGTGCAAAGTGAGAGGAAAAATCCACTGTACCCAGGTTCGAACTCGGGTTTACTTGACACGAAGCGAGCGCGTTACCACTGTGACTACAGTTAGGCGCATAACAGCAGCATGAAGCATCTACGCTCATAATGACACGTAACTGTCTGAGCGAATTAAGAAGAAGAAGAAGAAGAAGAACGAGAGGGAATGGGCGTGGATGGATGGGTGGATGGATGGGTGGATGGATGGAAGGAGTGATGAGACGACGGAGAAGAATGAACGAGAGTGCCAGAGAGAACGAACAAAGGGTCGGGGGGGGGGGGGGGGGGGGGGTCAGGAAATGGAAAACGTTGTTCTACGTGATTGAAATGAGGACACTTCGATTCGCCTTTTCAGACGTCGCTTTTCTCTCTCTTTTATAAGAAATATAAATAAAGGCCTTTTTACTTGTCTAATATTGCCACGCAACTGCGTGTGTGTGCGTGCGTGTGCGCGCGTGTGCATGCGTGTGCGCGCGCGAGCATGTGTTTCTAAACAAGCTCGTTTTTTTGCATGCGCACGTGCATTCGTTTGTCTGTCTGTGCATGCGTGCCTAGCCTATGTGCGTATGTATGTGCGTGTATAGGCTATGCTTGTGCGTGCGTATGATTTATGATTGTGCACTTTCATCTTGATGCTTGATTTCTGGATGGGGAGCATTTCATATTTCACGTTAGCCTGTGTGATGCGCATGAGTGGATGGTTGCGTGCCTGGATGAGCGGCTTCTGGTGGACCAACGGGAGGTACATCTTGTGACTTGTTTACTTCCCGAGGTCAAATGGAAGTCAAAATCTATTTTTGTAAACTATGTCCCGTATGGTTTCGGCCGAAAGGACGTAAAACTTTAACATGTTTGCCGCTCGTAGGCGAGTGAGAGATAAAGAGAGACGTAACAGAGAGAAAGAGAGAGTAAGTTTGCCGCTGCTGGGGGGGGGGGGGGGGGGGGGGGGGGGTGGGGGGGGGGGGGGGGGGGGGGGGGGGGGGGGGGGTGGGGGGGGGGGGGGGGGGGGGGGGGGGGGGGGGTGGGGGGGGGGGGGGGGGGGGGGGGGGGGGGGGGGGGGGGGGGGGGGGGGGGGGGGGGGGGAGAAAATGACTTCCCATCAGCACCTTCGGGTGTTTCTATTTCATTCCTGGTGTCGAGAGCCAACAACAATAACTCCTTATAAAAATACCAATAAAGAGAGACAGGCAGAGTGAGTTTGCCGTTGCTTAGAACCTGACTTCAAACGGAAGGTTAACCTGGTGTCAAGGACTAACAACCATAACTCCTTAGGTAGAGACAGAGTGAAAGAGAGAGTGAGTTTGTGGTTGCTGAAACCCTGACTTCAAATAGAAGGCTAACAACTAACAACCATAACTCCTTGAATAAAGAGAGAGACAGAGTGAAGGAGAGAGTGAGTTTGTGGTTGCTGAGAACCTGACTTCTAATAGAAGGCTAACCTGGTGTCAAGGACTAACAACAATAAGTCCTTGCATAAAGGTAGAGACAGAGTGAAAGAGAGAGTGAGTTTGTGGTTGCTGAGGTTCTTACTTCAAACTGGAAGGTTAACCTGGTGTCAAGGACTAACAACCATACCTCCTTATACAAAGATAGAGACAGAGTGAAAGAGAGAGTGAGTTTGTGGTTGCTGAGAACCTGACTTTTAATTGAAGGCTACCTTGTGTCAAGGACTAGCAACCATAACTCCTCCTAGCATAAAGATAACTTAGAGAGGCACAGAGATAGAGTGAGTTTGTGGTTGCTGATAATCTGACTTCAAACTTAATGGAAGGCTATTAACCTGGGCCTGTATTCACGTTGAGATAGCATGAGACTTAGCATCATGCTAACTTAGAAGCTCTTCCAAAAGTCCTATTAAATCCTATAGGACATTGGAAGAGCTTCTAACTTAGCATCATGCTAAGTCTCATGCTATCTCAACGTGAATACAGGCCCTGGTGTTCTTCTTCTTATTCGATCGCTCAGACAGTTTCCTGTCAATTATGAGCACAGATGCGTCATGCTGCCGTTATGCGCCTAACTAAGAAATACTTAGGCCCAGCATGTCCGACTTCGGCTGGAGGAAATCTTTTTTGAAAGCGTTTCTTGAAAAAAGGAAGGAGAATGAACCGGTAAGACAGAAAGATAGTAGATGACAGTAAGCAAAGGGAAAAGGTAGAATCAAAGAGAGTGACAGATTAGAGGACGTTACAAGCACAGAACTTCCAGAAGGTGGGGAGCTATTTATGCAAAAGACCCCCGGTATCCCCACGGGGAGGGGGGGGGGTAGTTAAGGACCGTAACTCCTCCTAAACACAACTCGATCATTGCGTGTTGCAGCAGATCCGCGTAACTGGGTGTGATGAGCGAAGCGCATGCAAAGAGAACCTCAGTGAATTAGAATAATTGCTAAGAAGGCGGACGGGGAATGACTGGTCAGTCAATGATGCCGATTCTCCTACCAGGAAACCTCAAACGAAGAGGGGATGGAAGGAAGTGGACAGGGTTTCTGATAACGTAGAGATTGTGCGTGCTTACGCACTACAGCTCTCAAATCACCCCCTGGAATTTTGCTAAACCGTGCGTGAGATATGAAATGAAAAATCTGATTAACGTCCTCCGGTCTGGAACAGACACATATGGGACATTAGTAGATATAAAGATGGTGGGAACGATCCTGGAGGCAATGCCCGGAGGCAGTGCAACACCAGGAAAGTCCCGAATTTGAACAACACAGATGTATTAACAACATGCGTGAGATATGGGGACTTGGTATTAGGTATTTTATAGTCACAGAGGCGTCTCTGTGAAATTCGGGTGCTCCCACCTGGAGAGCGCGTCGCAGCCAGAGGCGCTCTACCCTTTTTTTGGGGCATAAACGATTTTTGTGTGACTGATGAGGAAGGTAAAGGGGGGGGGGGGTAAATTTTGACCAATTGACAAAGTTTTTCGTTGCCACTGGGTTTAACGTGAACTACGGGGCCTCAGTTTATCGTTTCATCAAAAAGACTCCACGTTCAGACCGTTAAGGCCTAGTGCAGAGTGAGAGGAAACATCCCCTGTACCTTTAAAATCTCAAGTAGGGAGGTGATATGATGCGTTAAAATGACGATTTGTGCGCATAACACTCTTTACTTCTTCTTCTTCTTCTTCCAGCAATGTCCACCTGCCGGTTATCGGCAATTATTATTGACATATATACAGGGGTTCAAATTACGAAGATGCGCAGCACGGGATGAGATAGGATTTGATAAATATATATAGGTATAATAGAAAAGCGTTTGTTGTTTACAATGATATTGAGAGGATATGAAGAGAGTAATTTGGGTTGGGTATTTATTTTATAACCCTTTCAACTCCAGTTCAGCTAAAACTAGGTATTAAATTCCTGTTGTGACATATTTAGATCCTTTACTTGCCAATCATTTGTTATTTTAGGATTATATAAAATATATAAAAAAAGACGAACTTGGCTGAGTATTTTGTAGGCTTGAAATGGGTGTAGGGAGGGGTTGAGTAATTTTTTGTGAGATGCAAGATAGAAGAAGGAATTAGCTGACGACGTCACAGAACTTCTGCTGGTCCTGTCAGTGCTGCTGCCGCAACAGAATGCCAGCTGAAGTTGCTAGCCTAGATCACGGAGTTCAAGGTTTGAGCCCCGTGGTGTTGCCTATACCCGACACATTCCGATTTCGGAGGAGTTCAAGGGAGAAAAGTTATTTGGAAGATTATTATTTTTGAGAAAAAAGGCAGGAGAATGGGCCAATAAGCCAGAAAGATAGTACATGACAGAAATCAAAGGGGAAAGGCAGAGTCAAAGAGAGTGGAAGAGATTAGAGGAAGTTACAAGCACAGAACTTTTCCAGAAGGTGGGGGAACTATTTGTGCGAAAAGACCCCCCGGTATCCCCACGGGGATAGGTCGAGACTTAATTATCGTTCTTTTCCCGACGTTATCCCGTTTATATGTAACTGGGAAAACGCTATAGGCTATACATATAGAAAGTTCACCCATGCATAATTATGTACATTGTCCTTAGACTTTGCTATACCGGCAAGCAAGCATATAAAACCAGATAAGGGCTCTCTGAGAAGTAGAGATACATCTTCACAAATGATTGAGCAAAACTATTTTGGTACTTAGTATTTGGTATATTCTAGTCACAGAGACTTATCTCTGTGAAAGTCGGGCTGCTCTCCCCGGAGAGCGCGTCGCCGCAAGTGTAGCGCCTACCCAATGTTTTGGGTGGGGTTGTTTTTTTGGGGGTGAGGAGGGGTGTGTGGGCACACTTGTAAAACCTAGCTATCAATTTGTCCATACCAGGCAGCGGGATTTCTCCCTGCTCTTACCGACTTTCAACTGCCGTGGGATTTTTGCATGCCCGTAAAGCCCACGGGTCAGACTAGCTTTAAGCCCCCATCTGAAGGACTGGACGTTCAGTTCGATTTTCCTGTCAAACTAGAAAGAAAGGGCGAGGAGGCCGGGATTCGAACCCGGGTCACTCACGCTGCAGTCACGCATTACATTTGGCATGCGAATGTCTTAACCACTCTGCCACCGTTCTCGCTGTTGTTTGTTTCATAAAGGTGACAGCAACTCAGATGGAGAGATAATGGAAAAGAACAGACAGACGGATTGTGACACAGGGGATGAAGAGAGGGGGGTGTGTGTGTGTGTGTGTGTGTGTGTGTGTGTGTGTGTGTGTGTGTGTGTGTGTGTGTGTGTATGTGTGTGTGTGTGTGTGTGTGTGTGTGTGTGTGTGTGTGTGTGTGTGTGTGTGGGTGTATGTGTGTGTGTGTGTGTGTGTGTGTGTGTGTGTGTGTGTGTGTGTGTGTGTGTGTGTGTGTGTGTGTGTGTGTGTGTGTAGTGTGTGTGTGTGTGTGTGTGTGTGTGTGTGTGTGTGTGTGTGTGTGTGTGTGTGTGTGTGTGTGTGTGTGTGTGTGTGTGTATGTGTGTGTGTGTGTGTGGTGTGTGTGTGTGTGTGTGTGTGTTGTGTGTGTCTGTGTGTGTGTGTGTGTGTGTGTATGTGTGTGTGTGTGTGTGTGTGTATGTGTGTGTGTGTGTGTGTGTGTGTGTGTGTGTGTGTGTATGTGTGTGTGTGTGTGTTGTGTGTGTGTGTGTGTGTGTGTGTGTGTAATTTGTGTCGTCGCTAAAGGATGCTAGAGCCACTCGTGTATTGTTGTGGCCGTTAGTGACATCCTGTGGGCCCGGAAGTTGCCATATCCGTCCGCCCAGGAGCCCTGACTGCCGGAAGTCTAACACTCCCAAACACTACGCTGCTCATACGGATTTCTTAATTTAAAGATCCACCAGATCACGTGTCAAAATCACAGGGTTGTGAATGAAAATCCGTTTAACGTCCTCCCGGTCTGAAACAGACACATATGGGACATTAGTAAACATAAAGATGGTGGGAACGATCCTGGAGGCAATGCCCGGAGGCAGTGCAACTCCAGGAAAGTCCCGAATGTTTAACGATACAGATGTATAATAAGCACGTGTTTTCCCTCTTATAGCTGGTAAGAAATCTTGTTTTGACCAGGTTTTACTCCCATACAATTGCCCCCAAATTGAAAACAAAACGTCATTTTAAAGACCCCGCACGTCACGTGTCACATTCCCTCTTATACTAGGAAGATTTCTTGCTAGCTATAAGAGGGAAAACACATGAAAATCGTGATTTTGACACGTGACGTGCGGGGTCTTTAAAGAGCAGCCTCAATTTCAAATTGGGGGCATTTGTATGTCGGTCACAGCTACCCAGACAAAACCAAGGGTCAGTGTATCTTTAATAGGGCATTATTATAGAATTATCACTCTCGTTGCCATCCATACAAGGCTACTAAAATCTAGAAAATGGAACAAGTTTTTTATTAATAATTATTAATCTTGTAAATTGGAAGGCACGAATTTGGCGTTAGATAAATAATGTTCATGCAAGCGCAGCAAAAAACGGCCTCTGTACACGTGAACATTTTTCATTCTTTCCCCATGGAAACACAGTGACATGCCAGTCATATTGTGACTGGCCTAGCACTGTGTTGTCATGGGAAAAGAGGGGGAAATGTTCACGTGCACAGAGACAGCTGAAACTGTCAGCTTACATGGATAGTGCATGCGTTCTGCAAGGATAAGCACCATCTCCTTTAGGAGGAGCCTGCTCTAGGACGAGTTAATATGTTACCCAGCACCACGAAAGGGACATTAAGTATCAGAATGACAATTCTGAGAAAATGGTACAGTTAGAAACTTCAGACAATTCTCTTTCAAAATTAATGATATAAGAACCATTCTTGTAGCTTTTTCCGTTTTAGAGTTATGAGCATTTAAAGTTGGTAGGGTGACTGTCGGCCATTGTGATAAATTACAGTCTTACGTTCAGCCTAGCTGAAGCAAATGCATCAACCTTCTTATTTTCAAGCACTTTTGGGAGTATTTAGAGACCATAACAAGGATTGTCTTTTATAAATGTGAAAGATGAGATGTTAGAGAGCACGAAAATACACATAACTCAAAATTGATCAAAAAATGAGATATTTTTGACTTTGCAAGCCTGTTGTGAGAAACTAGCCCAGCGACTTAATGTCCCTTTCGTGGTGCTGGGTCACATGTGATTGAAGTGTTCCGCGGCACGGAGGTCACAAAGACATCCAAAAACTTCCCAAGTTAATTTAAATTTCACAAAAGCCCATGGGGTACGTGAAATTTGTCACATATGTCGTGTGGAAAAGTCATCATTATTCGGTATCGAGATCAGTGTTCTCCTGGGAGGAAACTATTCAACACTGTCCTATCTGGTGGTACAGCTTGATCTTCTTCTTCTGCGTTCCCAGACCATATGGCCATAATGGGTAAGGTACGTATGCGTCCGGTTTTCAGTTTTCACTGATCTCCCCGTTCCGATTTCGGAGAAGCTCAAAGGAGAAAAGTTATTTGGAAGATTTTGTTTATTTTAAAAGAACGGGCCAATAAGTCAGAAAGATAGTAGATGATAGAAAGCAAAGGGAAAAGGCAGAGTCAAAGAGAGTGGCAGATTAGAGGAAGTTACAAGCACAGAACATCCAGAAGGTGGGGGAACTATTTTTTGGCGAAAGACTGCCCGGTCTCCCCACAGGGAGACAGCTTAATCACAACTAGGGATTCAGATTCTCACTCACTCGATGTCTTCATTTTTTTCCCGATCAATGATCGCCTGTACCTGTAACTGTTTTGTGTAATATCATTTCCTTTCACTCATTCCTGAAGAAAAAAACCCGCTGGGTTTTGAAAGCTTGAACAAAAAAATGGTGCTCGTGTGTTTACTTTGATAAACCATATTCATGTTTCTTCTTCTTCTGCGGACGATGTGTAAGTGGCAGCGTCAGACTTTCTACGTTGGTCGTCATGTAATGATGAACCCCACAGTCGTCTCCATGTCGGTGCGGCTGCCCCAGAGCTGTGCCTGTGGTTCCAGTCCCCATATTTCGTATTGTGGCCTGATGTAAGAGAACAAAAATCAATCAAATATTTCATTTAATTTCTCTCTCTATTTGTCTGCTTATGCGTCTCTCTGTCTCTGTCTCTGTCTCTGTCTCTGTTTATGTCTCTCTCTCTCTCTCTCTCTCTCTCTCTCTCTCTCTCTCTCTCTCTCTGTCTCTCTCTGTCTCTCTCTCTCTCTCTCTCTCTCTCTCTCTCTCTCTCTCTCTCTCTCCCTCTCTCTCTCTCTCTCTCTCTCTCTCTCTCTCTCTCAGCTATTATGTCATCAGTAATCCCTTTCTTTCTTTGTTTTTATTTCTTGTTCATATTTTATTCTTTTTGCCCCTTCCATTTCTAACACGAGACAGACGTCAATTGACGAAAACGACACAATTATTGCACACAGACCAGACATGTGCCTGTCAAACAAAACTGCTCTTTTGTTTATAAATCCCTTTTGAATATCCATATTGATTCATATTCAT
>CM065689.1:50324023-50341201 GCA_017654935.2 Phymorhynchus buccinoides | reverse complement strand
CAACTTGTGGATAAGGCCAGTCGTAATATCCTGATGACTTGCCTATCACTGGGTGCCATGGGGAAGGGTGAAAAATGTTCACGTCCCACGTACGAGACCGTTTGGTTACTTGCCTATCACTGTGGTGCATGGAAAGAGTGAAAAATGTTCACGTCACGTACAGAGCCTTTAGATTACTTTTCCTATCAATGGGTTGCCAGAGAAAAGAGTGCAACTGTTCCCGTCACGTAAATCTACCTTTTATTCGATGGTTAGAGTCAAAACGGACTGTCTTAGATAGTCCATTGACTTGATATTGATGTTCTTGTAAAGGACTAAGAACTTTTATTAAAGACAGACTGGCGATAATATTAGAATGAAGGAGTATGCTTTTTATATTTTCCGCAGTCTTTCCTTTGATACATTGGATTTTTTGCGCATATGTTCATAATACGTCCAATGGACTATCTAAAGAGAGTCCGTTTTGACTCCATCGAAGCCATCGTAATATGATTACTTGCATGTCACCTGTGTTGCCATGGTGAAAGAGTTACAGCAATGTTCCCTCACGTACAGAGCCCTATGATTACTGCATGTCACGGTGTTGCCATTGTGAAGATGACAAATGTTCACTGTCACGTACAGATACCTAGATTACTTGCATGTCAACTGTGTTGCCATGGTGAAAGAGTGACAATGTTCACGTCACGTACAGAGACCCTTAGGATTACTTGCATGTCACGGTGTTGCCATGAGAAAAGATTAACCCAAGTGTTCCCGCACGTACATATACTTAGGCTACTTGCCTGTCACTGTTTGCCGATGGTGAAAGAGTGACAAATGTTCACGTCACTTACAGAGGACCTATTAGGATTAACTTGCATGTCACTGTGTTTGCCATGAGAAAATAGTGAAAAGTGTTCCGTCACGTACCATATACCTTAGGATTACTTGCATGTCACATGTGTTGCCATGGTGAAAGGAGTGGACAACTGTTCCCGTCACGTACAGATACCTTAGGATTACCTTGGCATGTCACGTGCTTGGCCATGGTAAAAGGTGACAAAATGTTCACGTCACGTACAGAGACATTAGGATTACGTGCAGTCACTGTGTGCCATTAGAAAAGATAACAAGTGTTCCCGTCACGTACATATAACCTTACGGCTTACTTGCATGTCACTGTGTTGCCCCATGGTGAAAAGAGTGACAAATGTTCCCGTCACGGACAGAGACCTTAAGATTACTTGCATTCCACTGTGTTGCCATGATAAAGAGTACAAGTGTTCCCGTCACGTACATATACCTTAGGATTCCTTGCATGTCACTAGTGTTGCCATGGTGAAAAGAGTGACAATGTTCCGTCAGTACAGAGACATTGGATTACTTGCATGTCACTGTGTTGCCATGAAATAAGTAACAAGTGTTCCGTCACGTAAGAGACCTTAGGGATTACTTCCTGTCACTGTGTTGCCATGTTGAAAGAGTGACAAATGTTCACACTGTCACGTACAGATACCCTTAGTATTACTTTGCTGTCACTCTGGTTGCCATGGTGAAATGAGTGACAATGTTCACGCACGTACAGAGACCTTAGGATACTTGCATGTCCACTGTGTTTCCCATGGTGACAGAGTGACAAATGTTCCCTGTTTACAGAGACCTTAGGATTACCCTGCATACCAGGTGTTGACATGGGGGGGAGAGTGAAAATGCTCACGTGTATTGAGACCTGAAGCTTTTTTGCAAGTCATCTGGCGTAATCTCTTATGATGAGGAGTTGGGGGCTTATATGTTGTAATCCGTCATGTCCCATATCTGACTGGGATTGACATGGTTTCAATGCAAATGAGAGGTCTCGACGGTTTCATTCACACTTCTGGTCCTTGTATTATTTGGGGGTGTTTTTTTACGAGAGAGGACTGCGTGCAACAAAGATTCGGAGAGAAAAAAATTTAGTGGAGAGCACTTTCGTGAAAATTAGAGTTGTGTTAACCTCCATTTACTCGTTCAAACGCCATAGCAACAAAATGCAGAATGGCGTCCGAGCTTAAACCGAAGGATGCGAGTCCAGTCGACTTGCAACATTTGGGGGGGGGGAGGGGGGGATTAGGGGTTGCCAGTGGCATCAAGCTGATAAAGCTTGCAAAGTGTGACGTAAAAATATAAAGTACATGTTTTTTTTAGAATGACGCACTTGTTCTTAAGTGCTGTGTCTGCTCAAACACACGAGTCGATAGGCTATCGAGAGCTGATGGTAAGTGACGTCCCCTGTTGACCGATTGGATTAGGCAAGATCCTTCCGCACACACCATGAATTACTCCACTTAATTATTTCCAACATTCCTATTGTGCTACTGCTAAGACCATTCCCTCCCGCTATTCCTAACCACCAAAAAAAAGGAGGAGGGGGGGGGGGGGTAACATGCTATTCTGAAAGAAAACTGGCTGGGATTTGTTCATAGAGTTGTATGACTGCCTCTGGGGATCTCCCGCACTCTCGTTAATCCGGGAGGTTATTTGGAGAGCTGGTTTTGGGAAGGTCCCTTCTTCTTCTTCTTCCATTTCTTCTTCTTCTTCCTTCTTCTTCTTTCTTCTTCTTCTTCTTCTTCTTTCTTCTTCTTCTTCTCTTCTTCTCCTTCTTCTTCCTCCTCCGCCTCTTCTTCTTCTCTTCTTCTTCTTCTTCTTCTTATTATTATTATTATTATTATTATTATTATTATATTCCTCCTTCTTCTTTCTTCTTCTTCTTCTTCTATGTTCTTCTTCTCCTTCTGCTTCTTCTTTTCATGCTTCTTCTTCTGCTTCTTCTTCTTCTTCTCTTCTTCTATCTTCTTCTTCTTCTTCTTCTTCTTCCTCTTCTTCTTCTTCCTTCTCTTCCTCTTCTTCTTCTTCTTCTTCTTCTATCTCGTTCTTCTTCTCGCTTCTGCTTCTTCTCTTCTCCTTCTTCTTCTTCTTCTTCTCTCTTCTTCTTCTTCTTCTTCTAATCTCTCCTTCTCTTACATCCTACTCATCTTCTTCCTATACTATGGGACCTAGGTGCGATTGTTCTATAAGCTGTCGGCTTTTCAGTTTTCATCTTGTACATCCCCCGCCTAGGACATTTGGCCGACATCATTCCGAGTTTCGGAAGAGCTGGCAAGCTGATAGGATAAAATTGTTGAATGAGTTTTCTTTCACAGCCAGCGAGAATGGATCTACCAATAAGTACAGAAACATAGCTAGACAGGGCCTCAGGAAAGCCAAAGGGAAAGGCAGAGTCAAAGAGAGGAAGTTACAGAGAGGAACGTTACAAGCTCAGAAGACGATCCGAAAGGTGGCGGCTAACTATTTGCCTTTTATTCCTAACCCCCCCCCCCCCCCCGAAAGGCTTGCCAATATCTCTGTGTATCGCAATGGCTGATAAGACGAGATGAAAAATTGTTCACGTAGTACAGAGACTTCTCGCGGAGGCCTACACTGCTAGTACTGCTATGGGAAAAGAGTGGAAAATGTTCACGTGTGTGTTGAGACCATTAATATACACTCCTGTTAGTGGATCTCTGCCATTCGTATACCGCCTCAAACTATCCGACCTTTTCTTCGTTGGAAGACAATTCAGTTGTGAACTCTATTCAACTACTCGTGACCGTGCCTGGGCCCTTCACTAATCAGGCAAAGTAGATTCATACACAACAAAGAACATAGGCCCCCCCCCCCCGTATTCCCACAACGGCCTGCATGTGAGTTGGACTGCAAGTATATAGGTCGCAGTTCGCCGTTTTCCTATCCTGACCTCTGCTTGCGATGGATTTTTTATCCGCACCCAAACTATTGCCCATGTGTTAACTCACTCTTAGCTCAAAGGAGCAGGAAAAACAGTGGAGGAGCGTCAGGAAAAAGGTCACAACCATTATTCATGGTCGACTTTGGTTGCGACTGTTGTGCAGGTCGAGCATTCTTAGCCCCCAAGAGGGTTATGCGTGTTTTTTAGGCGCGTACTGCTGACCCTTCTCGATGCTTTAGCCGGAAAGGAATCAACGTGCTCTTCCTAGATGCCCACCAAGGGGCAGATCAGGGTCGGGGAGGAGGGGTAGTAGGGGAAGGGGCGAGCCCAGGGGGAGTGAACTGAGGCCACTCGGAGAATCCAATTCGCATGTGTCCCCGTCTAACTATGCTGTCACCCTCAGTCATTGCCACGCTTCCCCTCTTACCATATGTCCACGTCTACATATGCTGTCACCTCGCTTATAGACCGGCGTACTCTTATATGTCCCCGATACTCTATGTGTCGCCTCTCATTAGGCGCCCCCGCTCCCTCTATATATTGTTCCCCTGGATCATACTTATGTGCCACCTCTCATTACATGACCCCCGTCTCTATATAGTCCTCGTTTCTCTATGTGTCAACACACCGCCATTTGAACGACCTCTGTCATCATATATGCTCCCCGCTCTCTATGTTGTCACCCTCGTTATGACCTCTCATCTAGGAACTCATACTTCCACTCCTGCAAGTCTCGACGTGTATTGCACCAGCCGTTCAGCGCAAAGCTGCGTTAATAGATTCATCAGAGCTATTCTGTTCCTCGTCCGTCTATGTTACCACGATAACGCTTGAACGGAGGGATATAGGACCCTCAATTGCTTACATGCGTATAGGTAGTTAGGACATCTAGGCCGACAAGGGTGACGAGACACGAAGATGCAAAGAGGTCATCTGGTCACGAGCGCTCAAGGTCACTGCCGAGGCCTTTTCTTTAGTGCAAGACAATGGTTCGAGGTTCAGCAAATCCAGCTTTAGCAGCCAGCCACAACAGCGCCTTGTTACTTCCCTTTTCTTGTCTTCTGCTCGGCCTCTCTACTCTGTCAAAGTTTCGTTCGGATAGATGCTAGAATATCTAGGCCAATTTTGGAAAATGAAGGTTATTGGTCAACAGGCCATGGTCACTGACTCGAAAATTGCTGCCGCGCGCTGGCTGATCTAGCGTGTTCACGTCCTAGTTTTCCTTTCCCCTGCACTGATTTGCTTCCAAAACACTGATTTTTGGGGGGGTCTTTCTCTTCCTATACTAGGCCACCCCCCTACTTACAATGGGTGCTCCTGCTTTCAGGATGTCCTGAAGCTCCGATTTGTTTTGTCCGGTGTCTGAAAGTTCAGGATTTTTTTTTCAGGATGTCCTGAAGATTAGGATTGTTTTTGTCCCGGATGTCTGAATTTCCGGATTTGCTTTGTCAGGATGTCTGAAGATCAGGATTTCTTGTTCAGGTGTCCCTGAAGTTCAGTGAATTTTTTGTCCAGTGTGTCCTGAAGTTTCAGGAGGTTTTTATGTCCAGGATGTCCTGAAGTTCAGGATTTTTTTGTCCAGGATGTCCTGAAGTTCAGGATTTTTTTTGTCCGGGATGTCCTGAAGTTCTGGATTTTTTTGTCCAGGATGTCCTGATGTTCAGGATTGTTTTGTCCAGGATGTCCTGAAGTTCAGTATTTTTTTTGTCCAGGATGTCCTGAAGTTCAGGATGTTTTTGTCCTGGATGTCCTGAAGTTCAGGATGTTTTTGTCCAGAATGTCCTGAAGTTCATGATGTTTTTATTGCCCTGAGCCAGCGTCGCCGAATTATGATAATGTCAAGAAGGTCATTTTGCTATCTGAGACGTCACATGAATTGAAAACAGAAAGTGAAAGTGAACGAGAAGCCTGTCAGTTTAACATTTGGAACGTGTTTTCCCTTCAGCTTCCAGGGGGGCGTCACCCTCCCCCACCCCCCCCCCCCCCCCCCCCCCCCCCCCCCCCGAAAACCCCCAGCGAGGGACGCTCAACCTGTACTGCCCACATCCAGGAGCACCATATCGCATGTAACTCTAGCTAACATCTGCTACAGGGTGCCACCTCTGCCCATGCTTGGTTGACCTATGAACAGCGTAGAACAAATAGATGCATAAAAAGAATGATGATACGGAGAGCCGACTCTCTGCCTGACGTTAACGATATTCAGCTGGTTACACTAATGCCCCGGCATGAAACGGACAGTTTGTTACTTATAGTTACGTTTTGCTTAATCCTGACCTCCGGGGGTTGCCGAGGGGTTACGGGAGAGATGTCCCCCCCCCCCCCCCGGCTGTAAAATAGTTTTCAAATCCCACAAGTCTAAGAGCGGTCCTCAGCGAACAATCTTCTTTTTTCCTTTTTTTATAGCTCTGACATTCGTCTACCTAGAGGGGCCGTACAAGGTGGGAGCAGTGGATAGGGTGTCATGTACAGTGGATTTACTGTTAGTACCCAAGCTACAAATAGATTCCTCCACCTTCTGGAGTTCCTGGGCTTTTTTAGGCAAACCCTTTCTTGTAATTTTACTTTTGTTAGTGCCTTTTCCTATGGGCGTCAAAGGCGGAGGGGGAGACCCTATTCAGGAGTTGCCGGGCGTTCCTTTCAAGCCAGTAACTAGTTCCCTCCACCTCTCTATATATTCTGCGGCTTGCCAACTTCTATGTATTTTTTAGTCTCTGCCATTTTTCCTAGCGGGCTCCGAGAGTTCTGTCAGTACAATTAGTTCCCCTACCTTCAGTGGAAGATTCTGAGCCCCGCCTTGTAGTCATTTCTCTGCCATTTTCCTTTTGCTACCTGCCCATCCTATGTTCATGCAAGCTTATTGGCCCTACAATCTAACCCGTCTTTATATTATTGCACTAGAAACTATCTTTAAACTTTTTTCTTCATCTCATTGGACTAGCTTTTTAGCTCGAGCAACGGACCACCCCCCCCCCTGTCTGCTTTTGCAAGGCCAGCGGTGGAGATCTGAGCGAAACTCGCAGATCAGAGATATATAATGTTGCATATCTTTCCCCTAGTTAGCGTCGTCCCCCCATAATTACTGCCCCTAGAAAACCGAAGATGAAGACGTATATCATATACAGAAGAGAACAGCACTAGTCGTTCCATGTCCACTTCCTTCTTTCTCCTCCAGTCTTCTTCTTCTTCTTTCTTCCTTACTTCCTACTTCTTCTTCTTCTTCCCTTTCTTCTTCTCTTCTTCGTCTTCTTCTTCTTCTACATCTTCTTCATCTTCTCCTTCTTCTACTACTACCATTTCCTTAGCTCACAATTATCAGAGCTGCCAGAGCCGTCCTTCGCTGCCGTTATGCCGCATACCTAAGAAAACATAGCTTTGGCTACGCAGATCCCACAGTTCTTGGACGTGTCGGCCTGGGATGGAAATGTATTTTATAAAGTAGTTTACGCTTGAAAACAAGAAGCGAGCGGAGAAGCATAGTAGCAGGCCGTGGTACACGCAGAAAAATAGTACGATGACGGTAAGCTAAAGGGACAAAGGTCAGAGTCAAAGACGAGTGACAAGAGTCAGCAGGTAAGCTACCAAGCAAGAAAAAAAAACTTCCAGAGGTGGTAGCCGGAAACTATTTATAAACAAAAGATCCCCCGGTATCACCCCCAGTAGCGTGAGGGGGGCGGAGCGGGAGCCCCATCTCTGTCTCCACCTACGAATCTGCTATTGCATTTTTTTTTTTTTAGCAAGATCGGTTCGATTATGTAGGGCGCTAATCATACATTTACACAATTTGCTTGCAACAACAAGAGACAGACAACAACCAAGGTAGCCCCCCCCACGCGAGCGGCCTGCAAATCCCCTCGCAGCACTCGCCGAGCCTACCTCCGAAATCGGAATTGTCTGTATCGGTCTTAGCCTACACATACATAAAAACGACCATCCCAACCAGCCCACGCTAACTTACATAAAAAGATCAAAACAGCCACGCTAAGCTGCCCAATAAGTTTTTTTATGCATATAGCACTCTGCGGGTGTCGCGACCGTGATATTCAATTCGCCGCCGCCCGAGTCATGCGCACACGAGCGCACAGAAATATCCATGACAACTGTGTTATAGACCATTCATCAAGATATGTAGTGAGAAAAAAAAGGCAGTGAAATACATGCAAAACTTCGCCCGATATTAAATAGCGATACGTGTTTACGGCGGGGAACCCCTGCCCTAAACTGGCTCCGACCTATAGACTATGCACCTTAATATAAAAACTAAATACATAGAGCTGGATAGCTCGCAATCTTGCCGCAAACTAGCATACCAAAATTTGAAATGATGATAGATAACTGAATAAGTTTTTGAGGAAAAACGGCGCGAATTAGCCGCGACAGACGCCGACGGCCGAGAGCTACGCCGGAACGCCCGACACAGGACGCGCGGACGCCGAACAGACCAAAATACAAATAGCCACACTCCCGAACCTTCGGACCTCAGGCGGACGGCGCCGACTACAAAAACAGCGATACAAAGAGACCAGCAGACACACACCAGCGGAGACAGTACACGGAGAATGCGGACGGTCGATCTTCCATCAATACGCCATCAGGAAAACTAGACATCAAGCTACAGGAGTCGAAGCAACATTAAGTGCCGTAGACCGTGTTTGACTTACCTCGCACCTGTGCGGCAGCCACACTCAGTCTTCGCCGAGCTGATTTAGGGGACGAGACTGATCGACCGAATGCTAGGATCTTGTCATGACTTAAAGACAATCGACCCTGCCGAAACCATGGCCGTAGCACAACAACATGTTAGATCTGTCATGTATCGCCCGTAGGATGTATCCAGCGTCATGACACAGCCGATCTCGTAGGCCCAAGACAGCCTAATACGGATGCTTTAAAACAATAGGTCAAATGCTAAAACTAAGCAATCTCAAAAAGAACAGAACAAGCAGGAAGTCAGATGTCAGCTTAGGGAGATTAGGGCTAGAGAGAGAGAGGAAGTCGGGGACAGCGTGGGGCGTGGGAGAGGGCGGCGAAGCGCGGTAGGCATGGGAGGGGAACGCGCAGTGATAACGAACACGAGGTAGACTGATAAGATAAGATGGGACGAGAGGTGTGGCGGGGTTTTCAGGGTAGGGGCGCGTTCGCGTATAGAAAAGACGGGGTTTGGCACCACACTTCGCCAAAGTTTCCATCTTCGCCCGCCCCCCCCCCCAAACCACACTATCGCCAAATCATTAGCCCGGCATAAACACTTCGCCAAACCACACTTCGCCACAAACCTAGGCCGCATAAGGGATAGGGATATGATTAGGGATAGGTTAGGGATAGGGTCTAGGGATAGGGGTCTAGGGGCTAAATGATGGGAACTTCCTCCTAATGTCGTGATTTTCGTTCGTTTTTTTCACGTCCTAAAGAAATCCGCGACCTTTTCCGTCAAACCAAAATTCCAGACAGTGATTACTTGTGAACACTTTCTCACCAAAACCAGTCATTTCTTGGCGAACTGAGCAGAGTGGTTTTTGGCGAGATGTTACTTTTCGTGCACTAGCGCAGCCTTGGGGAGGGGTTGTAAGGTGCCGAGAGTGAACATCAAAGGTTTGAGCGAAGTGTGCTTTGGCGAAGTGTGGCGCACCAGCAGAAAAGATGGAGAAAAATAGAAACTGAGTGTGTGAGTGGAGTATGTTGGATAAAGTTGGAGTGGAGGTGGAGAAGACATGTGGGTGGGTGGGGGGTTTGTGATTCGGACGATTTCATTATCTCCCCTCCTTTTCCCTTGATGACGTTGGACGACGTCTAGCCCTCGATGAGCATCAATAAATAATAGAAGAAAAGAAACACAAACAAGAAATGTATGTCTTCGTGAAGAGACAACAGGATGGCAAGTCACACAGATGTACTCACTGAAGTGTGTGTATATAATTGTGCGGTAGTACGTTTTATAGGGCTTTTCACTTGCGTGTTTAAAGCCAGTATCAGCGTTAGTTGTTGTTGTTGTTGTTGTTGTTGTTGTCGTTAGTCGTTACCCTGGCTTAAAAGACTCCAGGGATCATCCCAACAGTCAAGTCAAAAGGCAGGAGAATGAACCGGTAAGGCAGAAAGATAGTAGATGACAGTAAGCAAAGGGAAAAAAAGGCAAATAAGCAAAGAGAGTGACAGATTAGAGCAAGTTGACAAGCACACCAACTTCCAGAAGGTGGGGGAACTATTTATACAAAGACCCCCCATGTTATTTGTATCCTTTATCCCCACGGGGGGGTAGGGGGGGGGAGAAGGAACTGGATAGAGCAACATGAGAGATAAATGACACAGAGAGACAGGCAGTAGACAGACGGACAGACAGACAGGCAAACGGATATGCTTCCTCGTTCTAATTGCAAAGTACTACTCCCGTTTTGAGAAGAACGGGGTAGGTACCGTTTTTACCCTGGTTCGTTTGTGGGGGGTTTTGTTGTTGTTAGTCCCCGAGCCGAAGGTTCGGGGAGCTATTGTTTTTGTCTGGTCCGTCCGTCCGTCCGGTGTCCGTCCGTCCGACGTGGCGTCCGGAAAAATCCGTCCGTCCGGCTATTCGCCCGTTTTTCTCAAAAAACTATTCAGTCTATCATCATCAAAGTTGGTATACTAGTTTGCCAAGATGCAAGCTATCCACTGATGTATTTAGTTTTACATTAAGGTCTAAGGTCGCGCCAGTTACGGGGTTCAAACCCTGAAATCACATAATCGCTAATATCTCGCGAAGTTTTGCATGTATTTCAATGCAGTTTGTTTCACATTTCTTGATGAATGGTCTGATAACACAGTTGTCATGAATTTTTCTGTGCGCTCGTTTGTGCGCATGATCGCGCGCGCTCAAATCACGGGTCCGAACCCCAAGGCTATATATAAAAAAAACCTATTCAGTTACGTGCTGTTTTTGATGCGTTTTTATGTAGTTACGTGCTGTTTTTATGCGTTTTTATGTATGTGTACAGCCGACACATTCCGATTTCGGAGTAGCTGTAGCTCGGCGATGCTGCGAGGGGACTTTGCAGCCGCTCGGCGTTGCACTTGTTTGTTGTTGTTAGTTGTTGTTGTTGTTGTGTTGTTGTTGTTTTGGGGGGGTTGCCCTGTTTGGGGCGAAAACCAAACTTCATCAACCCCGCAGTGGCAGTGCCGTTTCGCCCTGGCAACCCATGTCATTTCGCCCTGGCAATCCATGCCCATTTCGCCCTGGCCAATCCATGTCATTTCGCCCTGGCAACCCATGTCATTTCGCCCTGGCAACCCATGTCATTTCGCCCTGGCAACCCATGTCATTTCGCCCTGGCAATCCATGTCATTTCGCCCTGGCAACCCATGTCATTTCGCCCTGGCAACCCATGTCATTTCGCCCTGGCAACCCATGTCCTTTCGCCCTGGCAATCCATGTCATTTCGCCAATGGCAACCCATGTCATTTCGCCCTGGCAACCCATGTCATTTCGCCCTGGCAATCCATGTCATTTCGCCCTGGCAATCCATGTCATTTCGCCCTGGCAATCCATGTCATTTCGCCCTGGCAATCCATGTCATTTCGCCCTGGCAATCCATGTCATTTCGCCCTGGCAATCCATGCCATTTCGCCCTGGCAATCCATGTCATTTCGCCATGGCAACCCATGTCATTTCGCCCTGGCAATCCATGTCGTTTCGCCCTGGCAATCCATGTCATTTCGCCCTGGCAACCCATGTCATTTCGCCCTGGCAACCCATGTCATTTCGCCCTGGCAATCCATGTCATTTCGCCCTGGCAATCCATGTCATTTCGCCATGGACAACCCCATGTCATTTCGCCCTGCAATCCATGTCGTTTCGCCCCATGTCATTTGGCAATACCATGCCATTTCGCCCTGTCGCCTTTCGCCCTGTTCCCATTCTGTCCTGTCTCTCACGTGCACTTTGGATTTGTCATCTATCTCTCGTGGAAATAGGCTCATTATTTATTAGACGTTTTCATACACATCTGTATTGATAATTACAGAATCGGGACTTTCAAGGTGTTGCGTTGCCTCCGGGCATTGCCCCCAGCCCAGGATTCGTTCCCACCATCTTTATTTATTCAATCAATTACACTGGTGTGTTTTCTTGTGCTGTTCTGTTCCAGACCGGAGGGACGCTAAGCAGAATGTCATCGTGGAAATAGGCTGAATAGTTTAATTTGCCATCCCATTTGTTTTCATGTGTTATCTCATTTCATCTTTTTTAATGCTTTTCTTCTTTCTTTCTTCTATCTTCTTTCTTCTTAACTTATTCTTCTTCCTTATTATGTCTTCTTATTCTTAATTCAGTTCTTATTCTCATTCTTATTATTATTCTCTTCTTCTTCTTAGTACTCTTCTTCTTAACTCTTCTTCTTCTTCTTAATTATTCTTCATTATTATTCTTATTATTCTTCTTAGTCTTATTATTCTTCTTCTTTTATTATCTTCTTCTACTTCGTTGTAATTCTTATAATTATTATTCTTCTTATTCTTCATCTTCTATTTTTTATTATTATTTTTCTTATTCTTCTTATGTCTTCATTCTTCTTATTTTCTTTCTTCTTCTTTTATTTACTTCTTCTTCTTCTTACTTCTTCTAACTTTATTCTTCTTCTTCTTCTTATTCTTCTTCTTATTCTTCTCTTCTTCTTCTTCTTCTTACTTACTTTCTTTTTATTCTTATTCTTAACTTCTATCTTCTTCTTTCATTCTTCTCTTCTTCTTCTTCTTTTTCTTCTTTATTCTATTCTTCTTCTTCTTCTTCTTCTTCTTTAAACTTATTCTTTCTCTTATTCTTTCTTATTCTTTATATCTTATTACTAGCATCTTTCTCTTCTTTCTTTCTTCACTTCTCTTACTTCTTCTCTTATTTCTTTCTTCTTCTTCTCATCTTCTTCTCATCTTCCTTTCTCTCTCTTATTCTTCTTCTTTATTCTTCTTATTCTTCTTCTTCTTCTTTTCTTCTTTTTTTCTTTTATTTTCTTTTTTTTTTCTTTTCTTTTTCTTCATTCTTCTTCTTCTATACTTCTTCTTTGTCTTCTTCTTCTTCTATTAATTCTTCTTCTTCTTCTTCTTTTTCTTCTTCTTCTTATGCTTCTTCTTCTTCTTCTAGCTTATGCTTCTTCCTCATTCTTCCTCTTACTTCCTCTTTTCTTCTTAATTTCTTACTTCTATCTCTCACTTCTTACTTCATTCTTCTTCTTGTTCTTGTTCTTCTTATTCTTCTTTCTTTCTTCTTACTCTTCTTCGTCTTCTTACTTATTCTTCTTTTCTTCTTCTTCCTTCTTAATGCTTCTTGCTTCTTATTATCTCTTCTTCTTCTTCTTCTTACTGGACTGTGCTGCGCGTTCCCAGGCCATATGCCGTCATAATGGGTCAGGTATCGTATGTGTCGTTTTCAGTTTTCCCTCTATGGTACTCCTCGCTGCGTACAGCCGACACATTCCGATTTCGGAGGAGCAGGAGCTCTCTTCTTTCAATAATGTTCATCTGCTGTAAAGCTGTAACTGGCAATTATTGACATTAATAACTGGGGATTAAACGGGGGGCGGGAGTGGGGGGGGATCAATATCAATAAATGTTTTTAGCATGATGAAAACTCCTATCAAACCATGTGTGACCCAGCACCACGAAAGGGGACATTAAGTCGCTAGGCTAGTTCAAATTAAAAATTCTTATTATTTATCAGTTTTGAGTTATTGTGTATTTTCGTGCTCTATAACATCTCATCTTTCATATCTTATAAAGGACAATCCTTTTTTTATCGGTCTCCTAAATACTCCAAACAGTGCTTTGAAATGAGCTAGGTTGATGCATTTTCTTCAGCTGGGCTAAACTTTATACTCAGTATACTGTGAATTTCTTAAAATGGTCAACAGTCACCTAAATCAACTTTAAATGCTTACAACTCTAAAACGAAACAAATTACAAGAATGGTTCCTATATCATTTGAAAGAGAATTGTCTTTGCCTGACGTTTCTAGCTGTGCCATTCTCTCAGAATGGTCCGTTTGACACTTAATGTGCTGGATTATTTTTAGTTTTTTTTTTTTTTATGAGCACAGAGTGATACATCTCTTTTTCTTTTTTTTCTTTTTTTCAGAACTACTTAAAGTTGAAACAATACTTTTTATCAATGGAATTTAATGTTGATAACCTCTGTACAACTGCGTTGAGTCTTTAGAGAGAGTGCAGGGCAAAACGGGAACAGGGCCAAACAAAACAGGAGCGAAAAAGACACACTGCCGTAATCGTTGGGCGAAACGCCCAACACGATAAGGGCGAATAGGGGATCAGGGCGAAATGGGGAACAGGGCGAAAAGGGGAACAGGGCGAAAAGGGGAACAGGTGCGAAATGGGGAACAGGTGCGAAATGGGGAACAGGGCGAAATGGGGAACAGGGAGAAATGGGGAACAGGGCGAAATGGGGAACAGGGCGAAAAGGGGAACAGGGAGAAATGGGGAACAGGGCGAAATGGGGAACAGGGCGAAAAGGGGAACAGGGCGAAATGGGGAACAGGGCGAAATGGGGAACAGGGCGAAAAGGGGAACAGGGCGAAATGGGGAACAGGGCGAAATGGGGAACAGGGCGAAAAGGGGAACAGGGAGGCAGGCGAAATGGGGAACAGGGCGAAATGGGGAACAGGGCGAAATGGGGAACAGGGCGAAAATGGGGAACAGGGCGAAAAGGGGAACAGGGCGAAAAGGGGAAACAGGGCGAAAGGGGAACAGGGCGAAATGGGGAACAGGGCGAAATGGGGAACAGGGCGAAAAGGGGAACAGGGCGAAAAGGGGAACAGGGCGAAATGGGGAACAGGGCGAAAAGGGGAACAGGGCGAAATGGGGAACAGGGCGAAATGGGGAACAGGGCGAAATGGGGAACAGGGCGAAATGGGGAACAGGGCGAAATGGGGAACAGGGAGAAATGGGGAACAGGGCGAAATGGGGAACAGGGAGAAAAGGGGAACAGGGCGAAATGGGGAACAGGGCGAAAAGGGGAACAGGGCGAAATGGGGAACAGGGCGAAAAGGGGAACAGGGCGAAATGGGGAACAGGGCGAAATGGGGAACAGGGCGAAATGGGGAACAGGGCGAAATGGGGAACAGGGCGAAATGGGGAACAGGGAGAAATGGGAACAGGGCGAAATGGGAACAGGGCGAAATGGGGAACAGGGCGAAATGGGGAACAGGGCGAAATGGGGAACAGGGCGAAATGGGGAACAGGGCGAAATGGGGAACAGGGCGAAATGGGGAACAGGGCGAAATGGGGAACAGGGCGAAATGGGGAACAGGGCGAAATGGGGAACAGGGCGAAATGGGGAACAGGGCGAAATGGGATATCCCCCAAAAAGAAAGGGGGTAAGGTGATGTAGATTCCATCTTGGATAGAGGGGGTGGGTTGGGGCGTATGGGTGAGTGGGGGTTGGGGGGGTCAGGGAAAAGAGCGGAGCCCACAGGGAAAGAACTGTCAGACAGAAAGAGATCTTGAAGTAAGGTGTTGTGGGGGTGAATTGAAGGGAGGGAGGCAGGGGGGGGGGGGAGGAGGGACAAGAAAGAACGAAAGAAGAACGAAGAAAAATGCGTCGATTAGAAACGGGAAGCTCCCCCACCCCCCCCCCCCCCAAGTAAAGCCCCCCCCCCCCCCCCAGTGGGGATATCGGGCTGAGGGGGGGGGGGTCGGCGGGGGGGGGTTCTCGTACACAATAGTTCCCCCACCTTCTGAAAGTTCTGTGCTGGTAACTCTTCCTCTAATCTATCACTCTCTTTGACTCTGCCTTGTCCCTTTGCTTACTGTCATCTGCTATCTTTCTATCTTACTGGTCCATTCTCGTGTCTTTTGTCTTCGTCTATGCATTCTTACAAAGATTTCTTCAGCCCAAATCGGACATCCTGTAACTATTTCTTTAGTTACGCGCATTTCTTAGACAGGTATTTGATATTGAGGTATTAGGTACTTTATAGTCACAGAGGCGTCTCTGTGAAATTCGGGTTGCTCCCACCTAGGAAGCGCATCGCAGCCAGAGGCGCGCCACCCAATATTTGTTTTTTTGCATGCGATTTTTGTGTGACTGATAAGGAAGGAAAGGGGGGGGTGGTGGAAATTTTGATCAAATAACAACTTTTGCCACTGGGATTAACGTGTGCTAAGTGCATGGGCACACGGGCCCTCGGTTTATCGTCTCATCGGAAAGACTCCACGTTCAGACCGTAAGGCCTAGTGCAAAGTGAGAGGAAAAATCCACTGTACCCAGGTTCGAACTGGGGTTTACTTGACACGAAGCGAACGCGATACCACTGTGACTACAGTTAGGCGCATCATAAAAGCAGCATGAAGCATCTACGCTCAATAATGGCACGTAACTGTCTGAGCGAACTAAGAAGAAGAAGAAGAAGAACGAGAGGAATGGGCGTGGATGGATGGATGGATGGGGGTGGCGGATGGATGGAATGGAGTGGATGGAGTGGATGGATGGGTGGATGGATGGGTGGGTGGGTGGAATGGGTGGGTGGGTGTATGGGTGGGGCCTGTATGGGTGGGTGGATGGGGTGGGGGATGGGTGGGTGGGTGGATGGATGGGATGGGTGGATGGATGGATGGGTGGATGGATTTTATTTTCCAGATGGATGGGTGGATGGGTGGATGGATGGATGGGTGGATGGTATGGTAATTGGATGGATGGATGGATGGGTGGATGGGTGGGTGGATGGGTGGATGGGTGGGTGGATGGATGGGTGGAAGGATGGGTGGGTGGATGGGTGGATGGATGGATGGGTGGATGGGTGGGTGGATGGGTGGATGGATGGGTGGGTGGGTGGATGGGTGGGTGGATGGCGTGGTTGGGTGGTGGATGGGTGGATGGATGGGGTGGGTGGATGGGTGGATGGATGGGTGGATGATGGGTGGATGGGATGGATGGATGGGTTGGATGGATGGGTGGATGGATGGGATGGATGGATGGGTGGATGGATGGATGGATGGATGGGTGGATGGATGGGTGGATGGATGGATGGATGGATGGGTGGATGGATGGAAGGAGTGATGAGAGGACGGAGAAGAATGAAACGAGAGGTGCCAGAGAGAACGAACAAAAAGGGGGGAGGGGGGGGGGGGGGTCAGGAAATGGAAAAAAACGTTGTTCTACGTGATTGAAATGAGGACACTTCGATTCGCCTTTTCAGACGTCGCTTTTCTCTCTCTTTTATAAGAAATATAAATAAAGGCCTTTTTACTTGTCTAATATCGCCACGCAATGCTCCCCCCTCCCTACCCCCCCCCCCCCCCCCCCCACCCCCCCCCCCCCCCCCCCCCCACCCCCCCCCCCCCCCCCCCCCCCCCCCCCCCCCCCCCCCCCCCCCCCCCCCCCCCACCCCCCCCCCCCCCCCACACCCCCCCCCCCCCCCCCCCCCCCATCCCCCCCCCCCCCCCCCCCCCCCCCCCCTCCCC
>CM065689.1:50311523-50319023 GCA_017654935.2 Phymorhynchus buccinoides | reverse complement strand
CATTATAACCCCTTTCACCGCCAGCCATTTTTCAGCAAAAAAGAAAATCCTTCAAACTTACCTGGGTAGAGAAAGAAATATGTCTGCAATACTTGGGGATTAGATAATATCCTTACTTGCCAAAATTAAGTCTTTGAATACAGACCCTGATTTGATGCCTTTATTAACATGGGTGTTACATCATTGTGGTGCAAATTTGCGACATTGGCGGCGAAAGGGTTAAGATGATATAAAAGATCTGAAAAGATGAACTGAACTTGGCTGAGTATTTTGTAGGCTTGAAATGGGTGGGTGACGGGTTGAGCAATTTTTTGTGAGATGCAAGATAGAAGGAATTAGCTGACGACGTCACAGAACTTCTGCTGGTCCTGTCAGTGCTGCTGCCGCAACAGAATGCCAGCTGAAGTTGCTAGCCTAGATCACGGAGTTCAAGGTTTGAGCCCCGTGGTGCCTATACCCGACACATTCCGATTTCGGAGGAGCTCAAGGGAGAAAACGTTATTTGGAAGATTAGTTTTGTGAACAGGGGCAGGAGAATGGGCCAATAAGCCAGAAAGATAGTACATGACAGAAATCAAAGGGGAAAGGCAGAGTCAAAGAGAGTGGAAGAGATTAGAGGAAGTTACAAGCACAGAACTTCCAGAAGGTGGGGGAACTATTTGTGCGAAAGACCCCCCGGTATCCCCACGGGGATAGGTCTAGACTTGATTATCGTTCTTCTCCCGAAGGTATCCCGTTTATATGTAACTGGGAAAACGCTATAGGCTATACATATAGAAAGTTCACCCATGCATAATTATGTACATTGTCCTTAGACTTTGCTATACCGGCAAGCAAGCATATAAAACCAGATAAGGGCTCTCTGAGAAGTAGAGATACATCTTCACAAATGATTGAGCAAAACTATTTTGGTACTTAGTATTTGGTATATTCTAGTCACAGAGACTTATCTCTGTGAAAGTCGGGCTGCTCTCCCCCGGAGAGCGCGTCGCCGCAAGTGTAGCGCCTACCCAATGTTTTTGGGTGGGGGTTTTTTTTGGGGGGTGAGGAGGGGGTGTGGGGACACTTGGAAAACCTAGCTATCAATTTGTCCATACCAGGCAGCGGGATTTCTCCCTGCTCTTACCGACTTTCAACTGCCGTGGGATTTTTGCATGCCCGTAAAGCCCACGGGTCAGACTAGCTTTAAGCCCCCATCTGAAGGACTGGACGTTCAGTTCGATTTTCCTGTCAAACTGGAAAGAAAGGACGAGGAGGCCGGGATTCGAACCCGTGTCACTCACGCTGCAGTCAAGCATTACATTTTGGCAGGCGAACGTCTTAACCACTCTGCCACCGTTCTCGCTGTTGTTTGTTTCATAAAGGTGACAGCAACTCAGATGGAGAGATAATGGAAAAGAACAGACAGACGGATTGTGACACAGGGGATGAAGAGAGGGGGTGTGTGTGTGTGTGTGTGTGTGTGTGTTGTGTGTGTGTGTGTGTGTGTGTGTGTGTCTGTGTGTGTGTGTGTGTGTGTGTGTGTCTCTGTGTGTGTGTGTGTGTGTCTCTCTGTGTGTGTGTGTGTGTGGTGTCTGTGTGTGTGTGTGTGTGTGTGTGTGTGTGTGTGTGTGTGTGGTGTGTGTGTGTGTGTGTGTGTGTGTGTGTGTGTGTTGTGTGTGTGTGTGTGTGTGTGTGTGTGTGTGTGTGTCTGTGTGTGTGTGTGTGTGTGTCTCTCTGTGTGTGTGTGTGTGTGTGTGTGTGTGTGTGTGTGTGTGTTGTGTGTGTGTGTGTGTGTGTGTGTGTGTGTGTGTGTGTGTGTGTGTGTGTGTGTGTGTGTGTGTGTGTGTGTGTGTGTGTGTCTGTGTGTGTGTGTGTGTGTGTGTGTGTGTGTGTGTGTGTGTGTGTGTGTGTGCGTGCGTGCGTGCGTGTGTGTGTGTGTGTGTGTCTGTGTGTCTGTGTGTGTGTGTGTGTGTGTGTGTGTGTGTGTGTGTGTGTGTGTCGTCGCTAAAGGATGCTAGAGCCACTCGTGTATTGTTGTGGCCGTTAGTGACATCCTGTGGGCCCGGAAGTTGCCATATCCGTCCGCCCAGGAGCCCTGACTGCCGGAAGTCTAACACTCCCAAACACTACGCTGCTCATACGGATTTCTTAATTTAAAGATCCACCAGATCACGTGTCAAAATCACAGGGTTGTGAATGAAAATCCGTTTAACGTCCTCCGGTCTGAAACAGACACATATGGGACATTAGTAAACATAAAGATGGTGGGAACGATCCTGGAGGCAATGCCCGGAGGCAGTGCAACTCCAGGAAAGTCCCGAACGTTTAACGATACAGATGTATAATAAACACGTGTTGTCCCTCTTATAGCTGGTAAGAAATCTTGTTTTGACCAGGTTTTACTCCCATACAAATGCCCCCAAATTGAAAACGAAACGTCATTTTAAAGACCCCGCACGTCACGTGTCACATTCCCTCTTATACTAGGAAGATTTCTTGCTAGCTATAAGAGGGAAAACCGTGATTTTGACACGTGACGTGCGGGGTCTTTAAAGAGCAGCCTCAATTTCAAGTTGGGGGCATTTGTATGTAGGTCACAGCTACCCAGACAAAACCAAGGGTCAGTGTATCTTTAATATGGCATTATGATAGAATTATCACTCTCGTTGCCACCCATACAAGGCTACTAAAATCTAGAAAATGGAACAAGTTTTTTATTAATAATTATTAATCTTGTAAATTGGAAGGCACGAATTTGGCGTTAGATAAATAATGTTCATGCAAGCGCAGCAAAAAACGGCCTCTGTACACGTGAACATTTTTCATTCTTTCCCCATGGAAACACAGTGACATGCCAGTCATATTGTTGACTGGCATATCACTGTGTTGTCATGGGAAAAGAGGGGGAAATGTTCACGTGCACAGAGACAGCTGAAACTGTCAGCTTACATGGATAGTTCATGCGTTCTGCAAGGATAAGCACCATCTCCTTTAGGAGTAGCCTGCTCTAGGACGAGTTAATATGTTACCCAGCACCACGAAAGGGACATTAAGTATCAGAATGACAATTCTGAGAAAATGGTACAGTTAGAAACTTCAGACAATTCTCTTTCAAATGATATAAGAACCATTCTTGTAGCTTTTTCCGTTTTAGAGTTATGAGCATTTAAAGTTGGTAGGGTGACTGTCGGCCATTGTGATAAATTACAGTCTTACGTTCAGCCTAGCTGAAGAAAATGCATCAACCTTCTTATTTTAAAGCACTTTTTGGAGTATTTAGAGACCATAACAAGGATTGTCCTTTATAAATGTGAAAGATGAGATGTTAGAGAGCACGAAAATACACATAACTCAAAATTGATCAAAAATGAGAATTTTGACTTTGCAAGCCTGTTGTGAGAAACTAGCCCAGCGACTTAATGTCCCTTTCGTGGTGCTGGGTCACATGTGATTGAAGTGTTCCGCGGCACGGAGGTCACAAAGACATCCCAAAACTTCCCAAGTTAATTTAAATTTCACAAAAGCCCATGGGGTACGTGAAATTTGTCACATATGTCGTGTGGAAAAGTTATCATTATTCGGTATCGAGATCAGTGTTCTCCTGGGAGGAAACTATTCAACACTGTCCTATCTGGTGGTACAGCTTGATCTTCTTCTTCTGCGTTCCCAGACCATATGGCCATAATGGGTAAGGTACGTATGCGTCCGGTTTTCAGTTTTCACTGATCTCCCCGTTCCGATTTCGGAGAAGCTCAAAGGAGAAAAGTTATTTGGAAGATTTTGTTTATTTTAAAAGAACGGGCCAATAAGTCAGAAAGATAGTAGATGATAGAAAGCAAAGGGAAAAGGCAGAGTCAAAGAGAGTGGCAGATTAGAGGAAGTTACAAGCACAGAACAGAAGGTGGGGGAACTATTTTTTGGCGAAAGACTGCCCGGTCTCCCCACAGGAAGACAGCTTAATCACAACTAGGGATTCAGATTCTCACTCACTCGATGTCTTCATTTTTTTCCCGATCAATGTTCGCCTGTACCTGTAACTGTTTTGTGTAATATCATTTCCTTTCACTCATTCCTGAAGAAAAAAACCCGCTGGGTTTTGAAAGCTTGAACAAAAAAATGGTGCTCGTGTGTTTACTTTGATAAACCATATTCATGTTTCTTCTTCTTCTGCGGACGATGTGTAAGTGGCAGCGTCAGACTTTCTACGTTGGTCGTCATGTAATGATGAACCCCACAGTCGTCTCCATGTCGGTGCGGCTGCCCCAGAGCTGTGCCTGTGGTTCCAGTCCCCATATTTCGTATTGTGGCCTGATGTAAGAGAACAAAAATCAATCAAATATTTCATTTAATTTCTCTCTCTATTTGTCTGCTTATGCGTCTCTCTGTCTCTGTCTCTGTCTCTGTCTCTGTCTCTGTTTCTCTCTCTCTCTCTCTCTCTCTCTCTCTCTCTCTCTCTCCGATCTCTCTCTCTGCTCTCTCTCTCTCTCTCTGTCTCTCTCTCTCTCTCTCTCTCTCTCTCCTCTCTCTCATCTCTCTCTCTCTCTCTCTCTCTCAGCTATTATGTCATCAGTAATCCCTTTCTTTCTTTGTTTTTATTTCTTGTTCATATTTTATTCTTTTTGCCCCTTCCATTTCTAACACGAGACAGACGTCAATTGACGAAAACGACACAATTATTGCACACAGACCAGACATGTGCCTGTCAAACAAAACTGCTCTTTTGTTTATAAATCCCTTTTGAATATCCATATTGATTCATATTCATATAATATTAGCAATTATTGGGGAGTATAACCTGACAGACTAAACGTCTGTTTAACACAGAGCAGATCGCTGAATGCAATCTTGAGCTGTAGGCTAAACTAAGCTTGAGTCCAAATCGAATAATGTCAGAATAGTTGATTTGTTATGGAAGCGTATTATAATGCCAGAAGCCGGCTAACAGTAATACGCTGCAGGCTTAGGCGACCAGAGAAATTGCTGCCATTTCTCTGTCCTTTCTTTCTCTGTTTTGGCTTCCCTGCATGATTTTTAATGCAGCCTAGCCCTTTCCTCCTGTTTCACGCACGCGCGCGTGCGCACACGCACTCACACACAGACACACGCACGCACACGCACTCACACACACACGCACGCATGCACGCACGCACGCACGCGCACGCACACACGAACGCAATGCTCACGCACACACACACCTACGCACGCATGCAACGCACGCACACGCACACACATGCACACACACGCACACGCACGCACGCGCACACACACACACACACACACACACACACAGACACACACACACACACACACAGACACAGACACACACACACACACACACACTCACACACACACGCACACACAAAATACCAAAATAACAACAACAAAAAATAATACCAAACCTCTTTCACGCGGCATGATCTGCAGTCTGCCGTCCAAGGGGAACAACTGTTGTAATCAAGCTGACCACTACACTGTATGTCTGGTGTGTGTCGCTTCCCTTGGATTGGCAGTCTGCAAAGGGGGGATAAGTCTAAAAACAGCAAAGAGCCAAGGGGGACTATAAATGTTAGGTTAGGTTAGGTTAGGTACATTTATAGTCACAGAGGCGTCTCTGTGAAATTCGGGTTGCTCCCACCTGGAGAGAGCGTAGAAGAGAGAGGCACGCCAATTTTTTTTTTTTTTTTTTTTTTTTGGGGGGGGGGTTTGCATGCAATTTTTGTGTGAATAATGAGGAAGGAAAGGGAGGGGGGGTGAGATAAATTTTGACCAGATGACAACTTTTTCGTTGCCACTGGGTTTAACGTGTGCTAAGAGCATGAGCACACGGGACCTCGGTTTATCGTCTCATCCGAAAGACTCCACGTTCAGACCAAGGCAAGGCCTAGTGCAAAGTGAGAGGAAAAATCCCCTGTACCAAGGTTCGAACTCGGGTTTACTTGACACGAAGCGAACGCGATACCATTGTGCCACTCTACACTGTCCATGTGTACAGTAACTTATCTCACTCTCTATAACTTATCCATGTATAAACTTACTAGATTGTGGAGGTACCATAGCCGATCAGGTTTAACCGAAGCGTGGTTACCGCTACACCTATCTGTATTGTTAAAAAAATCGAGACTTTACTGGTTTTACACTGCCTCCGGGCATTGCCTCCAGTATTGTTCCCACCATCTTTGTATCTCCAAAATGTCCCATATGTGTCTGTTCCAGACCGAGAGGACGTAAAACACCATTTTTCATTCATTCACCTTATCCATGTAAATGCAAAGCTCCATAAGCAGAAGTGACGTCAAACACGCTCCATAGAACAGAAATCAACTGCGGGCTATAAGCGATGCCGCTCCTGCGGCCTCGCAGTTATGTTGCACCAGCGAGTCTTCCTTGACGGAGGTGTGCACCGGGGGTTCAAAATTCAGCACGTGAATGGGATGGGTGATGGCGATGAAGGATATAATATGGTTATAGGGGTCTGTATTGAGCATAATGCGACTTTGTATTATCCGTCCATTCCAACCTACCCCACACCTTCACCCGCTCACCCTCGTTATCCGTTACCAGCTCTCTCTCTCTCTCTCTCTCTCTCTCTCGTCTCTCTCTCTCTCAGTCTCTCTCTCTCTCTCTCTCTCCCTCGTCTCTCTCTCTGTCTCTCTCTCCTCTTCTCTCTCTCCCTCTCTCTCTCTCCCTCTCTCTCTCTCTCTCTCTCTCTCTCGTCTCTCTCCTCTCTCTCTCTCTCTCTCGTCTCTCTCTCTCTCTCTCTCTCTCTCTCTTCTCTCTCTCCTCTCTCTCTCCACTCCTCTCTCTCTCTCTCTCTCTCGCTCTCTCTCTCTCCTCCCTCTTCTTCTCTCTCTCTCCTCTCTCTCTCCTAAATCCACCCTCATTCTTTCTGTTAATGTGTTTTCCCCTTCACTTTTTTCCTATCCGTCCCCCGCGTCCATTCTTCACTCAGCTACCTTTCTACCCCCTCCTTCTCCCTCTTCTTGTGGAAGATTTATTTTCGAGTTCGGTATCGATCCAAGGGATGAGAGAGAAGGTGAGAGAGAGGGGGGTGGGTGAGAGAGAGAGAGAGAGGGGGTAGAGAGAGGGGAGGGGTGTGGAGTGAGAGAGAGAGGGGGGGGTGTAGAGTGAGAGAGAGAGAGAAGAGAGAGAGAGAGAGAGTGAAGTTGAGAGAGAGAGGGGGGGGGGGGGCAGGCAGGCAGGCAGAAAGTAAGAGACACTATCGCAGCCCTTATGACACAATACAGGCTTACGGGGTTGGCGTAAGGCTGCTCCCGTGTTGATAGGGTCGGTAGGATTAGTGCGCTTTTGGGGGTCCCATTTGGGTGCTTTTGTCTCAGACGCTCTGGCAGAGTAACAAACAGAGAGAAATGGTAATAACAAGGAGTATAGTGGCCAACCAGAGCTATGGAATGAGCAACTTAAGACGCTCATTTTACCGCCAGGGGGCAGTCAAACCAGCAGGGCCTTAGCGCGCGACATTCCTAGTTGGGCGTAGAAAGAGAGAGAGAGAGAGAGAGG
>CM065689.1:50296523-50304023 GCA_017654935.2 Phymorhynchus buccinoides | reverse complement strand
CGGACCAGTGTTTGTTGGAGGAATGGACCAGGAAGCGAGGTGCCGGGGTGAGGGCGTGTAGTCACTCGGATCTCCTCAAGAAGCTGCGGGCTTTGGAGTCCAGTGGTTCGGCTTCATCTTCTACTAAGGACTCCGTGCGACACCGCAGTCTGTCGTGTGATTCCGCCTCCTCCTCACCGTTGTTGCCTCTGCCTCCTCCTCCTCCAGCTTCCCATCATCATCATCCTTCTCTTCCGCGGCCACACTCCTCTTCTTCCTCGTCCTCTTCCACGGGGTCTTCCTGTTACGGCGCGCGGGCCAAAAAGCCCCCTCGAGGGTCGTTGAAAAGGACATCTTCTTCCTCTTCCGGAGCTCCGCCGCCGCCGACGACGACGACGACAACAGCATACACCAGTCCTAGCCGTGTGCGCTTCTCTGATTCGCTACCCAACGGATCTCTAGTGCTTCATGGATCAGTCTCAGCTCGCTGTGATGGTGGTGGTAGTGGTGGTGGTGCGGGTGATAGTAGCGTGTGTGTGGTGGACCTCGCGGATAGAGACTCCGCCACGGCCCGCAGCAACAGACTGGAACACACCGGCAGTGTTGACAACCTGTGCAAGTCGCTGTCCGGTGATGCTCCTCATTTAGCCTCGTCTTCTTCCTCCTCCTCCGTGGTGGGCAGCAAAGCGTTGGAGATGAGGGACAACAACCACATCATGAGGGCTCTGCTGCACAAAACCCGCTCGTACCAGGACCATCTATGCTACGAGGAGACCTCCTCGCAGGCTGCCAGGTACCTGGAGAGCATGAGCAAAGAGGAGCTGCTCTTCCTGTGGAAGAGCTCGGAACGGGAACTGAACCGAAAGCTGTGCGAGGCGCTCAAGGAGAAGGCCCGGCTGGAGAAGAAGCTGGCTTTGCTGCAGAACCAGTCGCCGGTGTGACCAGAGTTTTCTCGGTTTGTTTTTTGGGGGGTTGAAATTTCTTCCGGGGGTTTTAAGATGTCAAACCAGTGCGGGGTTATGGTCAGGGTTTTTTGTGGTCCCGATGCTCCTATTGGGGGGGGGGCAACCGCTTGTAAACCTTCGCCCATCCCCGTTCCATGCAAGAGTCTGGTGGGGGTCAGGGCCTGGCCCCAGCAGCCAGGGTGGTCAGAGAGAGAGAGAGAGAGAGCCAGAGGCAGGTGGTTCTACAGCGGAGCTACCCGGCACTCCGCGCCCTCTGCCACGTAGCCGCGCTTGTTGTCGACGACGCACAACTGAACTGATTCGACTCCCAACCCCCTTCTTTACCTTGTAACCTTCTTCATTCATCACGCCCTTTTCTTGTCCTCCGCAGAGACACGTTCCGCGAGGCCTCGCTTTGATCGACTACTTATTGGATTACTGGGGTGGTGTGCGTTAAATACCCATCACTGCGTCTGGTGTGTTTGTGACGTTGTGTGGGCACAGTTGATCGAAGGAAGGAAAGGCAACTCCGAAGCTACAAAACTCTAGTCGAGTGGAGTTGTGGGGCTTGTTGTTGCATGGGAAGGCCGACATCTTTGGCATATTGTTTGTTTGTTTGTTTGTTTTCAGATGAGTGGCTCAATTTTGAAGACAAGGTCTGAAGTCTGCGTGTTGAATCGTTCGAAGCGTTGGTGGTCGAGAGAGTAGGCCTAAATGAATAACAACACACGGCCATGTTTTGCGAGTGTTTTTCCCCCTTGCCAGTATCTGTATGAAACGGCAGACCAGTCAATCCATCGTATGACATAACATAGCCATTGATGTGTGATGATTACTGTGGGTTTTGTTTTTTAAAAGCGCATCCTGTTTTTTGCGTCCCTTCACTCTGGTCTACGTTGACAGAGTGTTCAAATCCTAGAACGGGTCCGGGTCTTACTATTTCGTGTGTGGCAGGATAATGTTTCTTTGCCTATCTCAGCGTTTAAGATCAACTATTTATTTAATCATTCTATGTCTTTTTGTGTCTGAGATAAATTCGTTTTCTTTAAAAACTTGTTTTCCGTTTTGTGACTACTTTTGCTGCTGCTGTTCTTTCTTTCTGTCTTTCTTTAATTCCAGTTTGACATAACTTATACTGTCAACACCACGATCACTGTTACCACCACCACCACCACTACTACTACTACTACTACTACTACTACTACTACTACTACTACTACTACTACTACTACTACTACTACGCTACTACTACTACTATTGCTTGCTGGCTGCTTCTTCTTCTGCTGCTGCTACTGCTACTGTAACTACTACTGCTACTGCTACTGCTACTACTACTACTACTACTACTACTACTACTACTACTACTACTACTACTATTGCTGCTGCTGCTTCTTCTTCTGCTGCTACTGCTACTGCTGCTGCTACTACTACTACTACTGCTGCTACTACTACTACTACTACTACTACTACTACTACTACTACTACTACTACTACTACTACTACTACTACTACTACTACTACTACTACTATTGCTGCTGCTGCTTCTTCTTCTGCTGCTACTGCTACTGTAACTACTACTACTACTACTACTACTACTACTACTACTACTACTACTACTACTACTACTACTACTACTACTACTACTACTACTATACTACTACTACTACTACTACTACTACTACTATTACTATTACTATTACTACTACTACTACTACTACTACTACTACTACTACTACTACTGCTACTGTTTTTGTTGCTACTGCTGCTGTTACTGTTTACTAGTACTACTGCTGCTGCTACTACTACTACTACTAATACTAATACTAATACTACTACAACAACAACAACATACGGTATTTATACGGCGCTGACTCTTGATATAAATCAAATCAAAGCGCACACACACGTTAGCATTCATAACGCTTTCAAACAAAAATGCAATACAAAGCGAGCACACACACGTTTGACATAAATGGTATACAGCAGAAACAGACCTAAAGGCAAGAGAGAGAGAAGAGAAAGAGAGTGGAGCCTCAATCACGAGGGAACAGGTGGGTTTTGAGGTTAGATTTGAAGGCTGAGAGGGTCGGTCGCTGACGGAGGGAAAGAGGAAGTTTGTTCCAAGATGTCGGTCCTGAGACAGCAAAAGAGCGCCGATTACTACTACTACTACTACTACTACCGACCACTACTACTACTAATATACTAATAATAATAATAATAATAATAATAATAATAATAATAATACTACTACTACTAATACTACTACTACTACTACTACTACTACTACTACTACTACTACTACTACTACTACTACTACTACTACTACTACTACTACTACTACTACTACTACTACTACTACTACTACTACTACTACTACTACTTACTTTTGTTACTTCTTATACTACAACTACTACTGCTTCTATTATTATTGTACTGCTTCTTACTACTACTACTACTACTACTACTACTACTACTACTACTACTACTACTACTACTACTACTACTACTACTACTACTACTACTACTTACTAGTTCTACTACTACTACTACTACTACTACTACTACTACTACTACTACTACTACTACTACTTTAGTTCTACAACTACTACTACTACTGCTACTTTTGTTACTTCTAATACTACAATTACTACTGCTTCTATTATTATTGTACTGTTGCTTATTACTATTACTATTACTATTACTACCATTACTACTGCTACTACTACTACTACAGCTGCTGCTACTACTACTACTACTACTACTACTACTATTACTACTACTCTCCTTTTTTAGAGAGGGTCTGTGTGTCCTTTGGGTTCTCTTGTCTTTGTGGGTGTTTTTCTATCATTTATTGCATTGTTTAGGTTTGTATTTATCTGACTGGTCGTTTTAGCCAGACCGATCTCCGCGTAAAGAACAATTGCAAGCAGTTGTTTTCTTTCTTCATTTTGTTTTTATGAAATACTCGGTTTGTCAAGAATTGATGGAATTAATAATAATAATAATTATTGTTATTATTATTACTATTTTCATCATCTTATGCGTTGTGGACATTGAAGGCAATGAATTAAGGCGCCTCTCTTCTTTTTTGTGAAAGAATCTTAATATTTCAACTTGGCATTTTGTACTTTTTCCGCCACTAGAGTTTCACATATGGACGGTTGTTAAGTCCTCTCGCTGACGTTTTGTCCTTACGTGCACATTAGTCTAAAATGACCCCGTTTCTGCTCCTTTTTTTTTTGCAGGTATTTATTTCATTACTCGCCATGTTGCATTGCCACACAAAATTTGAAACCATTCTACCCACTGGTTCATAAGATACAGTTCGGACATGAAGGAAGAAAATTTCGGTTTTGTGGGCGGAGGTTTGCACTGGCGGTTCAAAATCCAGGATCTGAATAGGTTGTGACATTCTGATCAAGAATATATATTGCTACAGGGGACCCTAGGCGTATTGTAGGTCATGGTATCCGCGAGAGGACAAATGTACGCGAAAGGACTTAACAGACGTTTAACTGGCGAAAGGTGTTATCAGCCTTCCCGGTTAACCCTTTCACCGCCACCCATCTTTGAGCCAAACACTTCCATTGAAGCTACTTGGCTACAGAAACGATTTTGTTTGCAATATTGTTGGATTTGTCTGTGACACATTTAGAATTGGGTCAATCCTTTACTGCCCAAATTTAGGAACACAATATCATTTGAATAACAGACCCTGATTTCAAGAGCTTTTATGAGATGGTTGTTAAATCATTGTGGTGCAAAAATGCGACATTGGCGGTGAAAGGGTTAAATGCTGAAAAGTACTATCGGTTTGTTTATTTCGATTAGGGGAGAACGGGGCTGGTCCACCTACTTTTCTTGTTATAAATACCAAGCTAACTGAAGTAGAAGCTCCATTGTCGACAACATTAATAGTTAGGTCAATCTATGGACAACACACGTCATTTAGATGTTTCTGCATGCTGCTTAAAGTACACCCAACCTTATGTAGGCATATTTGTCCCAAGGCGGGGCAAGTCCACCTATAGGCTGGGCCGCCTCACTTCGCCTAATTACACTTTGCCTAATCCTTTGATCTCGACCTTCCGTGCCGGCAGTAACTTCTGGATGTAACATGTAAGCGTAACATTCCGCCTAAAAATGATCAGCACAACTCGCCTAATCCTTACGCTCTCCCTCTCTCTCTCTCTTTATCTCTCTTCTCTCTCTCTCTCTCTCCTCTCTCTCTCTCTCTCTCTCTCTCTCTCTCTCTCTCTCTCTCTCTCTCTCTCTCTCTGTCTCTCTCTGTCTGTCTCTCTCTCTCTCTCTCTGTCTCTCTCTCTCTCTCTCTCTCTCTCTCCTCTCTCTCTCTCTCTCTCTCTCTCTCTCTCTCTCTCTCTCTCTCTCTCTCTCTCTCTCTCTCTCTCTCTCTTCCTCTCTCTCTCTCTCTCCTCTCTCTCTCTCTCTCTCTCGTCTGTCCATCTGCAATTGATTTTTGTTTTTATCAATATGCTGACATTTTTATACTTTCATCGATTTGTATAAAGCGCTGAGACCTTGTTGGAAATTTTAGGCGAAGTGTTGCATATGATAAGCACTCGATAATGATTAGGCCAAGTGTAATTAGGCGAGATGTGATTAGGCGAGATGTTATTAGGCGAAGTGTAATTAGGCGAAGCGTGATGCACCGGCTGGGGCAATGCTTCCTCCCCCCTCCCAGCCCTCATGCTTATGCCTAGAAATACTTGATGAAACTGAAACCCATAATCACATACTAAGCATCCTTTCAATACCAAAACCCAAAATTTACCTTAAAACAAAAACCATGAAACCCGAAATTACGTCATGGATTTATTTGATACAAAAAATAGCAAAAAGCACATTTATTACTCTCAATTTTTCTCAAATCGATGCACACCCTCCACACTTACACAGGACATGGCGGCAGGATATATGTGGCTATCACACGCTCTAAATGATTCCTAGGGCTAGGGGCGGACCAGCCCCAGTCTCCCATATGACAGTAACCGAGAACAATGGTTGTACCATTTGGCGCCCATCCCTCTATGAGAGTTGGGAGTTGTATTTGCATAATGTTGTAATTCGTTTTGTACATGTCCGTGATGATCTTACGTGGAACGTGTTTACCATTATGCATAATTATTCGTTACTTGTACCCTTTTGGAAACTGTTTCAAATAACGTTTAGCCGTTACGGGTATCGGAGAAAAAACGAAAGGCCGTTCCCAATAATCATCAACTTTTATTAAATGTCTACCAGCCTGCTTCGCTTTCTGTTATTAATAGTTTATTTTCCATTCCATAAACAAAAATTGTAGAAAAGAAAGTTGTATAGATTATGCACATACATTATATATAGATACACACACACACACACACACACACACACACACACACACACACACACACACACACACACACACACACACACACACACACACACACACACACACACCTAGGCGTACACGCACACAACACGGGCACCAGGCAAATATTTTTTTCTTATTTATAATCTGAATTTAAAGACACACTGACCCATCACGATTAAGTCCCTTGTGGGTGTTTTCTGGGTAACTGTGACCCACATACAATTTCCCTCAACTTCACATTGAGGCTGCTCTTTAAAGTGATGTTTCGTTTTGAATTCGGGGGCATTTGTATGGGAGTCAAGCCTGGTCAAAACAAGATTTCTTACCAGCTATAAGAGGGAAAACACGTGAAACCCGTGATATTGACACGTGATGTGGTGGGTCTTTAAGAGAGCGCTGCCCTGTCGTGAGCCTTGTTATGGCATTGCTAGAGCCCAAAATGTAAACTGACATTATGGGTAAGTTAGTGTTTTTGAATAGGAAAATGAAGGTGAAAAGTTACGCCTGCCTCTGAGAGAGAGAGGGAATAATAGAGGGTGGGAGGCGCTAAGATTGGGATGGAACCTGCTTGACAAAAGTACGGGTGATTTTTTTTGTACCTTGTTCAATTTAGATGACCAGTGGTCAGTGACAATGACCAGTGGTCACTTTGACGTCAATTCCACATTTTCAGTATTTAACTGCTTACTAGTGTGTCGTGGGTACTGCTGGATACTCTGCACACACGTCTGTATTGCTTTAAAAAAATCGGGACTTTCCTGGTGTTGCACTGCCTCCGGGCATTGCCTCCAGGATCGTCCCCACCATCTTTATATCTAGTAATGTCCCATATAATTCCAGACCGGAGGACGTTAAGCAGAATTTCATCATCATGGGTACTACTATACGGTTGCATAACGTAGATGACTAATAGTCAGAGACAATGACCAGTGGTCACTTTGACTTCAAAATCAAATTTTGATTCTTAACAGCTTATTTCCTGTCACCAGATAATTTATGCTCCTGTATGGCTTGTACCCACGTGTCGTCATATCCGGCCACAAGGAGCGCTCCATAGTATGGGAGACCGCCATCTTAGTCAGTAACTTTGTTTGAAAAATGCCCGATCGATGCTGTTTACACGTTTAAATTCTGATCGCTTCTCGGCCTTTTGGCTAAGACAGTGATTCAGGAACATAAATTGTTGTTTATACCCTGGTTGGT
>CM065689.1:50264023-50286523 GCA_017654935.2 Phymorhynchus buccinoides | reverse complement strand
ACAAAACAAAAGGGGGTATTTATTTATTAACTGCTGCATCATTCGCAAGCTGGGATGTGTTGACAATAATTATAACACACAATTATGATTGTTGTTGGTTTTTTCAGCCATCTTTGTTTTTACTGCAACATTTGGGGAAAACGATGATGATTTTTGTCCCCCAAAAATTCCCCATATCCGCTTTTCGTTGTCTTTGAAACCACGATAAACTCTTTTTTCTTCACGCCGCTCTATCTGTTCTGGTTTCTCAATACTCTCATGTCAATACTTTCATCGAGGTTACGTGTTGCCTTTGTCTAGAGAGCAAAATAACTGAAAATTTTAAAAAAAACACTAAAATCTACGAACTGATGTTAATGAAATTGTGGCGGGTTAGGATATAACTCCCCAAAAAAGCATAATTCCATGGATTGATAAAGAGAACCTGGGACGGTATTCACGTTGAGATAGCATGAGACTTAGCATGATGCTAACTTAGAAGCTCTTCCAATGTCCTATAGGATTTAATAGGACTTTTGGAAGAGCTTCTAAGTTAGCATCATGCTAAGTCTCATGCTATCTCAACATGAATACCGGCCCTGGCCCTTCGAAATCATCTCACTCTGTGTAATAGGTCTTTGGGGGGGGTTTTGGGTTGTTTTTTGTCTCTATAGGAAAACAACTGGTCATGAGATCTTGGAGTTGCCCCTGATTCCCACTCTGATCTCTTTATTCTTCTTCTTCTTCTTCTGCGGTCCCAGGCCATATGGCCATAATGGGTTATGCACGTACGTGTCCGGTTTTCAGTTTTCTCCGCTCTCCCCGCTGCATTCAGCCAGCACATTCCGATTTCGGAGGAGCCACTCAGATATGTATACATACAAACATTATGGGGTTTTTTGTGCGTTATGTTTTTTCTTTGCGTTTTCTTTTTGTCTCGGTTTTCCTATGATGATGTTGAATTATGTTTTGATATCTAAGTTGGGGGGAGCGGCACAGTTAAAGTGTGTCCCAATGATCCACGTTAATCCATTTACAAATTAGGATAGGTTAGGTATAGATGAGATTAACGTAATTTTTGACCTTGCCTCTTCAGAGCACGTATGAAGACAAATTATTCGTGGGACGAGGATTATAGGTATTAGGTATTAGGTATATAGTCATAGAGGCGTCTCTGTGAAAATCGGGTTGCTCCCACCTGGAGAGCGCGTCGCAGCCAGAGGCGCGCCATCCAATTTTGGGGGTTTTTTGCGTGCGATTTTTGTGTGACTGATGAGGAAGGAAAGGGGGTGGGGGTTAAATTTGGACCAAATGACAATGGGATTAGCGTGTGCTAAGCGCATGGGCACACGAGATCTCGGTTTATCGTCTCATCCGAAAGACTCCACGTTCAGACCGTAAGGCCTAGTGCAAAGTGAGAAGAAAAATCCCCTGTACCCCAGGTTCGAATTCGGGTTTACTTGACACGAGGCGAACGCGTTACCTCTGTGCCACTCTACACCTATACTCTACACTACAGTCTATAAGGGGTGATAAAATAATGATGAAGGGAAAATAAAAGGGCGATGTCTGGCTACCATGGCAGGTAGGTGTTTTTGGGGCAATGATCAAAATATGGGTTGCTATTTTTCACTCTTTCACCATAGAACACAGCAATACGCCAGTAGTAATATAATTACTACATACGGCCTTTCACTCAAATAAACTTTATCACTGGTTGATATTAGCCTGTAGAAAGGGCCAATAGTAAATGAGGGCTGCACAATATATGATTTTCTACAGTATTGGAATATCATGCTACAGCTTAGCCTTTCGTGGGAGACTATGACTCTCTAACTAGGGGGGCATTTGCTACTGGCTCTAGTGCTGCAGCCAATGGGATGGGTTGGCCTTTGGGGACCTTCCCCGACGCCAACTCTCGTCATCAAATCTCTTTGGCCGAGAGAGAGTGGGGATGTACCCTGGGCAAGGTTTCTCCACTATAAACTAATTGTAGCCCAGCCCGCTGGAATAGCAGCTGCCCCCTCTGCTATCTGGCAGTCATTGTCGGAAACGATAGACAGACAACAACAACTGCTAACTAGCATAGCACATTGTTGCCATGGAGAAACGGTGGAAAACAACAACGTGTGTTTCGACTTTAAGCGGTGTGGTTGTTTCTGAGTTTCTAGAATTAAAAGGCAGGAGAATGGACCGGTGAGGCAGAAGAGATAGTAGGCAACAGTAAGCAAAGGGAAAAGGCAGAGTCAGAGTGACACATTAAAGCGATGGCTTGGAGTGAAAACGGACTATCTTTAAATAGTCCATTGACGTATTATTGGATTTATTACAAAAACTAATAACTCGTATCAAACAATGACTGCAGAAATATAAAAAGGGGGTTTTGCTTTATTTTATATTTCAGCAGTCTTTTTTTATGCGTTATTAATTTTCGTAATAAGTTCAGTAATATGTCAATGAACTATCTAAAGATAGTCCGTTTTGACTCCAAGCCATCGAAAGGAAGTTACAAGCACAGATCTTACAGAAAATGGGGGAACTATTTGTACGAAAGAACCCCCTGGTATCCCTCCCAGGGGGAGAGAGTGAGAGAGGGGGGAGGGTATTTTCAAACTCAGTCCCTTCATCAAGGATCCCAACAAGGCTTGCGTGAATTATGAATCCGCACGATCCAATGAGACCAACTCGGGTTGAACATCCTCGCTGGACCCCTGCTTAGGCGAAGGTTTTCACTCCATCAGTGCTTTCTAAGTCTTGGTTTGTTTGTTTGTGGGTTTGCTAGCTTTTCTAGAGTTGTTTTTTTAATCTGGGGTTTGCTTGGTGGTAGAAGTGTAATGGTCGATGCTGGTTTGTTTGATATAGTTCTGTTTTTTTCTCCAAATTATTGATTGTTTTTACATTAACAACAATCTGTTTTTGTGAGAAGAAAACAACATTACGCTATTTTTTCAGCGTCTAGGTTTGACTCAATAATATGTCCTTTCGTGGATCTAAATTTTTGTCATGTTTTGTGATTTTCGGCTAACACTTTCTATGTGATCTTTTCTTTTAAAGAAACAAAAAACATGTTAAAAGTGTTTTTAAATAACTGTACCATTTTGCATCTTCTTGTCTGCATTCGTTGTTTGTAAATAAGATTAACATGTACATGTACATAATCATATCTGAATCGGAATCGATACTTTTACTGAAATCTCCGCTTGCATCCATAATTAGTTTACGCGTTGTTTTTTGTTTGCTTGGTTTGTGAGTGTGGGTGTTTTAGTTGTTTTTTTTAAGGGTTTTGGGGGTGGGTTTTTTGTTAGGGGTTTTGTAAGATGGCGCGTGTGTGGTTCGTTTTGTATGTTGGTTTTTATCATCAGTATGGTGATGGTGTTTTTGTAATAGATTTTGTTTTAATTTCTTCGTTTTAATTGCTTTTTTTACGTTGTTCAAAGGGATGGAGTTAATCCCTTTCACCGCCAAAGTCACATTTCAGCACCACAGTGATTTAGCCCCCATGTCACTAAAAGGCATCAAATTGAGGTCTGTTTTCCACAGACCCTATTGTCTTAGTTTTGGGAAGTAAGGGTAGACCTTATTTCATATATGTCACAGAAGAATCCCCAATACTGCAGATGGATTTTGTTCTCTACCCAGGTAAATTTAATGGACATTTTTTGGCTGAAAAGTGGCTGGCGGTGAAAGGGTTTTAACGGGTTAAGGTTTTAATTAATTTATCGTAGATTAAGTTATTTCGTTGTCCATTTGACCTTGTTTTTTATGCTAATAACTTTGTGTTGCTGCTTGATCGTACATACCGATCTTCGGGCGGATAATATGTTTGTGTGTGTTTTTTTGTGAGGGGTTTTCAGCCGGACCTATTTTCTCAGCAAACTATGCGTATGTTTTACTGACTGTGAGTCGTTTTTTTGAAGAGTACCATGACATTATGCATTACTATTATTATAATTATTAATATTAATATTAGAACTGTGAATGTTCATGACAATAAAAGCCAATGAATGACTGACTTTGCTTTGGTGATTTTAGTGTCAGCGAGGAAAGATGTTACTTGTTTCTTTTTGTGCTTTGTCATGTTTGGGACGAATCCATCGACGTTAAGAATTATTTCTGATGGTGTGTGTGTGTGTGTGTGTCTCTGTCTGTGTGTGTGTGTGTGTGTGTGTGTGTCTCTGTCTGTGTGTGTGTGTGTGTGTGTGTGTCTCTGTCTGTGTGTGTGTGTGTGTGTGTGTGTGTGTGTGTGTGTGTGTGTGTGTGTGTGTGTGTGTGTCAAGTCAAGTCAAGTCAAGTCAAAATGATCTTTATTGAGGATAAAGGAGTAAGCTTGACAGCTTTTTTTCATCCTGTCCTCAGAATGAAAAGTAATACGAAAGCAACTCGAAAAATAACTCAACATGCAAAACAAAACATTCCAAACTACTAAACATTAGCCTAATAATATAAGTGTGTGTGTGTGTGTCTGTCTGTCTGTCTGTCTGTGTGTGTGTGTAGGGGGGGGTGTATATGTGTGTGTGTGTGTGTCTCTGTGTGTGTGTGTGTGTGTGTGTGTGCGTGTGTGTGTGCGTGTGCGTGTGTGCGTGCGTGCCTGCGTGCGTGCCTGCGTGCCTGCCTGCGTGCGACACATTCCGATTTCGGAGGAGTAACGGTGTTCGATGAAATTCTGGCTAACGTCCTCCGGTCTGGAACCGACACATATGGGGCATTGGTAGATATGCAGATGGTGGGAACGATCCTGGAGGCAATACCCGGAGGCAGTGCAACACCAGGAAAGTCCCGAATGTTTAGCAATGCAGATGTGTATGATGAAGGCTTTCCCTTGGGAACTGCTCTGGTCAAGTAAGTGTACGTGCGGCTGGCCAGTCGTGTCCGATAATGGCTTCCAGACAGCAGAGGAGGGGACAACTATTGTGGGAAGCTAGGCTGACATTCGTTTACGCTGTAGACGCCTTTACCCTCAGGGACATCTCCCCCCCCCCCTCTCTCTCTCTCTCTCTCTCTCTCTCTCTCTCTCTCTATGCCTTGGGGACTTTATTAAAGACCCACCAGATCACGGTGTCAGAATCACGGGGTTTTTTCCCCTCTTTTAGCTGGTAAGAAATCTTGTTTGGACCAGGTTTGACTCCCATATAAATGGCCCCAAATTCAAACCGAAACATCAGCTTAAAGAGCAGCCTCAATTTCAAGTTGGGGAAATTTCGATGTGGGTCACAGCTACCCAGAAAAAAAACAAGGGACTTAATCGTGGTGCGTCACTTGGTCTTTAAAGACCCACCAGATAACGTGTCAAAATCACGGGTTTTCCCTCTTATAGCTGGTAAGAAATCTTGCTTTGACCAGGTTTGACTCCCATATAAATGCCTCCAAATTGAAAAAAAACGAAACATCATTTTAAAGAGCAGCCTCAATTTAAAATTGGGGGCATGTGTATGTAGGTCACAGCTACCCAGAAAAAACCAAGGGACTTAATCGTGGTGCGTCAGTGTATCTTTAAAGACCCACCGGATCACGTGTCAAAATCACGGGTTTCACGTGTTTTATCCCTCTTATAGCTGGTAAGAAATCTTGTTTTGACCAGGTTTGACTCCCATATAAATGCCCCCAAATTGCAACACAAAAAACCATCATTTTAAAGAGCAGCGTCAATTTGAAGTTGGAGGTAATTGTATGTGGGTCTCAGCTACCCAGACAAAAAAAACCAAGGGACTTCATCGTGGTGGGCCAGTGGGTCTTTAAGACAACCTGCGATGAGGAGTATGGTTCCCATCAAATACCTTTAGTGACCTTGACCTTGACCTTTAACCCGCAATAACCTTCATCTTCAAACTTGGCCTAGATGTCCTAACTACCTGTCCAAACATTTGAGCCTCCTAGGTCTCTCCGTTCAAACGCTGTCGTGTTACATAGTCAGCCACGTAGAAACAAACAGGCAGAAAGCAGTGAAAAACATTAACCCGCATCGCTTAGCGGCTGCTTAAAGGCTGAGGGGGAAGACACACTGCATACGATGCGATCTGATTGTGACGACGTCTGTGAGTCATGATTCACGTGAAATACTTCGGTCTAAAAAACAAATAATTCTTCTATTTTCGTCCTCTATACTCATGTAGACCCCAATACACGAAGCACACAAAAGGTCTGATACCAAAACATGAACACATATTTCATCAGATCCGTGTACGACTGGGGACTACAAATATAGTGAACACATGTAGCAGGAGAGAGACGGCAGACAGATGGATAGATAGATAGATAGATAGATAGATAGATAGATAGATAGATAGATAGATAGATAGATAGATAGGTAGATAGATAGATAGGTAGATAGATAGATAGATAGATAGATAGATAGATAGATAGATAGATAGATAGATAGATAGATAGATAGATAGATAGATAGATAGATAGATACATAGATAGATAGATAGATACATAGATAGATAGATAGATAGATAGATAGATAGATAGATAGATAGATAGATAGATAGATAGATAGATAGATAGATAGATAGATAGATAGATAGATAGACAGACAGACAGACAACAGAGACAGAGATCAATTAAATATACTTCAATAGACAGAAACGACAGACTGACAGAACAAACCGACAGAGAGAGAGAGAGAGAGAGAGAGAGAGAGAGAGAGAGAGAGAGAGAGAGAGAGAGAGAGAGAGAGAGAGAGAGAGAGAGAGAGAGAGAGAGAGAGAGAGAGAGAGAGAGAGAGAGAGAGAGAGAGAGAGAGAGAGAGAGAGAGAGAGAGAGAGAGACAGAGAGACAGAGAGACAGAGAGAGAGAGAGAGAGAGAGAGAGAGAGAGAGAGGAGAGAGAGAGAGAGAGAGAGAGAGAGAGAGAGAGAGAGAGAGAGAGAGAGAGAGAGAGAGAGAGACAGAGAGAGAGAGAGAGAGAGAGAGAGAGAGAGAGAGAGAGAGAGAGAGAGAGAGAGAGAGAGAGAGAGAGAGAGTCCGAAAGAAGAGAGAATTGGAGGCGACTTTTTATCTCCATGTAAGTTCTGGTGAGAGCAAAGAAAAATGCTTGAGAAAACTCAGTATAACGGCCACGTGACAGACAGGATCGAATAGCGCAATGTTATGACATTTGTCCAGTCTGTTTGAATTATCTTTCACTTTTACACTGGCTATGTAGTGGGGCTAAGGTCCTACTTTTGACTCGGCAGAAATAAATTGTTTGGAGGAGGAATTTTGGAGGGGTGTTCGAAGAGGAAGGGATTTTGTACTCATCCTCCCCCTCTCTCTCTCTCTCTCTCTCTCTCTCTCTCTCTCTCTCTCTCTCTCTCTCTCTCTCTCTCTCTCTCTCTCTCTCTCTCTCTCTCTCTCTCTCTCTCTCTCTCTCTCTCTCTCTCTCTCTCTCTCACTCACTCTCTCTCTCTCTCTCTCCTCTCTCTCTCTCTCTCTCTCTCTCTCTCTCTCTCTCTCTCTCTCTCTCTCTCTCTCTCTCCCCCCATCACCTTATTCCTGTATTAGTCTTGTACATCGATAGTGCTGTGTTATGTTATTTCTGGATATTCGGTGCACTATTTTCTGCCATTTTTGTTTGTGGCACCAGCCACAAACCTATAACTCACTTTGTCGGTCTGTCGGTCGGTCGGACGGTCTGTCGGTGTGTCGGTCGGTCGGTCGGTCTGTCGGTCGGTCGGTCCAAAATTGTCGCACATATTGTCGCGTGCCACAAACGATTGCGAATCCGCGCTTGTTTAAGTTGTGTTTTTCAAAAAGACATTAAAGTCGAACATTTGTGCTTCTTTAAAAGGGTGTCCGGTGTTTCACTGTACATGTCCGTAAATGTCTAACACAGCTGGGTTGCTTGGCTGTTACCAGCCGCGAGCGAAGCTGGTAATATTTTCAGAGAAGTATGTAATGTTCGTGACCATCTATCCCATTATCTGATTGGCTATCGATCTGACTATGTTAACGCGACAACGTTTGACCGAAGGGGCCTAGTAGGCTCACGTTTTGCACGCGGATAGGTACTAAGGATATCTAGGACAAGTTCGAAAATGAAGGCCATAGGTCAAAGGTCAAGGTCACTGGAGGTCGACAATGCTGCCGAGCAGTGGGTGCGATAACGTTTGAACGGAGGGACCTAGGTCACTCACATTTTGCATGCGTGTAGGCACTTACGATATCCAGGTTAGGTTCGTAAATGAACGTCACTGGAGCCGAAAATGCTGCAGAGCACCTGGTTTTCTAGGATCCTGGTAAAACCCAGAATAACACAGAATATTCAGTTACTAAGCATCCTCAATACCAAAGCCCAAAATTTATGTTCATATAAGAAACAAAAACAATGAAATCCGAAATTAAGTAATGGATTTATTTGTTACACAAAATAGGAAACATAACATTTTTTTGCTCTGAACTTTTCTGCAATTGATGCACACCCTCCAAACTTACACACGATGTGGCGGGAGGATAGCCTGTGGCTATCATAATAATGCTCTAAATGATTCTAGAGCAAAGCACTTAGCAAAAAACCCAAAATGACGAACCTGCCCTGGGGGGTGGACCTGCCCCGGTCTCCCCTACATAATGATGGATAATATTAAAAATAGAACTGGGAGTAAGTTTATGTGACTTGCCATCTTGCTCCGCCTCTAGCAAGAGCTATGACAGGGTAAAACACAAAAGCTGTAGGTTCGGTATAGGTCCTTTATTGAAGATACCACAGACGTTTCAGAGCTTAGCTCTTTTTTCAATGTGATGAAAAAGTGACCAAAAATGAGGAATAAGGGTGAAGACACTGAGTAGAAATCAGAGCAAGGAACCTGAAAGAGAGAGAGAGAGAGAGAGAGAGAGAGAGAGAGAGAGAGAGAGAGAGAGAGAGAGAGAGAGAGAGAGAGAGAGAGAGAGAGAGAGAGAGAGAGAGAGAGAGAGAGAGAGAGAGAGAGAGAGAGAGAGAGAGAGAGAGAGAGAGAGAGAGAGAGAGAGAGGGAGCTTTTGTGTTTTTCCATTCATATGGTCCGACTGGTCTTCTGAATCATTTAAGTATAACAGGGTGCATACCAATTCGCCATTTCCCATCTCGCCACATGGCCGAGAACTCCCCTTTATGGGTGATTAGATAAGAGTGTCGTATTTCAGTCCTTCTCTTCAATCCAGTCCTCGCATTCAGTAAAACGTCACACGGATACTGACGTACGCCCGTTCACTCAAACACACAGAGAAGGGCGAACATGTGGATATACACCCCCACCCACCCCCAACAACAACAACAACATACAGTATTTATACGGCGCGGAATCTTGATACAAATCAAATCAAAGCGCACACACACGTTAGCATTCATAACGCATTCAAGCAAAAATGCAAAACAAAGCGAACACACATGTGTAGCATAAATGGTGTACAGCAGAAACAGACCTAAAGGCAAGAGAGAGAAAAGAAGGAGAGTGGAGCCTCAATGACGGGGCAACAGGTGGGTTTTGAGGTTAGATTTCAAAGCAGAGAGGGTCGGTCGCTGACGGGAGGGAAAGAGGAAGTTTGTTCCAAGATGTTGGTCCTGAGACAGCAAAAGAGCGCCGACCAACCAGTTGAAAGCCTATACCCCACCCCCGCACGTACATACACATACACACACACACACACACACACACGTACACACACACACACACACACACACACACACACACACACACACACACACACACACACACACACACACACACACACACACACACCCACACACACACACACACACACACACACACACACACACACACACACACACACACACACACACACACACACATACACACACACACACACACACACACACACACACACACACACACACACACACACACACACACACACACACACACACACACACACACACACACACATACGCAGAGCACAAAGAAGGCCTAGATGGTTTTGATCGTGGAGGTGTGGCGATCCCTCAAATTGCTTTCTCTGATGCCTGGTCCACTCGTTCGTGGATGCTGGTGCCCTTGGATTGGACCTTGTTGTAGGATCAGTTCTTTCTTTGCTTTCTTTCTATCTTTCTTTTCTTGCTTTTCTTTTTCTTCTTCTTCTTCTCCTTTTCTTCCTCTTCTTATTTTTTTCCTATTTTGTTTTCTGTCGTCTGCCTTTTTATTCCACCGTTTCTCCATTTCCTCCCTTGTCAACGCTTCCTGGTCTGGTCGCGTCAAAGAGACGTTAGAGATAGATCTCTCTGTCAACGATGTGTTTGTCCACCCGTCTGCACACACACACACACTCGCTCTCTCTCTCTCTCTCTCTCTCTCTCTCTCTCTCTCTCTCTCTCTCTCTCTCTCTCTCTCTCTCTCTCTCTCTCTCTCTCTCTCTCAAGACAAATACAAATGGTTCTTTTCATTTAAAATTGTTTTTCAACCTGAACAATATCTTGAAAGAATCACAGACAGATGGCATAGAATAAACTTTGCTAGATTTCGACTACGAACATTAGGCTTCAACGCTAACAAGAGATGGTTTCAAACATATTCAGATATAGAAACACCATGCCCTTTATGCAAAACAGGAGTGGATGACGAAAGTCACTTTTTATTCCATTGTAAAGTGTATGACAATGTTAGGCAAGAATGTTTTGTTTTCAATCCAGATATTATTGAAAGAAAAAATGTTGCTTCACTTTTGTCGTCTGACAATGAAGCTGTGTTGAAGTCAGTAGCCAAATTTATAGCTGAGGCACAAACAGTGCGCCAGAAAAGTTTGACGGCAGTGCATAATGCTACTAATACTGTTGTTTAGATTATGGATGTTAAAGGGTGTCTACACCTCATTTAAATAGTATGCACCAATATGTTATCCGTGGGTTATTGTGTGAAAGGTCGAGAGAAGCTTATCTTCTCTTTCACTCGTTGCTTCTTCTTTCACTTTGCTAATTGATCGCTAACTTTTGTTCTTGTTTGTAATTTTTTCTGCCTATGTAAATTACATTTTCCTTTTACAAATGCTTTAGTATACTTGAATGTGACAAAAGATGTATACTGTACTGGATTTAGTCATGTTCATTCCTTAACTTTGTTTATAACTCTATATAAGAGAGAGAAATATGTTATGATTACCCCCCTTGTCATTAGACCCTTTCAGGTAATGACAATAAAAACGTCAAGTGTCAAGTGTCTCTCTCTCTCTCTCTCTCTCTCTCTCTCTCTCTCTCTCTCTCTCTCTCTCTCTCTCTCTCTCTCTCTCTCTCTAATCTCTAAAGTAGCATCGTTTATACTTAAAGCTTTAACAGTTAGACGTCAATGCTTAAGTGAAAGGCAGAATGCACGAGGTGTTACTTAAAGTTTATGCTTGTATTGTTATTGTTATGGGCCAGTGGCCTAACAGTTAAACCATCTTTGACTTTGACTTTTGACTTTGATTTTGACTCTCTCTCTCTCTCTCTCTCTCTCTCTCTCTCTCTCTCTCTCTCTCTCTCTCTCTCTCTCTCTCTCTCTCTCTCTCGTGCTCGTACAATACAAATATTTGAATGTTTTGAACGCCACGCTGTCGACATTAAAACAATTTAAATTACAAAGGCGAGTTACATTAGCTTGATGCGTTTCAAAATCCGTTGGGATAACCAAATTGTAGGTGGACGAACATAAATTATTTCCTACCCGTTAACAGGTCACAAAAAGGCTTATTGCAATTCATATTAGTTGTGAAGCAAATTCTACTTTTGTTTTTTGCTTGCATAGTCAAGCAGCAGTGGGATAGTTGATTTCAGATTCTATTAAGAAACTGGTTCAGGAAAATCTTTCAAAAGGAAGAAGAAGAAAAATTATAGTGGTCAGGCTCTTTAGCTGTCTGTTCAAGCTATTAAGGAAACCCTGTAGGAAAAGGGTGTAAGAAAACTCAACATTTCCGTGCTGCGGTCAATATTTCATCGTGACTGTTACCAGCCGTGAGGCGAAGCTAGCGATGTTTTCACTGAATGTTTGTCTGTTCGTTCCTGGCTGGCAGGCTGACTATGTATGTTATTAACACAATAACGTTCCAACGGAGGGACCATGGACCCTCAAAGCTTGCCTGCTCGTAGTTAGTTAGAATATATAGGCTAAGTTCAAAAATGAAGGTCATTGGTCAAAGGTCAAGGTCACTAGAGCAGAAAATGTGCCGCGCGCGGCTGGTGATAATAGCGTCTTCGCGCTCTAGTTCAAGAAGTGACGGTGTAGCCGAATTCCACAGACGCGTTCATAACTTTGTGCTGCCGTGTTGTTGTTTTCTGGTGTGGGACTAAGCATTGGGCCTACACTTTTTACTTGAAAAAAGTGTTGGATAATGAAAACGAGAGACGGGTATGAAAAAGACATTTAATCAGAAAAAAACCGCCAGGAACAGAATGGGGACATCCCGTTATCACTACGTACCGATAACACTACCAAGATAAATCAGTGTGGCTATCACTACGTATCGATAACACTACTGGGTTAAATCACTACGGCAACTTAAGGTTAACCCTGTTGCCGCCAGCCATTTTTCAGCCAAAAATACCATTAAACTTAACTGGGTGGAGAAAAAAAATCATCTGCAATATTGGGAATTCCTGTATGACATGTATAACATTAGGCCTATTCTTACCTCCCAACATTAAGAAAATAGGGTCTTCAGATAACAGGTCCTGATTTGATGCTTTTGAGTGACATAGGTGTTAAACCATTGTGGTGCAAAAATGCGACATTGGCGGCGAAAGGGTTAAAATAGGGTTAAACTTAGGTAAGAAGGGTGCGGGTTAGTCTGTCGGAATTCGAACTGATAGATAAAAAATGAGATTGGCAGTCATCATCAATTGTTCTCTATGGGTAGTAGTGGTAACAAACGGGTAGTTCTTTCGATACACAAACTGACAGATTGGCACAGTCATAATCAATTGTTCTCTATGGGTCGTAGTGGTAACAACGGGTAGTTCTTTCGATACACAAACTGACAGATTGGCACAGTCATCATCAATTGTTCTCTATGGGTAGTAGTGGTAACAACGGCTAGTTCTTTCGATACACAAACTGACAGATTGGCACAGTCATTATCAATTGTTCTCTATGGGTCGTAGTGGTAACAACGGGTAGTTCTTTCGATACACAAACTGACAGATTGGCACAGTCATTATCAATTGTTCTCTATGGGTCGTAGTGGTAACAACGGGTAGTTCTTTCGATACACAAACTGACAGATTGGCACAGTCATAATCAATTGTTCTCTATGGGTCGTAGTGGTAACAACGGGTAGTTCTTTCGATACACAAACTGACAGATTGGCACAGTCATTATCAATTGTTCTCTATGGGTCGTAGTGGTAACAACGGCTAGTTCTTTCGATACACAAACTGACAGATTGGCACAGTCATTATCAATTGTTCTCTATGGGTCGTAGTGGTAACAACGGCTAGTTCTTTCGATACACAAACTGACAGATTGGCACAGTCATAATCAATTGTTCTCTATGGGTCGTAGTGGTAACAACGGCTAGTTCTTTCGATACACAAACTGACAGATTGGCACAGTCATTATCAATTGTTCTCTATGGGTCGTAGTGGTAACAACGGGTAGTTCTTTCGATACGCAAACTGACAGATTGGCACAGTCATTATCAATTGTTCTCTATGGGTCGTAGTGGTAACAACGGGTAGTTCTTTCGATACACAAACTGACAGATTGGCACAGTCATAATCAATTGTTCTCTATGGGTCGTAGTGGTAACAACGGCTAGTTCTTTCGATACACAAACTGACAGATTGGCACAGTCATTATCAATTGTTCTCTATGGGTCGTAGTGGTAACAACGGGTAGTTCTTTCGATACACAAACTGACAGATTGGCACAGTCATAATCAATTGTTCTCTATGGGTAGTAGTGGTAACAACGGGTAGTTCTTTCGATACACAAACTGACAGATTGGCACAGTCATAATCAATTGTTCTCTATGGGTCGTAGTGGTAACAACGGCTAGTTCTTTCGATACACAAACTGACAGATTGGCACAGTCATAATCAATTGTTCTCTATGGGTCGTAGTGGTAACAACGGGTAGTTCTTTCGATACGCAAACTGACAGATTGGCACAGTCATCATCAATTGTTCTCTATGGGTCGTAGTGGTAACAACGGCTAGTTCTTTCGATACACAAACTGACAGATTGGCACAGTCATAATCAATTGTTCTCTATGGGTCGTAGTGGTAACAACGGGTAGTTCTTTCGATACACAAACTGACAGATTGGCACAGTCATTATCAATTGTTCTCTATGGGTCGTAGTGGTAACAACGGGTAGTTCTTTCGATACACAAACTGACAGATTGGCACAGTCATAATCAATTGTTCTCTATGGGTCGTAGTGGTAACAACGGGTAGTTCTTTCGATACACAAACTGACAGATTGGCACAGTCATTATCAATTGTTCTCTATGGGTCGTAGTGGTAACAACGGGTAGTTCTTTCGATACACAAACTGACAGATTGGCACAGTCATAATCAATTGTTCTCTATGGGTCGTAGTGGTAACAACGGGTAGTTCTTTCGATACACAAACTGACAGATTGGCACAGTCATTATCAATTGTTCTCTATGGGTCGTAGTGGTAACAACGGGTAGTTCTTTCGATACACAAACTGACAGATTGGCACAGTCATAATCAATTGTTCTCTATGGGTCGTAGTGGTAACAACGGGTAGTTCTTTCGATACACAAACTGACAGATTGGCACAGTCATAATCAATTGTTCTCTATGGGTCGTAGTGGTAACAACGGGTAGTTCTTTCGATACACAAACTGACAGATTGGCACAGTCATAATCAATTGTTCTCTATGGGTAGTAGTGGTAACAACGGGTAGTTCTTTCGATACGCAAACTGACAGATTGGCACAGTCATTATCAATTGTTCTCTATGGGTAGTAGTGGTAACAACGGGTAGTTCTTTCGATACGCAAACTGACAGATTGGCACAGTCATTATCAATTGTTCTCTATGGGTCGTAGTGGTAACAACGGGTAGTTCTTTCGATACGCAAACTGACAGATTGGCACAGTCATCATCAATTGTTCTCTATGGGTCGTAGTGGTAACAACGGGTAGTTCTTTCGATACACAAACTGACAGATTGGCACAGTCATAATCAATTGTTCTCTATGGGTCGTAGTGGTAACAACGGGTAGTTCTTTCGATACACAAACTGACAGATTGGCACAGTCATAATCAATTGTTCTCTATGGGTCGTAGTGGTAACAACGGGTAGTTCTTTCGATACACAAACTGACAGATTGGCACAGTCATAATCAATTGTTCTCTATGGGTCGTAGTGGTAACAACGGGTAGTTCTTTCGATACACAAACTGACAGATTGGCACAGTCATAATCAATTGTTCTCTATGGGTCGTAGTGGTAACAACGGGTAGTTCTTTCGATACACAAACTGACAGATTGGCACAGTCATAATCAATTGTTCTCTATGGGTCGTAGTGGTAACAACGGGTAGTTCTTTCGATACACAAACTGACAGATTGGCACAGTCATAATCAATTGTTCTCTATGGGTCGTAGTGGTAACAACGGCTAGTTCTTTCGATACACAAACTGACAGATTGGCACAGTCATAATCAATTGTTCTCTATGGGTAGTAGTGGTAACAACGGGTAGTTCTTTCGATACACAAACTGACAGATTGGCACAGTCATAATCAATTGTTCTCTATGGGTCGTAGTGGTAACAACGGGTAGTTCTTTCGATACACAAACTGACAGATTGGCACAGTCATTATCAATTGTTCTCTATGGGTAGTAGTGGTAACAACGGGTAGTTCTTTCGATACGCAAACTGACAGATTGGCACAGTCATTATCAATTGTTCTCTATGGGTCGTAGTGGTAACAACGGGTAGTTCTTTCGATACACAAACTGACAGATTGGCACAGTCATAATCAATTGTTCTCTATGGGTCGTAGTGGTAACAACGGGTAGTTCTTTCGATACACAAACTGACAGATTGGCACAGTCATAATCAATTGTTCTCTATGGGTCGTAGTGGTAACAACGGGTAGTTCTTTCGATACACAAACTGACAGATTGGCACAGTCATAATCAATTGTTCTCTATGGGTCGTAGTGGTAACAACGGGTAGTTCTTTCGATACACAAACTGACAGATTGGCACAGTCATAATCAATTGTTCTCTATGGGTCGTAGTGGTAACAACGGGTAGTTCTTTCGATACACAAACTGACAGATTGGCACAGTCATTATCAATTGTTCTCTATGGGTAGTAGTGGTAACAACGGGTAGTTCTTTCGATACACAAACTGACAGATTGGCACAGTCATTATCAATTGTTCTCTATGGGTCGTAGTGGTAACAACGGCTAGTTCTTTCGATACACAAACTGACAGATTGGCACAGTCATAATCAATTATTGTTCTCTATGGGTTGTAGTGGTAACAACGGGTAGTTCTTTCGATACACAAACTGACAGATTGGCACAGTCATTATCAATGTTCTTCTCTATGGTCGATTGTAACACGGCTAGTATCAATTGTTCTCTATGGGTCGTAGTGGTAACAACGGGTAGTTCTTTCGATACACAAACTGACAGATTGGCACAGTCATTATCAATTGTTCTCTATGGGTCGTAGTGGTAACAACGGCTAGTTCTTTCGATACACAAACTGACAGATTGGCACAGTCATTATCAATTGTTCTCTATGGGTCGTAGTGGTAACAACGGCTAGTTCTTTCGATACACAAACTGACAGATTGGCACAGTCATCATCAATTGTTCTCTATGGGTCGTAGTGGTAACAACGGGTAGTTCTTTCGATACACAAACTGACAGATTGGCACAGTCATTATCAATTGTTCTCTATGGGTCGTAGTGGTAACAACGGGTAGTTCTTTCGATACGCAAACTGACAGATTGGCACAGTCATCATCAATTGTTCTCTATGGGTCGTAGTGGTAACAACGGGTAGTTCTTTCGATACACAAACTGACAGATTGGCACAGTCATAATCAATTGTTCTCTATGGGTCGTAGTGGTAACAACGGCTAGTTCTTTCGATACACAAACTGACAGATTGGCACAGTCATAATCAATTGTTCTCTATGGGTCGTAGTGGTAACAACGGGTAGTTCTTTCGATACACAAACTGACAGATTGGCACAGTCATAATCAATTGTTCTCTATGGGTAGTAGTGGTAACAACGGGTAGTTCTTTCGATACACAAACTGACAGATTGGCACAGTCATTATCAATTGTTCTCTATGGGTCGTAGTGGTAACAACGGGTAGTTCTTTCGATACACAAACTGACAGATTGGCACAGTCATTATCAATTGTTCTCTATGGGTCGTAGTGGTAACAACGGGTAGTTCTTTCGATACACAAACTGACAGATTGGCACAGTCATAATCAATTGTTCTCTATGGGTCGTAGTGGTAACAACGGCTAGTTCTTTCGATACACAAACTGACAGATTGGCACAGTCATAATCAATTGTTCTCTATGGGTCGTAGTGGTAACAACGGCTAGTTCTTTCGATACACAAACTGACAGATTGGCACAGTCATTATCAATTGTTCTCTATGGGTCGTAGTGGTAACAACGGGTAGTTCTTTCGATACACAAACTGACAGATTGGCACAGTCATAATCAATTGTTCTCTATGGGTAGTAGTGGTAACAACGGGTAGTTCTTTCGATACACAAACTGACAGATTGGCACAGTCATTATCAATTGTTCTCTATGGGTCGTAGTGGTAACAACGGGTAGTTCTTTCGATACACAAACTGACAGATTGGCACAGTCATCATCAATTGTTCTCTATGGGTCGTAGTGGTAACAACGGGTAGTTCTTTCGATACACAAACTGACAGATTGGCACAGTCATAATCAATTGTTCTCTATGGGTCGTAGTGGTAACAACGGGTAGTTCTTTCGATACACAAACTGACAGATTGGCACAGTCATTATCAATTGTTCTCTATGGGTCGTAGTGGTAACAACGGCTAGTTCTTTCGATACACAAACTGACAGATTGGCACAGTCATCATCAATTGTTCTCTATGGGTCGTAGTGGTAACAACGGGTAGTTCTTTCGATACGCAAACTGACAGATTGGCACAGTCATCATCAATTGTTCTCTATGGGTCGTAGTGGTAACAACGGCTAGTTCTTTCGATACACAAACTGACAGATTGGCACAGTCATAATCAATTGTTCTCTATGGGTCGTAGTGGTAACAACGGCTAGTTCTTTCGATACACAAACTGACAGATTGGCACAGTCATTATCAATTGTTCTCTATGGGTCGTAGTGGTAACAACGGGTAGTTCTTTCGATACACAAACTGACAGATTGGCACAGTCATTATCAATTGTTCTCTATGGGTCGTAGTGGTAACAACGGCTAGTTCTTTCGATACACAAACTGACAGATTGGCACAGTCATTATCAATTGTTCTCTATGGGTCGTAGTGGTAACAACGGGTAGTTCTTTCGATACGCAAACTGACAGATTGGCACAGTCATAATCAATTGTTCTCTATGGGTTGTAGTGGTAACAACGGGTAGGGGAAAGAGGGGTAAAAAGCGCATCCTACCGGGGTAAGAAGCCCATGGGCGGGTAAGAAGCCCACCCCAATTATCTCATGAAATGAAGCAAATTTCAGTTAAATTTTGCCCATGTTCCTTTGCACGTCTTTTTAAATACCTCATATTTAAGTTTCATGATGTTGTGGTCAATAATATGAGTTTTTGAATATTTGTTGACGTTCTTTCTTTTTTTTTCATTTTCTGTCCTTGGAAAAGTTAAATAAAAAACCAACAACAGCAAACTACCTCCATATTTTTATATTTATACAAAGCTTATTCTATGGGCTTTTGAACGATACTTTTCTTTTTTAACAACACTGTGATTGTCAGCTACACAGACTGAAATGAATTAGCTGACTGTGACGGGGAAAAACGCCCACGGGAAAGAAGCCCATGCGCGTTTTGCACGCCTATAATTGTAGGTGATGGTCATCTTTTTTATTGCCACATATCCTGACAAACGTTGTATTTAAGTTTTTAAATGATTAGCGAACACGTTCTGCAATGTTCAAAGGTGCCTATCAGCACAAGCATTATTCATTAAGATCAATTATATGACAGTTTCAGCTTTGAATTTAAGTGAAAATCTTATTCCGTGCACTGCTTCATCCATTCACAACCGATTTAATCTTCCATTGTCGAATGTATAAATATATAAAATGTTTCCTCATCGTATGACGGTTCCTTGGTACAATGGTATAATGCGTGCCTCGTAATGTTGCAGCATGTCGGAATCTGTGAGTTCGATACTGTGCAAGGCCACATTTTTTTAAGTTTTGTGAGTGTACGTTCCTTTTTCTTTTTTTTAATGTAATGGAGACATTTATAAGTGTATAATAATTGCAAATCCGATCCAGTTTTTGTATTCTAAATATCTTGAACTGAAGCAGACTATTTAACTTAGTAGGCCTACAACAGGGATTGTTTCTTCTCTCTCACACTGTGTCAAAACGGCAACACGCGTAGAACTTCGTTGTTTCAGTCGAGACAAAATGGCGTCGATGGTAGGGCCTAGCATGGCGCGTTGGGAGAGTGACGGTGACTTTTCAACTTAGAGAGGGGGGGGGGGTGCGCTTTTTACCCGACCTGGGGTGCGCGTATTCCCGACTACGGGGCAAAAAGCGCACCTGTAATATGTTTGCAAAGAAAAAGCATTTTCTATCAAAATCCTTTGTTTTTTTCGCCTAAAAATTCATGGATGTTAACTATTCCTGCATATTTTGCAATGTTTCAGAGGCTTCCTGTGCACGAAATAAGCAAATTATCCAACTCATAAGGCCTATCCTGAGACATCCATGCGCTTTTTACCCCGTCTTCCCCTAGTTCTTTCGACCCAGAATTTTTAAAATAAAAACATTTGATTAAAATATACACCTTAAATTATTTAGATGCTATAACTTTGCTCAATCGATGTTCCAGTGCCCTTTCTATTCATCCCGATGTTTGTTTACCATACCTTTTGACCAGGCTCAGCCATTTCTATTTTAAGGTGTATATTTCAATAAAATGGTTTTATTTTTAAAAAATCTTAGAAAAATTAACATAAATACACGTATTCATAAATTGAAATGGAAGCGTCCTGGTCATTTTCTATTATTCAAAATAGGCATATTAGCGCTTGCCCCGCCCGTTTATTTGTTGTTGTTGTTACGCCATTTTGAGTCACTGTGAGAGAGAGAGAGAGAGAGAGAGAGAGAGAGAGAGAGAGAGAGAGAGAGAGAGAGAGAGAGAGAGAGAGAGAGAGAGAGAGAGAGAGAGAGAGAGAGAGAGAGAGAGAGAGAGAGAGAGAGAGAGGGGGGAGGGAGAGAGAGAATACGAATACGAATACGAATACGAATGAATGCTTTATTGAGGGTAAAAAGGATAAGCTACAATAGCTTTTTTGCACCTGGCCCTCTCACTCACACACTCACACCATGCATCAGGCAAAAACAAAAGACATAAAAACAATCAAGTAAAGAAAATGAAACAAAAATTGGCACATGAAATAATTGAAAAAAATAATCAAAATGGGAATTAAATTAAACGGATAATAATGAGCAATGGTGAACTTGAATTGGTGGTTTGAATTGATTACGTAAAAAAAGAAACCATTCTGAGAGAAATTACAATTTTTTAGAACATTTTTTGCAGAAACAGAGACAGAGACAGAGAGAGAGAAACAGAGAGAGAGAGAGAGAGAGAGAGAGAGAGAGAGAGAGAGAGAGAGAGAGAGAGAGAGAGAGAGAGAGAGAGAGAGAGAGAGAGAGAGAGAGAGAGAGAGAGAGAGAGGGAGGGGGGGAGAGAGAGAGAGAGAGAGAGAGAGAGAGAGAGAGAGAGAGAGAGAGAGAGAGAGAGAGAGAGAGAGAGAGAGAGAGAGAGAGAGAGAGAGAGAGAGAGAGAGAGAGAGAGAAGAGAGAGAGAGAGAGAAACTGAAACTCTGAAAATTTTAATTGTAAGGCCACCGGCCTGTATACAATGGCTACACGTTCATGAAACAAAAGGGGAAGTAATTGAGAGAGAGAGAGAGAGAGAGAGAGAGAGAGAGAGAGAGAGAGAGAGAGAGAGAGAGAGAGAGAGAGAGAGAGAGAGAGAGAGAGAGAGAGAGAGAGAGAGAGAGAGAGAGAGAGAGAGAGAGAGAGAGAGAGAGAGAGAGAGAGAGAGAGAGAGAGACAGAGACAGATTGCGGAAGGAAAGTATGGGGAAGACGCTAGTAATAGTAGGGGAGTGGGGGGGGGGGGGAGCGCTCTAAATCGCAATGAGCTCAATTCAAAGCATGGACAAGCATTTATGTGCAGTGGTCCGCTTTGGGGGACCCCGTCTTTTCCCTTGCAGCTCAATCCAAAGAGAACTAACATGGCCTCATTCATTGCCTCACAGGAGGAGAAGCGTCATGAAGTGAGCTAGCTGTAACTGCTTTCAGCAGAGCCGTAGGGAAGCTCCGGCTTATGAGCCTGCCACATCTCCCCGTGGGGATACCGGGGGGGTCTTTCGTAAAAATAGTTCCCCCACCTTCTTGGCTTAAACAAATCTTTATTCATTTGAAAACGATCAAACAGAAAGACAATTAGAGCAACAACAAGCTCGAAGCTTATACCGTGCTCCATCTTGAAGTTCAGTGCTTGTAACTTCCTCTAATCTGCCAGTCTCTTTGACTCTGCCTTTTCCCTTTGCTTTCTGTCATCTGCTATCTTTCTGACTTATTGGCTCATTCTCCTACCTTTTTTCCAAAAAATCTTCCAAATAATTTGTCTCCTTTGAGCTCCTCCGATACCGCAGCGGGGAGACCAGTGAAAACTGAAAACCGGACACATATGTTTTTGTACCTTACCCATTATGGCCATATGGCCTGGGAACGCAGAAGAAGAAGAAGGGCCAGCCACACCACATACAATTTGACCTCAGTACGATCCGATTGTGACGATGTCTGTGAGTCGAGATTCACGTGAAATACTTCCGTCTAAAAAAATATAATGCTACTATTTTCGTTCACTGTAATATGATACTCCAGCAGACCCGAATACACTTTAGTTGGACTTCAAAGGCCCGCGATAGGGCCCTGTCCAGTAATTGGAAGAAGAAGACCCGAATACACTTTAGTTGGACTTCAAAGACCCGCGATAGGGCCCTGTCCAGTAATTGGAAGAAGAAGACCCGAATACACTTTAGAAGACCCCAATACACTTTAGTTGGACTTCAAAGGCCCGCGATAGGGCCCTGTCCAGTAATTGGAAGAAGAAGACCCGAATACACTTTAGTTGGACTTCAAAGGCCCGCGATAGGGCCCTGTCCAGTAATTGGAAGAAGAAGACCCGAATCAAATTAAAAGTATCGTACAAAAATAGACACAGTGGAACTTCCCTTATAAGACTTCCCATTATAAGACTCCCTCCCACATAAGACCTACTTCTATGAGACATTGCCCTTCGATCTTCGTAAGTATTATAAGACCCCTCCTTTATAAGACGGTAGACCTCATTTTGG
>CM065689.1:50221523-50256523 GCA_017654935.2 Phymorhynchus buccinoides | reverse complement strand
TTCCTAGAAATCAAACCGTCAAATCGGCGATTCTTCCTTCGCGGAGGTGCTGGAAGTCAAATTCTTTCACTGAAAGAGAAGGCGTGTGCCGTCACTTTTGTAATGGCCGCCTGAGTTTAGACCAAATTGTTTGCACGAAATGTTTGCAATACAAGCCTTTTTATTATTTTATTTTTTTAATTTTTATACCGTTTATCTAAAGGACTTTGGCTCACAACAAAGGAAATAGCTTCAAAAATATGTTTGATCGGAATAATTTTTCAATGTCGAAAATAGGTATGTTTTAGATGAAAAGAAGATGATGATGGTGTGGCTGGAGTTGTACATTAGACAACCCTGGTCAAATGTTCGCATGTGAATCGGGACTCACATAGTCAAAATCGCATCGCATTCAGATACGATTCGTATGTGTGTGTGGCTACCCCTTAAACTCCAAAGTCCAAAATTATCCAGTTTGGCTTAATAAAGAAAAAATAGCAAGACCAAAAAAAAAAGTATAAAAAAGTACTGGTAAACATTGGCAACAACATCCCACCCACCCCTCATGTTTACGACTCTCGATCTCAAAGTCTGGTCCTTTCAGGTATATTGACAACATAATAACTGTAGGCCAATCCTTACCCTGTCCATTCTTGAAGACCACGTGATAGAATCGCATCGTTCAGTCGTGCGATTCTAGTGGACGTGTATGGTGAAGCGGTACTGACAAATGTCAGAACGTTGAGTGTTGAATGCAAGCCCCCTCTTCCCGACTCTGTCTAGAGATTCTCACAGGGGGAAAAAAAGAGAAATCAATAACTGTTTGAGAAGCATGTTTGTGTTTAATTTCCGCCCTCTGAAAGCTCCACCCGAAAAGGACATCTGATTATTTCTTTACTAGACGAGTACAAGTTGGTTTTACGACAACCGTTTGGCAGTCTTTACTTTAACAGCCATCTGAAAGCGGTTGAATCTTTCCTGAGTATTATCTATGTTGTAATGGTTTCCCCCCCGTATCTATTTATGTACGCTTCCTCAAAGGTGGCACAGAGAGGTTAAGACGTTCGCCTGCCAAATGTAATGCGTGACTGCAGCGGTGAGTGACCCGGGTTCGAATCCCGGCCTCGCCCTTTCTTTCTAGTTTGACAGGAAAATCGAACTGAACGTCCAGCCGTTCGGGTGGGGACTTAAAGCTAGTCTCTGGGTACAGGGGATTTGTCCTCTCATTTTGCACTAGGCCTTACGGTCTGAACGTGGAGTCTTTCGGATGAGACGATAAACCGAGGTCCCATGTGCCCATGCACTTAGCACACGTTAAACCCAGTCGCAACGAAAAAGTTGTCATTTGGTCAAAATGTACTCCCTTCCTCATCAGTCACACATGCAACAACAACAACAAAATGGGGTGGCGCGCCTCTGGCTGCGACGCTCTCTCCAGGTGGGAGCAACCCGAATTTCACAGAGACGCCTCTGTGACTATAATGTACCTAACCTAACCTAACCTAGTCTGACCCGTGCGCCTTACGCACGTAAAAATCCCACGGCAGTTGAAAGTCGGTAATCCCGCTGCCAGGTATGGCCAAATTAATAGCTAAGTTTTCCAAGTGTGCCCACACTTCCTCCTCACTCTGTGCCCCCCCCCCAAAAAAAAAAAACCACCCAATTAATTGGGTAGGCGCTGCACTTGCGGCGACGCGCTCTCCGGTGGAGAGCAGCCCGACTAGAATATACCAAATAGGTACCAATACCAAAATACCATCAAAAGACAACGAACAAACAAACAAAAACTGAACAATCACGTAACTGTCTGCCCAAGTCTCAATGACTTAACTTTTTCTTTGTTTAGTTAGTTGTAAATTGGACTATTTCTTACATAAGCTTACTGGTTTACAAGGCGCATCCTTTTCCCCCTGTACTTGGACCCCGGCTCCCAGGTGGAGAGTGGCACAGAGGAAACGCGTTCGCCTTGTGTCAAGCAAACCCGAATTCGAACCTGGGTACAGGGGACTTTTCCTCTCAGTTGGCACTAGGCCTTACGGTCTGAACGTGGAGTCTTTCGGATGAAACGATAAAATAACCGAGGTCCGGTGTGTGATGCACTTAGCACACGTTAATCCCAGTGGCAAACAAAAAAGTTGTGATTTGGTCAAAATTTACACACACACACACACACACACACACACACACACCCTTTCCTTCCTCATCAGTCACACAAAAATCGCATGCAACAACAACAAAATGGGTGGCGCGCCTCTGGTTGTGACGCGCTCTCCAGGTGGGGAGCAACCCGAATTTCACAGAGACGCCTCTGTGACTATAAAGTACCTAATACCTAATAATACCAAACTGTGTTTTAGTTTTTTACTTTTTGTTTGTTTGTTTGTTTTATTGTATGATCTTTTGCAGCATTCTCATCACTCGAAAACAACACCGCAATAATGCAATGCATGATTCGGTACAGGATTAGGATAAACTAATTATTGTAGTATATTTCACGTTTTACACATTGTCTTGTGCGAAACCGGTCAGGCTAGAATTATATTTTGAACGAATTAAGGCAAAAGAGGCCACCGAGTCATGATGCTATGAGGGGTGAGTATAGGGGTGGTGGTAGTGGGGGTTTGGCTGCTTTATGGCTTCTTTGTGTTCATTAAAAACACGACCCCGTTCGATACCATGCGTGTGGTGTGATGTGGATTGGACTAGGCTGGCAGAGCGACTGGCAGTTAGGTCTGGTTTGCATTGTGCTACCCGTGTTGGCTGACTGGGTCGCACTCATGATTTCGGTACGCGCATGCATGTGAAGTAACCTTTGGGTAAGAACGTCTTTTCTGTGTGTTTGTGTGTATGTGCTGTGCGTGTGTGTGTGTGTGTGTGTGTGTGTGTGTGTGCGTGTGCGTGCGTGTGCGTGTGCGTGCGCGCGCATGCGCACGTGTGAAGTATCGGATTTGTATTTAATATATATTTCTGAATGTTTTATGTTTATTACTATTATTATTGTTGTAGTACAACACTTCAAACAAGATAACAAAAGAAACGTTTGTTTCACATGTCTGCAAAACACACACACACACACACACACACACACACACACCTCCCACCTCCACCCACCTCTCTTCTTCGCCCTCTTGTGAACTTCACGAAAATCGTCCCTTTTTCATCAAAGCCCCCAAAAAAGAGTAAAATTTCGTACAATTCTTCCACAGATTATTTCATCTGCTACAGTGGCAAAACTAGAAAAGGGAAACAAAAATAAAACAAAAAATAATAATAAAGGAATTCTGCTTCGAATCAAATGCCGTGTTTCTCGCGTGCAAGAGAAAAGAGGTTAGAAAAGGGAAGAAAAAAAATGTATTGAAAATCAATAAAATTGAAATACACTCGAAATAAGAATTACTAACTGATTGAAGATATTGAACACGGTGGAGGGGGGGAGGGGGAGAGAGAAAATACGGTGCAAGAGAATGGGTGAGGTGGGTGTTAAAGGTGCACCCTGACGGATGAGTTTTTGCAAGAATCACGTCAAGATCACCAGAAAGACAGCCTTTTCAAGGATCGGAACACTCACTTTGCTCTGGTTTCCTTGAAATCAAACCGTCAAAACGGCGATTCCTCCTTGGCGGAGAGAGTTGCCGGAGAGAGAAGCAATCTTGGACGGGGTGGGTGGAGGACACTCATGAGTGGTTGAAGCTTTTTCTTCTTTTGTAGTGCAGTAAAAAATAAAAAAAGCTATTACCTTTGTTGTGAGCAAAACTCCTTTTGGTAGACTAAATAAAAAGGCTTGTATTGTGGAAATTTCGTGATTTGGTCTAAGCGACTCAGGCGGCCATTCTTTCACTGAAAGAATCTGATTTCCAGCACCTCCGCCAAGGAGGAATCGCCGATTTGACAGTTTGATTTCTAGGAAACCAGAGCAAAGCGAGTGTTGCGATCTCAGTAAAGGGTGTTTTCCTGGTGATCTCGATGTGTTTCTTGCAAAAACAAAAACTCATCCATCACGGTGCCCCTTTACAGAAGTTGCTTTTTTCACATCAATTTCTGTCCATAGTTTTTAATGTCTTTGTTCAAATGAAAAGCAAACAGAAAATAAAGGGGGGTAAAAACCAACGATACAAGAAAGAATGAAGTGTAAGGCAAGAAAAAGTGAGCATGTAGGCCTGATGATTGAAAAGAGCTGACAAATTTGTCAATAGAAATAATAAAAAACGAAGAAGTAGAGAATGAATCTTTTAACAAAAATTACGGCTACAAAACCAATTGAAGAAAAAAAAAAAAAAAAAAAATCTTTATTAAACACGTTATAAAAAAAAGTAAAGACAAGAAAAACGATGTCCATAGAAACGTACAAAAAGTACAAATCTTCATATTCTAAAGTCATCTAAATTTGGCATTAATTCTTCTGGTGTGTGGGTGGAAGTGTCTGCTCTTCCATAAAGCCTTGTAGATTTGATCTTAAAAGACCCACCAGGTCACGAGTCAAAATCACGGGTTTCACGTGTTTTCCCTCTTATAGCTGGTAAGAAATCTTGTTTTGACCACGGGTTTGACTCCCATACAAATGTCCCCAAATTGAAAACGAAACATCATTTTAAAGAGCAGCCTCAATTTGAAGTTGGGGACATTTGTATGTGGGTCACAGCTACCTAGAAAAATAACAAGAGACCTAATCGTGGTGGGTCAGTGGGTCTTTAAGGACAGAGTTCCTGAAGACTGGGTGTTCCCGGGGATGAACGGTGATGAGGTGAAGAAGATGACACAGCGTTCAGTCTGCCCTGGAGGGTTCCGCTGCCTCTCTGTCTGATGGTGATGAGGTGAAGATGACATAGCGTTCAGTCTGCCATGGAGGGTTCCGCTGCCTCTCTGTCTGATGGTAATGAGGTGAAGAAGATGACACAGCGTTCAGTCTGCCCTGGAGGGTTCCGCTTCATCTCTGTCTGATGGTGATGAGGTGAAGAAGATGACACAGCGTTCAGTCTGCCGTGGAGGGTTCTGCCTCTCTGTCTGATGGTGATGAGGTGAAGAAGATGACACAGCGTTCAGTCTGCCCTGGAGGGTTCCGCTGCCTCTCAGTCTGATGGTGATGAGGTGAAGAAGATGACACAGCGTTCAGTCTGCCCTGGAGGGTTCTGCCTCTCTGTCTGATGGTGATGAGGTGAAGAAGATGACACAGCGTTCAGTCTGCCCTGGAGGATTCCACTGCCTCTCTGTCTGATGGTGATGAGGTGAAGAAGATGACACAGTGTTCAGTCTGCCCTGGAGGGTTCCGCTGCCTCTCTGTCTGATGGTAATGAAGTGAAGATGACACAGTGTTCAGTCTGCCGTGGAGGATTCCGCTGCCTCTCTGTATAATGGTGATGAGGTGAAGAAGATGACACAGCGTTCAGTCTGCCCTGAAGGATTCTGCCTCTCTGTCTGATGGTGATTAGGTGAAGAAGATGACACAGCGTTCAGTCTGCCCTGGAGGATTCCGCTGCCTCTCTGTCTGAACTGGGACTACGTTTTCTTCCTTTTTTACATCATAATGCTTCAAATAGTAGCAATAATGATGCATAGTGTACACTGATACTGGATACATTTTGGTGAAGCAAAGTGCACGCGTGGCGTGTGTCCATGAGCATGTTGGGTGTATGGGGTACCGTGCAAACAGGGCTAGAACAAACAGGATTCTTAAAAAACACTTGTGAGGGCACAAGGTAGCGTAGTTTTCATCAAATTAACACCAAAACAATTGGCTTAAGGTTGTGTCAGATCAATAGACGATTTTCGGAAGAAAAAAACTAGGGGAGAGCACTTCATGAAAATTAGAGTTGATTACCTCGACTTACTCGGTCAAAACCATAGCAACAATGGTGGCATGGCGGCGAAGCTTGAAACCTCAGGATGCGAGTCAGCGACTTGCAAACGGTTTTTTAGAAAAAAGAGCTGAAGGGCGGCCAGTATCCACAAACTGAGAGAACTTGCAAAATGTGACGCAAAAATATAAATGACATCAATTTTAGAATGACGCACTGTGTTATAAGTGATGTAAGTCTACTCAAACACACGAGACGAGAGCTGGGGATCAACCCGAAGGTCGAGTAACTTCCCCTGTTTGACCGATTGAATTAGGCAAGATCACTCCCACACACCATGAAATTACTCCCCTTTTATTATTTCCGAACAATTCCTATTGCCATAGGCTAGAACACCCGAGGCTACATCAAAATGTTGCTATGCTCTGCATAGTTATGCGGGGATTGTCTTTAGCCATGACAAGCTCCTAGCATAACATAACCGATGAGTATCCAAAATCCTCCGAATTCGGAGTGTGGCTGCTCACGTGGCGGGGTAATCAATAACGGTCATGCGCGTAATGTTCTCATCCCTAGCTGGTGCATTTGTACCATAGTGTTCAAGTGATTCGGCTGTTGGGATTAGAGTAGACTACCTTAAAGGTACTCCAGTTGGGATGATCCCTGGAGTCTTTAAGCCAGGGTACGACGACAACAACACCACCGTCAAATTAGCTTCACATATTCTATACCCGATCTTCGATTATGACCCCACCCCATTTAGCTCCTCTGTGTTGGCGGGATTGTCCCTATTCACCTATTCCTGTTTCACGTGATCTTTGTTATGGTAATGAGCAAGATGGCCGCCATCCCGTTTCACCTACTCAGCTATTATTTTCTTTTCTATAGGAGAAGCAATCCGTCCTCTTTCACCTACGATATGAACAAATTAATAACGCTGTTTGTATTTTTCTGAAGTTGATTTCACAACCGAGTTCTGTTTTCACACTGTAATTATCCGTTGTTTTTTTGTCAGTTTATTACATTTTCATTGTTTTATCAAAGTTTTGTGAAGCGCCGAGAGCTTGCTTTTTAGCATGATTTAATCACACACACACACACACACACACACACACACATCATACACGAACACACACACACACACACACATCATACACGAACACACACACACACACACACACACACACACACACACACACACACACATCATACACGAACACACACACATCATACACGAACACACACACACACACACACACACACACACACCACACACACAACACACACACACACACACACATCATACACGAACACACACACACACACACACACATCATACACGAACACACACACACACACACACATCATACACGAACACACACACACACACACACACACATCATACACGAACACACACACACACACACACACACACACATCACACACACACACACACACACACATACACGAACACACACACACACACACACACACACACATCATACACGAACACACACACACACACACATCATACACGACACACACACACACACACACACACACATACACACACACACACACACACACACACACACACACACACACACACACACACACACACACAACACACACACACACACACACACATCATACACGAACACACACACACACACACACACACACACACAGAGAAAACGAGCAAGTTGTTGCTACCGTAGGTGAAACAGACCCTCTCAGATAATGTAGGTGAAAGAGGAATAGGTGAGACAGGAAATCTGAGGAATAGGTGAGACAGAAATAGGTCAGACAGGAATAGGTGAAAAGGGAATAGGTGAATAGGGACCTCCCCATGTTGGTACCTGGTACTGCAATTATGAGTGCATCTTGAGCAGTTAACACAGGTGGTAGCATATAAATGAGACTAAACTTCCAATTCGATGAATTGTTTTGCCAGTTGAGTCTGCTTTACATGTTACCACCCGTGTTGACTGTTTAAGACGCACTCATAATTACCGTACCGGAAGCTTTTCTTCCCCTTCCACCCCTCACCTTCCTCCCAAACAGCCACCACTTTCCATACGTCTTTCAAACAGGTTTATTTGAACCTCACATTTTGTTTGTTTGTTGCTGTTTTTGTGTGCTTTTTTGTTTGTTTGTTCAATAAATCTGCTGAAGATAAAAAGCCTGCGCTTTCTTTTCTTTTTTTATTAAACTTTTTTTTAAATTTACAATTTTGCAAAAAAACAACAAAAAAACATACACATATACATGAAATAAAAACAACAACCAAGAACAAAGCAAATAAACAAAAAAAATGGGAAGTGCCATGGAGAAGCAAATAAAATTCCATGATATTACTATTCATGTGTCTAGTACTGCTATTATGTTGTTATAAAGAGAAGGAACAAGAGAGAGGAAGGAAATGAGAGAGAGAGAGAGAGAGAGAGAGAGAGAGAGAGAGGCCTGCGTTTTCTTAGTTACATTGGTCAAAAGACCACTGTGAATAAGATTGTTCGGTCATGTGATGTCATCAAGCGAGTTTCTGTGATGCTGTCCACTGGCGCACATGCCTATCTACATGATTCATGTTGGTTTACATCAGAGCACTTTAGCTCGTCGTTGAGTTCAAAGCCGTTCGATATTGCTTTTGATATCTGACTCGTTTGGTTGTGATTCTCTTTAGATATTTAATGTTACATATTTATGGTTTAGGTTTATAAGTATTATTAATTGTTGTTGGGTTTTTTTTCTCCTTCAGTTCGCAAGTTTAAATAGGAGGGATTGCAGTTTCTGTATGTTGTTAACAACTTTACTATAAGCCGTTATTTATACAATCTTTAGGTAGCTAAACAAACAAGCTTCATCTCGCCTTATTTCAGCTACAGTATACAAATATATGTCGCGTCCAATAGGCTTAACTGCGCATTAAGCTTGATGGGCAACATTTTTGTCCACTAGGCTTAATGAACAGAATAAATTGTGAAATTTCTTCATTAAGGTCAATGCACAAGGACTTCAGTGTGCATTTAGCCTAATGTGCACGAACTGAGCAGATAGTAGAGGGGCTTATGTAAGAGAGAGAAAGAGACGGAGGAGGGGAGAGAGAGAGAGAGAGAGAGAGAGAGAGAGAGAGAGAGAGAGAGAGAGAGAGAGAGAGAGCATTGTGTGTTTGTGATTGTGTGTGTGTGTGTGAGAGAGAGAGAGAGAGAGAGAGAGAGAGAGAGAGAGAGAGAGAGAGAGAGAGAGAGAGAGATAGAGAGAGAGAGAGAGCATTGTGTGTGTGTGTGTGAGAGAGAGAGACAGAGAGAGAGAGAGAGAGAGAGAGAGAGAGAGAGCATTGTGTGTGCGTGTGTTTGTGTGTGTGTGTGTGAGAGAGAGAGAGAGAGAGAGAGAGAGAGAGAGAGAGAGAGAGAGAGAGAGAGAGAGAGAGAGAGAGAGAGAGAGAGATGTGAGAGAGAGGGGGGCTTTGAAGGTTAATTAGATCAACTTGTCTTCTTCTGCAAAAAACGTTGTGACAGGATGGTCTTTACTATCACACCTTCGTTTACCTGGTACTTTTTCAGCAGGCAGTCCTCACATAGGGAGTGGTAGAGCTTGATCTAATCTCTCGTGACATTCACATTTTGTTGGACAGTTCTATTTTTCACCACCTTGTCCACATGCAATAAGGCACTTCTCGAATTGCATTAAAAAAAAAATATCCCCCATTGTTGCTGTTGTTTTTGTCCTCGTTACATTTAATGTTGTGTGTCACAGTTTTGTCATGTTATCAAAATGATTACTATGTTATATGATATGTGCATGTATGTCTCCTAAAAAATTGTAAAATGGAAAAAACTTCAATAACAAAAAAAAATATAAAAAAATCCCCAAACCAGCTTCATCACATCTCCAGTTCCACAACGTCGTACTGTTTTAAAAAGTCGTATTCGTCAGACTGCTTTTTCACAGTAGAATGCAGAATAATTACCTTACTGGTACACTACCGTAAAGGCGTTCATTTTTTCTTCTTCTGTGAACCACTGTCTTCTGTCACTCGTTGATTGTGACAGAAACAACAACTTATAAAATAAATACCCAACCAAATTACTCTCTTCTTCTGTGGTGGTGGTGGCCAGCTTCTTTTTATAGAAGTAAATGCACACACTTTAGGGGGTGACCAAAGAAAAAGAAGCAGAAGAGAGAGAAAAGAAAAGCAAAGACAGAAATCAGCTATCACACATAGTCTACTTAAATTTACTCTCTTCATATCCTGTCAATATCATTGTAAACAACAAACGCTTTATCTAATATATTGATCAAATCCTATCTCATCCCGTGCTGCGCATCTTCGTCTTTGAACCCCTGCATATGTCAATAATTGCCGAAAACCGGCAGGTGGACATTACTGGAACAAGAAAAAGAAGAGAAGATTGCAAACAATACAAGTCTTGCTCAAAGGAGTGGGGGGGTATCCGTAGCTGTCCATTTTCAAACCTCTCTTCTCTCTGTGGGAACATTAGGTATGCAATCTGTGATCGGCAGTTCTCTGAATGAGAAATAGAAATCAGTTGATTAAAAAAATCAGTCATCATGCTGAGAGGAATTCACAAAAGCAGACCCCCCCCAAAAAAAGATAAACTGTAATCTTTGTCAGCATCACGATTCTAGTCCCGATGCTTAGCTCATTATAGGCTCATTTATTAGGGTTAATGCCCAGACCACTAGTCATGTTACACATTAACTTAATGTGCCTAAAATGGCTCATTAGGCGTATTGAGCAGCAAATTGTACCCATTAGGCCTATTGAGCACATTTTCTCTCAAAAATGAGGAGTTAAGGACAGTTGGTGTTGGGGGTGGTCCTCCAAGGCTCACTCTCTCCACAATGAGGAGTTAAGGACAGTTGGTGTTGGGGGTGGTCCTTCAAGGCTCACTCTCTCCACAATGAGGAGTTAAGGACAGTTGGTGTTGGGGGTGGTCCTTCAAGGCTCACTCTCTCCACAATGAGGAGTTAAGGACAGTTGGTGTTGGGGGTGGTCCTTCAAGGCTCACTCTCTCCACAATGAGGAGTTAAGGACAGTTGGTGTTGGGGGTGGTCCTTCAAGGCTCACTCTCTCCACAATGAGGAGTTAAGGACAGTTGGTGTTGGGGGTGGTCCTCCAAGGCTCACTCTCTCCACAATGAGGAGTTAAGGACAGTTGGTGTTGGGGGTGGTCCTTCAAGGCTCACTCTCTCCACAATGAGGAGTTAAGGACAGTTGGTGTTGGGGGTGGTCCTTCAAGGCTCACTCTCTCCACAATGAGGAGTTAAGGACAGTTGGTGTTGGGGGTGGTCCTTCAAGGCTCACTCTCTCCACAATAAGGAGTTAAGGACAGTTGGTGTTGGGGGTGGTCCTCCAAGGCTCACTCTCTCCACAATGAGGAGCTAAGGACAGTTGGTGTTGGGGGTGGTCCTCCAAGGCTCACTCTCTCCACAATGAGGAGTTAAGGACAGTTGGTGTTGGGGGTGGTCCTTCAAGGCTCACTCTCTCCACAATGAGGAGTTAAGGACAGTTGGTGTTGGGGGTGGTCCTACAAGGCTCACTCTCTCCACAATGAGGAGTTAAGGACAGTTGGTGTTGGGGGTGGTCCTTCAAGGCTCACTCTCTCCACAATGAGGAGTTAAGGACAGTTGGTGTTGGGGGTGGTCCTCCAAGGCTCACTCTCTCCACAATGAGGAGTTAAGGACAGTTGGTGTTGGGGGTGGTCCTTCAAGGCTCACTCTCTCCACAATGAGGAGTTATGGACAGTTGGTGTTGGGGGTGGTCCTCCAAGGCTCACTCTCTCCACAATGAGGAGCTAAGGACAGTTGGTGTTGGGGGTGGTCCTCCAAGGCCGGCTAAGCGGCAAAGTTGTAGTTTAAACACATGTGGTTTCTTCCATGCATTTTTCGCTGCATAGGCGTAATATATATATACAATGAATATAGCACACACACACACACACACACACACACACACAATACACACACATGCAAACCCAAGCAAACACACACAACACACACACACACACAGGAGTTATGGACAATTGCAGAGGGTGGTTAAATCATCCGCATCACAATGATGTTGAATTATTTTTAAAAAACCTCACAAATCACTCCAGCCATACACACAAACAAAACATACATAAACAAAAGGAGATATGAAGGAAGATTATGGGTTTTTACTTCAGGTTTAGGCATAGAAAAACTTCTACACCGATTGTTTTCTCCACAACAAACCACTACAAAAGCAAAGTTAGAGGAAAAATTGTGGTCTAAGGGAGCGAAGCGAGTTTATTAAGTGACCAAGGTACAACGTGTGCACACATATTTACTTCCCTTGAACAAAATGCATCAAATTGACAGTTATCTATTAATTCCAGACATATATGGCCAGAACGACTTGAATGAGTTAAAGAATCAGTTATGCGTCAGTCTCAAACACACTTGTCTCCCTTTGTCCTTGCTCTGCTCCAGCTTAGCAATGCGGGATCACACTTGGTTCAAGATTCCCTTTCTCCTTGCGAACATAACCTCCTAAACAAATCAGTTGTTCGTCAGTCTGAAACACACCTGACTCCCTTTCTCCTTGCGAACGTAACCTCCTAAACAAATCAGTTGTTCGTCAGTCTGAAACACACCTGACTCCCTTTCTCCTTGCGAACGTAACCTCCTGAACAGTCAGTTGTTGGTCAGTCTCCAACACACCTGACTCCCTTTATCCTCGGAAATGTAACCTCCTGAACAGTCAGTTGTTGGTCAGTCTCCAACACACCTGGCTCCCTTTCTCCTTGTGAACGTAACCTCCTGAACAGTCAGTTGTTGGTCAGTCTCCAACACACCTGGTTCCCTTTCTCCTTGTGAACGTAACCTCCTGAACAGTCAGTTGTTCGTCAGTCTCAAACACACCTGACTCCCTTTCTCCTTGTAAACGTAACCTCCTGAACAGTCAGTTGTTCGTCAGTCTCAAACACACCTGACTCCCTTTCTCCTTGTGAACGTAACCTCCTGAACAGTCAGTTGTTCGTCAGTCTCAAACACACCTGACTCCCTTTCTCCTTGCAAACGTAACCTCCTGAACAGTCAGTTGTTCGTCAGTCTCCAACACACCTGGTTCCCTTTCTCCTTGTGAACGTAACCTCCTGAACAGTCAGTTGTTGGTCAGTCTCGAACACACCTGACTCCCTTTCTCCTTGTGAACGTAACCTCCTGAACAGTCAGTTGTTCGTCAGTCTCGAACACACCTGGCTCCCTTTCTCCTTGTGAACATAACCTCCTGAACAGTCAGTTGTTCGTCAGTCGCAAACACACCTGACCCCCTTTCTCCTTGCGAACGTAACCTCCTGAATAATCAGTTGTGCGTCAGTCTCAAACACACCTGGCTCCCTTTCTCTTTGTGAAGGTAGACTCCTGAAAGTCAATTGTTCATCAGTCTCGAACACACCTGGCTCCCTTTCTCTTTGTGAAAGTAGACTCCTGAAAGTCAGTTGTTGGTCAGTCTCGAACACACCTGGCTCCCTTTCTCTTTGTGAAGGTAGACTCCTGAAAGTCAGTTGTTCGTCAGTCTCGAACACACCTGGCTCCCTTTCTCCTTACTCTGCTCTAGCTTGGCGATGCGGGATCCGAACTGGATGGCTCTCTTGGGCAGCGCCGAAGTGGAAGGCAAACCCAGCCGCAACGCCAACAGTCGCAGGAGCAGCTTCTCCCCCACCCCGCGCGGGAATCGAAGATCTGCCTGCGTGTTTGATGACACGATGAACAGAATTAGTGTTTGAGACAGCTACAAATTGAAAGGAATATTATTTTAATTTTATTGAACACACTCAAAAGTGACCAAAAATGAGATTTTTGACTTACAAGTCTGTTGTGAGAAACAAACCCAGGGACTTAATGTCCATTTCGTGGTGCTGGGTCACATAAACGTAGAAACCCATGCACACATCCTATCCACAGTCCACAAATAAAGTAAAAGGAAGAAACATAAGCAGATATAGATGGGATATGCGGCTGGGTTTCCATGTGTATGCACACTCTCAATGTCTTACTTCCACTCACTTACAGACTTTCATTGCGGATGGGTTTATGTACACATCCCCGGTGGGGATACTGGGGGGTCTTTCTTACAAATAGTTCTCCCACCTTCTGGAAATTCTGTTCTTGTAACTTCCTCTAATCTGCCACTCTTTGATTCTGCCTTTTTCCTTTGCTTTCTGTCATCTATCTTTCTGACTTATCGGCCCATTCTCCTGCCTTTTTTCCAAAAAAAAAACATCTTCCAAATAATGTTTCTCCTTTGAGCTCCTCCGAAATAGGAATGTGTCGGCTGTACGCAGCGGGGAGACCAGTGAAAACTGAAAAACCAGACACAAACGTACCTTACCCATTATGGCCATATGGCCTGGGAACGCAGAAGAAAAAGAAGAAATATACAGAATTTGCGCATATACGTCTGCGTAAGGCACACACCCTTCCTTACCTTTCTGACAGATGTAATAATAATAATAAATGAAACTTATATAGCGCTGTTCGATGGCATGCCATCCTCACAGCGCTTTACAAAGATTTAAAAAACAAAAAATTATTACAGCGACTCATACATACACAGGAAGGAACCCCTCTCACACAAAGCAGCACAAACAAACCTGACGCAGAAACAAAATATATTTCCTACAAGTCAAGAATTCATAATCTTTGTAGGAGAACATTTTATATATTTTGTTTCCTCTACCCTATTTAGCCAAATCGTTTATCCGATGTTATCTCCTACACACAGATGCGAAAGAGACAATGGAGAACCAACTGACCTTGTGGTGAACAGGCAAAGAAGCCAGAAAGGACACAACATTTTCGTCCAGGAACGGAAAGCGCGATTCTTTCCCATGGTCTGCTATGATCCTGACCACAAAGAAAAAGAACAAAAACATGTATACAAACAAACAACAGCCACAACCCCACCTACGCCACCCCCACCCACCCACCCACAAACAAACAAAAAATTAAAAAAACTAACAATTACTCTTGATCTTGATACATGATCTTTGTTCTATGAGCTAGGTGTTAAACCTATACCACCCAGTCACACTTGCATACTGACAAAATATCTAGTAGGGCAATCTACCATATTTTACGGACTATAAGGCAATACTATTTACCCAGATTCGAACTCGGGTTTACTTGACACGAGGCGAACGCGATACCTCTGTGCCACTCTACAACATACAACCGAAAGAACAAAAACTGAAGCACACACATCAGCCACTGTGGCGTAGTGGTAACATCGCAGACTAATATCTGGGAGGTCTTGGGTTCGAATCCCATCAGAGGCGAGGTTTTTTTGGCCTGGACCATCTCCTACCCAGAGTGAGTGGCTATGGGCTCAATGGGAAGACTGAAACCGTACAGTCAAGCTTCATCCGCTTAACGGATGCGATTCTGAGAGTGTTGCTCTAACTTCATGACCGACACTGCAGGTGTCTGTAGTTTTCAGGCCTGGCTAACACACCTTGACATCAATATGAATGGAAACATAGAGTACAGCCCAATCACACAGTCTCAGACCAATAAGGAACTCCTTAGCATCATCATCATAATCATCATAATCATCCGCCTCATTTCCATCAATCATCTTTAAAGAAAAAATGTCTCAGCTTCCATGGCCTTGCATGCCCTGCTCTCATGGCGACCTCAGTTTCCATTTCCAATCCAGTCTATGCTCTGGGTGCATTCGGGTCAAAGTCACGGGGATCAGTTCCATATTTTTCAGACTATGACTTATTATTAGGCGCACCCTCGTTAAATTTTACAGCAATTCAGATTTTGTTATTACACTTTCTTACTTTATACTAATTATACTTTCTTACTATACTATTCAAATCAAATCAATTTATTGTCTTCAAACAGAAGAAATTTGTTGCCCAGCTTGCGCATAAAATACAGAATAAATAATAAAAACATTTCATTAACTGGTCAGTTACATACATTGGAGAAGACAATTCTACACAAACAATAGGCACAAGTAGATAACATGGAAACAATGAAAGTTAACAGGAGCGCACACGCACACGCACACACACACACACAATAAGCTAAAACTAATAAAGATAGCCCTTTAGTTAAATGCACTATTCCTAAATTAAAGGCAAACAGTAGGATTAACTTGCATAAATACATAAAGGACAATACTTTAGATGCCTTGGTATCACAAGTCAATTTATCATAAAAGGGGAGTAAGTACAAAACCAAATACATGTCATTCAGTTAAGTAATCATAAATGACAATATTGGTCGTATTATAAGACACAGGGGTCTCAGTCTGTGGAAAAAAGGATCGCCTTATAGTCCGTAAAATACAGTATGTTCTGGAGAGATGTCAATGGACAGATGTGGACTTTGGGGGAGGACATCACTCACACTGGCACCGCAACTACAGACATTATTGTCATCAAAAAGGGGCTTAGTAAGTGGTGTCCTGTGCATGTTAGCTCAGAACAGGCTCCACTTAACTCCACCGAAGTGACTCAGCAGCAGTGCAGTGTCTCCTTTGGTGGTTGCCTCCTGATGGCCTAGCATACATTCGCTCCCCTTGGACTGCTGATTTTGAATTCCGCGACCTCAACAAGCCGGGGTGTGGCTGCGAGTTGGGACTCAGAATGAACGGCGTGGGAGTGACGCCACTGTACGGCCCAGAAGTTGGGGCAGCAAAAGAACAAAACAAACAAACAAAATGAAGCACACAAAACATGCACATAAAAAGCCACCTTTCTAAGCATTTCCAAGTACAGTGGAACCTCCCTTATAAGACCTCCCAGTATAAGATTCCCTCCCTTTTAAGACCTGCTTCTCTGAGACATTGCCCCTCTTTCTAAGTATTAAAATGACCTCCCTTATAAGACCTCATTTTGGACGATTTTGGAAGGCCTTATAAGGGAGGTTCCACTGTATCTACTAGAGGTGGTGAGAAAAACCGGTTTGAACCGAAAAACCGGTGCTAAACTTTCGCGGTTCGAAAAACCGGTTCAAGTTGCTGTGAACCGTTTTTTTAACTGCAAACTGAAAGTAAGTTTTTCTTAGAATAACGCAATCTTTTCGAAGAACAACACTGATTCTCAGCGCAGATTGGGTGTTTGTAATCCAAGAGTAGCTGTTTCTAGTTTGTGGTGGTCTATGGCCTTGACTTTGACTGAGTGTTGAGTTGAGTGTGCGTGTGTCATAAGTTTCTTTATTGTGTGTGTGTGTATGTATGCGTGCGTGCGTGTGTGTGTGTGTGTGTGTGAATATTCTGACAAATAAATATATGTGTTTGCATAGGTGAAACTAGTGATGCGAGTACTGGTTAAAAAACCGGTTTGGTAATACCAGTTCGAAGAGGGAAAACTGGTTTAAATCAATCCACCGACCTGTCATCCCGCCCCAAGTTGCGTGCAGAAATGCGATGGATCTCCATGTTTATCTCCGAGATCAGTCCACCCCATGACTCCTGTCTGCAGGAAAACTATATTCATGAGCATTTGGTACATGGTTTTCCTCCAATGACCCAAAACAAAAGCGCTTAGAGCTTAAAGGTGAAGCGCTATATAAATGTTCTTAAATAAATAAATATTATAAAGCTACCCCTCCACCCCACCCACCCCAATTTTACACAGAATTCTAATTTTATTCTATTCTTATTATAATTATGAGTCAAATAAAAAAGGCACATAGGTCAGTTTAGGGGAAAAAAGTATCGCCTTATAATCTGTATGATATGGTACTTTGTTATTGTTCCTTACTGAAAACGGCCCCGGTGTCTGGAATAGCCACCCAGCTGTTCATCCGCTCCCATACCACACAGAATGACCTGAAAAAAGAAAATTATAAAAATAAATGTTTTATTCATTCATAACCTGATAAATTTCATATTTATAGTTTTTGCATATTTTACTTAACTTACATTAAGATTTCCTCATCGTCATTAGTATCAGTGTAAAGCTGGAATCAAGCTCTTTCAGGTGATGTATCACATGTCCAGTTTAGCTAAGTCAATATAGAAATATCTTGTGTTATTCAAGCGTCAACAAGCACAAGTTTTCCTCAAAACACATCTTAGAGAGAACGATTTTGATTCAGTCACGTGCTACGTTCTTTGCGGTTAGACTGTCACCTATATCTTTCAAATCAGAGTCAGTGGGTCAGTTGGTCAGTTGACTTCAGTTAGTCTGGTGCGCCCCTTGGAATAGCATGCGGTGTGCATGAGTGACTTGCCAATGGCGTCAATACACTGAGTTCATCTCCGTTTTGTGTGTGGGTGTGCTGTGCACAAGAAAAATGACTGTGTTGCTGGATACTATGTGCTGAGCTGGGATTACTCATATGTGACTCTTGTTGACCACTGATTGCTGTCACAGCTGCTGTTATTGCTGCACTGTTTTTCTTTTTTCTTGCTTAGTAACTGTTGGTTTTCGCCTATATGGTTGTTGTACTGTGGGTACTTGGGGTACTGCATGTGGGTGTTGTGGGTGTTGTGGGTTCAATCTTCGAACTTTAAATTGTGTCAGGACGAAGGAAAACAGTTGAGGGATAGGAAGGAGCGAAGGGGAAGGGATTATGCAGACGTTCAAAAACCCAAACGATGTTGATGACGTACTTTATAATCTTGTTCAGGAAGCCAATAAGAAAAACGCCTCTTGTCAGTGTGACTAGAGGCAAGATTAGTGAAAGCCAAAAAATTAGAAACTAATATCAACACATCTATTGAAACTGTATCTTGTGTGTCTGGTTCCTCAACTAAACTTAGAAGAAGAGACAGAGCTTTTAAACATTCACAAGCTGAGTGGTTTTAACTATATCAGAACGAGGCGCGCAAACTGCACGTGCTGTACAAATCTCTTGATGAACAATGTAATCATATCTTAAAAAAGGGTTACATTCCTAACAATGTTTCCGTTCTCGTTCTCGTCCTCTCTCTCTCTCTCTCTCTCTCTCTCTCTCTCTCTCTCTCTCTCTCTCTCACACACACACACACACACATAACCGACTCTGCCACATGTTCCTGCCTACTCAGTGTGTGCTATCTTCACCCTCCTCCTTATCCATATCCTTATCCTTATCCCTTATCTACTCCACAATTCTTATCCCAAACATTACCCTCCGGTCCCTTATCACATACATGACCACAAAAAAACAAAAAAAGCGTTTCATTTCCTAAACACACACATAGAGAGCATGACAAAAAGAATGATTAAAAAAAGAAAAGTGAACAAATTTGTCAGGCTAACAGTCCAAGGGAAACAACAATGTAACTGTATCATGGCTCAATCGAAAAATTGTATGGTTTGCATCAAATGGATATTACTAAATTGGTAACAAATAATTTGCCCAACACCTTAACGTAAAAATAATTGGGCATAGTTTCCACAAAAAGGCAAAAATCATACTATTTCATACCTCTATTTCATAATTGATTACATGTTTTTCAGACTACATGGTGCACCAAATATTACACAAAATTCAGATTTTGTTCTTCTATTGTTTTTACTACAGTGGAACCTCCCTTATAATACCTTCAAAAATCATCCAAAATGAGGTCTTAAGTGGGAGGGAGTTGTAAAGGGAGGTAATTTTAATACTTACAAAGAAGGGCAATGTCTCAGAGGAGTAGGTCTTAAGTGGGAGGGAGTCTTAACCCTTTCACCGCCAATGTCACATTGTTGCACCACAATGGTTTAACACCCATGTCACTAAAAGGCATCAAACCAGGGCCTGTTATCTGAAGACCATATTTTCGTAATTTTGAAATGTAAGGATAGGCCTAATGTTACACATGTTACAGAGGAATTTGCAATATTGCAGATCTTTTTTTCTCTCTATCCAGGTAAGCTTAACTCTCTCTATACTGTTGTACGCTATAGCGTACCTGATGTACACAAGCATTCCATACTAGGCGGGTTTGCATCATTACATACAAAAAAATTTTTTTTAAATAATGCCTAACCGCACAGTTTTGAAAATTTGCGGTATTGTTTATAATAATAAAAGCTAGCATATGTTATAATTCCAAAGTAAAATTTTTATTATTAGCAGATTTTTTAAAAAAGCATGACAAAGAAGACGAAGAGAGGGGTGGTGATTCGTTTTCATTCATTGCGGTACTAAAAATAGACTGAAAGTGATTTCATTGGTTGAAAACTATTAAGGGACCGTAAAGGAACACTTCTATACCAGCTTGGGTTGCCAGGCTTCGCGGGGTTGTGAATTGTGAATGGTTAAACGCTGTGTACGCTATAGCGTACGACAGTATTGAACGGTTGTAAAGGGAAGCAATCGGCCAGTACAGAGTGTGTTAATGGTATTTTTTGGATACAAAATGGCTGGTGGACACTGTATATGGAAATAAATAATAGGACAGCGAATGTAATGTTCACCTTGGCAGTGCTGGCGTAGGGCGCTCCTTTCCTGGGTCCGTTTCCCAGCACCCCTGCCCCCCTGGCCGCAAACCAGACGGCACAGCCGATGCTGTCGTCCAACACAGTGTTGAGGGGGTACACCAAGTGACGAACGCGATCAGACCTGCACAGGAGTATGAGGATATCATTAATAAAAAGTCCCAAAGTAAGCCAAGTACAAGGGTAGTGAGGCCCATATCAGCCCTAAAATTACAACTACTGCTACTACTCACTACTACAGTGGAACCTCCCATATAAGACCTTCAAAAATCATTCCAAATGAGGTCTTCTAAGGGAGGGGTCTTAAAAGGGCGGTAATTTTAATACTTGCAAAGAAGGGCAATGTCTCAGAGAAGTAGGTCTTATATGGGAGGGAGTCTTATAATGGGAGGTCTTATTAGGGAGGTTCCACTGCGTGTGTGTGTGTGTGTGTGTGTGCATGTGTGCATGTGTGTGTGTGTGTGTGTGTGAAAAGAGGTTGAGATTGTTGAGATAGCCAGGGAAAAGATGAATTAATATAAATCTTGCTTTTCCAAAAACAACACAGAAATGAAGTTCAAAACTGATCAAATGATTATTTCCTATCCACAGTGCAAAGACTTTCACTGCCAAGTACCCTACAAAGAGTGTGTCTATTTTCAGAGCTCATGTCAGTGATTTTTCCATTAAAGAAACGCATGCACACTCGAAAAAATATTTACCCCTCTCTTGTCGGTTGAGATGCAACAGACATCCAAGAACATCAAAACAATACATGGAGCTACAACTGTAGAAGAGTTAAAGCTTTGATGAAATCCAGCATTTCCCATCTTATGTGCACAGAATCTGCTAAGAATGAAAACTATAACAGATGTCAAAACTAATATACACATGGGTGCAACTACACAAAATGAAAAAAACCCTGAAAGGCTGGGATCCAGGGGTAATGTCCCCCTGCAGCTGAAGCAGAAACTGATTTATGAAGGTATTTTAGTTTGCTTTTTCCACAATTTATACACATGCTTATTTTAAAGTGCTTGAAAAATACAGTAGACACACAAAGATCTTGTTTGACACAATAAAAAAAAAGGAACTTCCTTTTCTGGTAAAATTCAAAAACAGGAAATCCTTGTATACCAGGAAACGTTGCACCCATGCAGACATAAATTTACCTTTCTTTTTGAAGCATTTCTTGAGTCACATTGACCTGCCAACACAAAATTTGATTAGTTGACGTTGTCGTACTGGCTTAAAGACTCCAGGGATCATTCCAACAGCCGAAGCATTTGAACACTATGGATTAGTTAACCCTTAAGTCTCTCTCTCTCTCTCTCTCTCTCTCTCTCTCTCTCTCTCTCTCTCTCTCTCCCCAATATCCATCCTGCCTGTCTCAACCATCTCAACCTCCTCCCAACCATCTATTAAAATTAGCATTTCAATCTGCTTTATTTTTCTGCCATAATAAACTATTTAATAGCAGCATACCCTGACGAAAGATTTTAAAAAAGTAAGTAAAACAATGTTGACACGTTCTTGTTGTTAATTACTTGTCTTTTCAACAATCTACCACAACATATTTTCATAATACAGGCAAGTTCAAGAATTGCTTAATCAATGCAAACAGATAAATTTATAAATTTTACATGTTAAATATGTTAGCGGAAATGTCTGTCAGAAACAAAGTAACGTCAAAGCTATCAGTTTATAAACCCAAACTTCTATCTAGACTGTACCGGATTTTACAGACTATAAAGCGCACCCCCAAAATATTACACAAAAATTCTGATTTTGTTATACAGCGGAACCTCCCTTATAAGACCTTAAAAAATAATCAAAAGTGAGGTCTTCTAAGGGAGGGGTCTTATAAGGGAGGTAATTTTAATACTTACCAAGAAGGGCAATGTCTCAGAGAAGTAGGTCTTATATGGGAGGGAGTCTTATAATGGGAGGTCTTATAAGGGAGGTCCCACTGTTTCTTACTATGTCATTAGTCATACAGTGGAACCTCCCTATCAAGACTCCCTCTATGTGTGACCCAAATATTTTTCACCAATTTTTCCCCCTTCATAAGTTCATATCCCGTAATACTTAGTGACTACCTCCCTATAGGCCTCTGCAACTAGGGTTATTAAGGACCTTGACAGTGAGAGTGGTGCCCTTGCTGGTCAGTACTGACAAGGGCATTCACTCTTGCGAAAGGCAGCCATTTAGTGGCATCAAATAGGGTTATTGGCGAGAGTTGTCCCCCTGTCTGGTCAGTACTGAACCATCTTCCCCCACCCACCAAGGGCATTCACTCTTGCAAAAGGTGTTCGTTGCAGACCCCAATAAGACCCCTCCCTTATAAGACCTAACCTTGGCTGATTTTCCATGGTCACCTAATGGAGGTTCCGCTGTATTATAAGGCGCAGGGGTCTCAATCTGGGGGAAAAAATGTATCGCTTTATATAGTCCCAAAAATACGGTATCTTACTTTCATTCATCCTGTGATATACAGTGGAACCTCCCTTATAAGACCTCCCATTATAAGACCCCCTCCCACATAAGACCTACTTCTCTAAGACATTGCCCTTCTTTGTAAGTATTAAAGTTACCTCCCTTATTATAAGACCCCTCCCTTATAAGACCTCTCCCTTATAAGACCCCTCCCTTATAAGACCTCATTTTGGATGATTTTTGAAGGTCTTATAAGGGAGGTTCCACTGTAATATCACTTTGCTACCTCAACAAAGTTCCAGCAGCGGCTAGGATTAAGCTCGGAGAGCGCCAAATATCCCGTCCGTCTGTCCGGGACATCATAGTGGGAAGTGGTCACTGTTTCCTGGGCCTCCCTCCTGCGTGCAGATAAAATGCAAATGATGAGGGAATTCCTTCAATGTTATTGCACAACAACACAGAAAGGACTTCTTCATTGTACCCCAAAATATACAAGTTATAATCAGTGAACTTTCATGCCTACCGGGTATATAAATTTGTAAATATAAAAAAAACATGTCTGCAAAAAACAAAAAAGTTTCCGCCATTTGTCATCCTCTGATTCTCTGCAATATTCAGGACTGTGCCCACCAAGTACAGTATTTTACAGACTATAAGGCAATACTTCTTTCCCAGACTGAGACCCCTGAGCCTTACAACATGATTAATAATATAGTAAGAAAATATAATACAGTGGAACCTCACTTATAAGACCTCCCATTATAAGACTCCCTCCCATATAAGACCTATTCTCTGAGACATTGCCCTTCTTTGTAAGTATTGAACTTACCTCCCTTATAAGATCCCTCCCTTATCAGACCTCATTTGGGATGATTTTTGAAGGTCTTATAAGGGAGGTTTCACTGTACTACAACAACTGTGTATGCCACTCCAGTCAGTTGTTTCCGACCATGACTGCCAGACTATAGTAAGGTCTTATAAGGGAGGTAAGTTCAATGTACTACAACAACTGTGTATGCCACTCCAGTCAGTTGTTTCCGACCATGACTGCCAGACTATAGTAAGGTCTTATAAGGGAGGTAAGTTCAATGTACTACAACAACTGTGTATGCCCCTCCAGTCAGTTGTTTCCGACCATGACTGCCAGACTATAGTAAGGTCTTATAAGGGAGGTAAGTTCAATGTACTACAACAACTGTGTATGCCCCTCCAGTCAGTTGTTTCCGACCATGACTGCCAGACTATAGTAAGGTCTTATAAGGGAGGTAAGTTCAATGTACTATAACAACTGTGTATGCCACTCCAGTCAGTTGTTTCCGACCATGACTGCCAGACTATAGTAAGGTCTTATAAGGGAGGTAAGTTCAATGTACTACAACAACTGTGTATGCCACTCCAGTCAGTTGTTTCCGACCATGACTGCCAGACTATAGTAAGGTCTTATAAGGGAGGTAAGTTCAATGTACTACAACAACTGTGTATGCCACTCCAGTCAGTTGTTTCCGACCATGACTGCCAGACTATAGTAAGGTCTTATAAGGGAGGTAAGTTCAATGTACTACAACAACTGTGTATGCCCCTCCAGTCAGTTGTTTCCGACCATGACTGCCAGACTATAGTAAGGTCTTATAAGGGAGGTACCACTGTAACCAAAGACTGCATAAGGGAAGATAAGCATCCGGTCTCTTTTCCCTATATGAGTAGTGAGGACAGAAACACTGGTTATGTCCCTTTTAAACAGGACACATGTTAGACGTCAATAGGCCAGTTGAATTCTCCGTTCAAGTTCCAGTGTGAGTTTTTGGATAGCCTCCACTGTGAAACGTGTACTGTCCCCACTAACGATAACTCTATCAGCCCGGTTCACCGAGCTCTTAAGTAGTCCATCTTACCCTTTTAGAATATATTTGCTGTAACATAATCTGAATTTTGTGTAAAATTTTGGGGGGCGCCTTATAGTCCAAAACATAAATGTGCAAATGTCTAGATATTATGTCTTTCAACAACAACAATATTTTCTGCCAATTTGCCACCCTCTGATTCTCCACAATTTTATGGCCAAAATGAAAATTCAGGACTGCGCCCATCACGTAAGTTGAAGATAAAAAATGCATATAAAGGGAAGTAACTTGTAAAATGTGCTTTTCGGTTTAGAAAATAAGAACGTAAACAACATGCTAAGAAATTAAAAACAAAAACAAACGAAACAAACATTGTTACATTACTTTATACCGTATTTTTTCGCACTATAAGGTGCACCTTTAAATAAGGCACACCCTCCCCCCCTCCTCCCCCCCCCCCCCCCCCCCCTCCCCTCCCCTCCTCCCCCCCCCCCCCCCCCCCCCCCCCCCCCAATTTTAAACAGAATTCAGATTTTGTTATTATACTTTCTAACTATTTTATCAGTCATATTATAAGGTGCAGGGGTCTCAGTCACTCTGGGAAGAAAGCATCGTCTTTTAGTCCGAAAATATGGTAAATGTGATTCAGCCTTGGATGATGCTCTCACATCATCATTAACTCATTCGCATCGCAGCGATTTTGAATTATTAAAAAAACTCACAAATCCATGCACACAAACAAAACATACATAAACAAAAGGAGAAATTAAATATTACAGGTTTTTACTTCAGGTTTAGACATAGGGAAGTGGTAGATCAGGCTTTTTTTATATATAGACTTTATAGACAAATTCTCCACACCGATTGGTTTCCCCACAACAAACCACTACAAAAGCAAAGTCAGAGGCAAAATTGTGGTCTAAGGGAGTGAAGCGAGTTTTAGAAGTGACCAAGGTATTGCGTGCACACAGACTTACTTCCCTTGAAGCAAATGCATCAAATTGACAGCTATCTATTAATTCCGGACATATATGGCCGGAACGACTTGAATGAGTTAATCAGGAAGTGTTTGCACTGAGCTAATGCCCTTTCTTTCTTTCTTTCCTTCTTTATTTTATTTACTTTCTCTTTTTTACCTTCTGTTTCTGCCGGGCTGGGAAGCAGAGACTTTCTGTTCGAAGGCGACATTTATCAGGTCGATGGACTCTTCAGCTGGAACGCACCTGCACAATTCAAGCAAAATATCAATCATGGAGATGATCCTTACCACCTGTTGGTTTTACAGTGCTTTGCTTTCCTTTTTGTTTGTGGCTCAAGCCACAAACCTATAACTCACTTTGTCGGTCGGTCGGTCTGTCGGTCCAAAATTGTCGCACATTTTGACAAAATTGTCGCACTTCAAATCGAGGCTACACTTCCGGCCGCTCTTTAAAATGAGTATTTTAAAAGCGTACAAAATAATAAACATATGTAATACAGACACTACAACAGACACGACGAGTATGCGGTGCTTCTTTTGATGAGCATAAGTAGGATACATAGTTTTAAATGTTTTCCAAAAGATATAAAAAGTTACGAAATGGTGCAGAGATAACATTCTGGTTTACAGATTAAAATTATTGAAAAGCCAGGGGAGGTAACTCATGATTGGAGTGGTAAAAATAGACTGCGTGCCACAAACTATTGCGATTTCTCGCTTGTTTTCTTATTCCAGAGTTTTGCTATCATTCAACAAATGCTATCACTGATACACATGTACAATGCTTATTTTCAAAGCTTCAACTTGTAGCCTTGGCTTCAGGCTATGTCAGACCAATTGACATAGACTAGAACACCGAGGCTAGGTCAAAATGCTGCTATGCTATGCACAGTTATGCGGGGATTGTCTTTAGCCATGACAAGCTCCTAGCATAACATCATCGACCTCCAAAATCCCCCGAGTACGGCATGTGGCTGCCCACGTGGCGGGGTAGTCAGCTGATGTATTTTTAGTACAGTATTCAAATGCTTCGGTCGCTGGGATGATTTTATTTTTTATTTTATTAAGACAACTTTTATAGCACCTAATCTTTAAGCTCTAAGCGCTTTACAGAAATCACTAAAATGAATAGTAAACACAATGAAAAAAAAGTATACATCAAACATTGACCAACACCCCCCTTCCCTGATCCCTCAGTCAATTTCTCAATGACGCCCAAATAATGAATGACATAATCTACAGTACACTTTCGCAACCAACTTGAAACACTCACACTGATGGACACTTAAAGACGCCCAGGCCGCACTATTAACAAATCACACTTACACCCACACTTATAATGATAGAGAGAGAAAGAGAATGAGAGAGAGAAAGAGAAAGAGACAGACAGACAGACAGAAAGACAGAGAAAGACAGAGACGGAGACACAGAGAGCCAGACAGAGGGACAGACAGAGAAAGAGAGAAGAGAGAGACACACAAACAGAGACAGAGATATATAGGACTGAAATACAGTTGCATGCATCATAAAATAACAACTTACTATAATTTGTACATACAATAGTCACACACACACAAAAAACCAAAAAAAAAGGCACATAATATTCAATATTAATAAACATTCACACACACACACACACACACATACAGTGATATACACACACACACACACACACACACACACACACACACACACACACACGCACACACACACGCACACACACACCGACACGTACGCACGCCTGGAGTCTTTTAGCCAGGGTACGTCAAAAACAACAAAAGCCTCAACTTTTAAAAAAAATACATTGTTGGCATGATTCTTGTTATCTCATACTTTGTCTTAGCCACTGTACTGCCACAAATGTTTGGGGATTTTTTTTTATTAATGATTTTAATCACACAGTATATATAAGTATCCATGTTCCATGTTTTCCTGAGGAGTTGTAATAAATGATAGTGAATGTGACAAAAATGACTTCAAACACATGCACATGCATGCACACACAGCCCCCCCACACACACACGCATACGCACACACACACACACACACACACACACGAACACACACACACACACACACGCACACACGCACACGCACGCACACACACACACACACACACATGTTGAGGTGTTTTTTTAGTTGCTTTCGTATTACTTTTCATTCTGAGGACAGGATGAAAAAAAGCTGTTAAGCTTATTCCTTTATCCTCAATAAAGATCATTTTGACTTGACTTGACTTGACTTGACCTGACACACACACACACACACACACACACACACACACACACACACGCACACACTCATAACCAACCAGTCTGCCAGAGCAGCCAGCACAGTGGAATCCACCCCGCCAGAGAACAGGACGGCAACATTGGCTGGCCTCGCACTGGTCTCTGAGAGAAAAGAGCACACACCGCTATCTCCCTCCTCGCCATTCAGGATCTCTGATGCCTCTAAACAATCTTCACTACACTCGGACAAAATATTTTTGGAGCTGTCTGATACATTTAGTGAGCAGCTGGTATCATGCGATGAAGAAACGGTGGTTTCTACACCATTTGCAAAGCATACAGGCTGAGAGTCAGCATTGCCAATACTTGAACAACCCTCTGACGATGTATTACGCGACATTGCAGAATCAAGGGCACAATTCTCCCTTTCAGGCTGAAATCTTGAATCAACATTCAAAGAATTATCATGCAAATTGTCTTTGATAGATGCTTGGCTCATACGAGCTGCTACAGAACTGCAAGAGAAATTTTTGTCTAACGATTCACCATCGCCACAAAATTGCACACTGTCACGCCTAGTGCAACACGACCGAGGCAGATTGTGGGCTCGTTTCTTCACCGCCAACAGCAGCACATCTTGCAGTTGAGCCACCAACGCCGTCAGTGTACCGCCCCTCTCAATCTCTTTCAGCACCCGCACCAGATCGCTGTCTCCAGACACGCACTCTTCCACGCTCAGCAGATCATCATCGTCATCATCAGGAACTGCAGAATTAACCACCGGCATCCAAGACTCCATGGCTTGGTCAGGGTGCCCGATGACACGGATGTACGCGTTGAGATCGAGGCGTAGCCTTTGAGCTACGACGTGAGAATCGTCCGTGACGACTTCTTGCTCGGTTCCTGGCCAGGTGGCCCTTTGCCATGGGTACAGATGCAAGGTGAAGGGAGGAGGAGGAGGTTGGGGGTTCGGATCCTGGCTGTCGGGATGTGCTGTAGTCAGCTCCATGCAAAACAGCCCAACTGAGGGGATCTCTTCAAATTCCTGAAACCAGTTGAAGTATCAATCTCTAAGCGGTTTGGCTGATAGAACATTATTTTCATTCATTCATTAAAAAAGTTTGAAACAAAAAAAAAGAACATTATTTTTAGACTTTACACTGGCTTCAATTACCAACTAATAATTATTATTCAATGGATAAAATGTACCGTATTTTTCGGACTATAAGGCGCATATATTATAAGTTGCACCCCCCAAATTTGACTGTATATTTTTCGGAGTATAAGGTGCACCTTAGGGTTAGGGTTAGGGTTGCAACCCCACCCCCAAATATTACACAAAATTCAGATTCTGTTATTATATTTTCTTACAATTTTATTAGTCACTTTATAAGGCACATGTGTCCCAGTCTGGGGAAAAAGTATCGCCTAGTAGTCCGAAAAATATGGTACACAAAATTCACTTTGTTACTATATTTTCTTACTACAGACAAACCTCTATTTTAAGACTTCCAAAATGTCTGGAAAAATCAGTCGTAAATTGGAGGGGTCGTATGACGGAGGTTTTCACTAGCAGCCGTAGAAAGAAAAAGTTCAGCACAGTTCATACTCTCTTCTTCATGCACACATACAATGACATATTAAAACTGGATTTGGGTCTTTCCAGCTCCATAGGATTGTGCAATCGATGTATTACAGTTTCACTTTGCCGACTTCTTTTAATCACCTCCACTCTCGTCCAAAGTCAGTGGTTTTCTTTTTCAAAGTCAGTGGTTTTCGTGCTTTTCCTACGCTCTCCGCCATCTTTTCTACAACAAGGGAAGCGACTCCGCTTTCAGGCCCTTGACTGTGGTTGTTTCCCTTTGCTCGAAGTCTATGCAGACGACAACAACGGTCATAAAAACCAACAAAATGGCGGTCGTAAGTCGCGCTTTAGAGGAAGTCGTTTAAGAGAGGTCGGTTACATAGTAAAATGCATCCGTGCCAACAAATCCGGTCTCAAATGAGAGGTGGTCGCTTAACAGAGGGTCGTAAAATAGGGGTTTGTCTGTATACTATTAGTCATATTATAAGGCACAAGGGTCTCAGTCTGGGGAAAAGCAGTGCCTTATAGTCCATTCAATAGGTCCAAAAATGCATTAAAAAATTCATTAATTCATTACAAAATTACTTTAATCCTCTGAAATATGCAAATCCTCCAACAATTCTGATGTCTGACATTGGGATTGCTAAGCTTTCAACGACAAAAAAGACTTCTATGAACATTCTTCCTCTTCTTCTTCGTTCGCTCAGACAGTTCCTGTCATATGAGCGTAGATGCATCATGCTGCCGTTATGCGCCTAACCAAAAATTTGTTAGGCCCAGCATATCCGACTTCGGCTGAAGAAATCTTTGTAAGAATTTATTGAAAAAAAGGCAGGAGAATGGATCAGTGAGATAGAAAGATAGCAGATGACAGTAAGCAAAGGGAAAAGGCAGAGTCAAAGAGAGTGACAGAATTAGAGGAAGTTACAAGCACAGAACTTCCAGAAGGTGGGGGAACTATTTGTACAAGACCCCTGGTATCCCCATGGAGGGCTATGAACATTTCATTTGCTGCTAAAAAAAAATTGTTTCAATTACACACAAAAACAGTCAGAAAAGCAACAACAAATTGTTCTTTTTTTCATTTGTGGAAATAAGGTCAGTTTACCAAGGGTGTGACGGGGACTGATGACAGAGCAAACACTCCATTGTCTCGGGGCAGATGCCATAGCAGACTGCGTCGACCAAACACGTCACGCCCAAACCACAGACGTTCCTTCTTGGCCTGAAACAACAGGTTTCGCAAGAACACTAACAACAACTGAACAAGAGGAGGAGGGAAAGAAGAAGAAGAAGAAGAAAATGGGGAAAAAAGATAAAAACGATCAAAAAATGTTTTGGTTAGTTTTAATGAACAAGATTACGATGAAAGAAAAAACAATAAAAACATGAAAACTGAACTGCCTGCCGAATTTACATCAATATTTTCTTTAAAGAAATGTTTAAAGACTCATAGTCTGACATCATAATCAAATTTTCATCATCAGACATACATGATTATTTATTTATTGGTTCATAAATTGGCTTACCCACTACAAACACAAAGTAATATGCATAAATGTGGTCTAGGGGACTGAAACGAGTTTAGAAATGACCAAAATATGGTGTGCACACAGATTTACTTCCCTTGAAATTGTCTAGCTGACAGCTTTGTATTTCTTCCGCATACAATTAGGCGATTCATCCTCAATGATGACGTCACATATAGCATTATATTTATGAGGAAGGATGCGATTGAGTTAAAAAATCTAATGTACAGTGGAACCTCCCTTGTAAGACCTTCAAAAATAATCCAAACTGAGGTCTTATAAACGAGGCATCTTATAAGGGGAGTAATTTTAATACCTACAAAGAAGGGCAGTGTCTCAGAGAAGTAGGTCTTATGTGGGAGGGAGTCTTATATTGAATTTGTATTGCTTAAAGTCTTAGTACTTTTATCTTAGAAATGTGAATTTATATTGCTTAACACATTGACGGCAGGCCGCGTTTGGAGTCGCGGCCTTGAACATCACCCACTGCCGGGCTGCGTTTAAAGTCACCCAACGGTATAAGGGAGAAAACTCATGCAAAACTCTTGACCACAGTTTTCCTTACTTTCGCGAGTAGTTTCCCTTTAAGCACACTTCCGTTATCTTCCATTTGTTTGTGTTCAATCACCGATTTGACGCCAATTACAAATGAAAATGCCAAACCATCGTGGTCTAACGAGAGAGGAGATTCTCCACCTTCTGGATTTGGATGAACCTGATGATAACAATCCAAAATACTCGTTTTCTGACTCAGAAAGTGATGAAAGTAGCGAGGAGGAGCATGAAAACAAGCTAGTGTGTCAGTGCTCTACTAGTACAAGTCAAGAGACTGAGAGTTTTGGTCGTGGTAGGGGTGGCGGCAGGGGGTGGCGTTTTCCCCCGTTTTTCCCCATTTTTCAAGTCGGCATGTAAAAAGCATTATTCCTATCAACTTAAAAAATACACAGACGAATTCAGCAGCCTTTTTTCAGTAAGAATACAAAATGTGTTTGCAAAAGGACATCATTCAGCTTCGTAAGACGCGTTTGTTTACAACCACCCAATTTCTATAAAGAGGGTCGCGGCAGGGCTGGGCCTGCACAGAGAATAGGCCGAGGCAGCGTCAGTCACAATAGTGTTAAGGTTTTAGTGCTTTTATCTTAGAAATGTGAATTTATATTGCTTAATGTTTTTAGTGCTTTTATCTTATGACTTCTTATTGATTATGTTCTCTTTGTTTCCTTACACTCTGTCTGCCTGTCCTCTCTCTCTGTCCCTCCCCCCCCCCTTCCCCTCTGTCTCTCTCTCTCCCTCCCACCCCCCTCTCTCTCTTTGTCTCTGCCTCTCCATCTTATTCATGTCAAAGTTTGCCCTGCCCACTTGTTTCTGTCTTTTTTGTCTGTGTCCGCCCCCCTCCTCCCTCTCTCCCCCCTCTCTCTCTCTCTCTCTCTCTCTCTCTCTCTCACCTTTTTTTTTATATCATTGTTATGAAACATGGTGTGTCAATTTGTTAATTTTTGTATATGGTTTCATCAATGTTTATAAAGAGCTGAGAGCTTGCTTTTAGCATGATTTATATTGCACTATATAAATGAAATAATTATTATTATTATAATGGGGGGGCCTTATAAGGGAGGTTCCGCTGTAGTTAACAACCTGCCAGAAAATGAGCGCCCAAGGTCCCTGTATGGACTGTAGAACACTCAGAATGTCCTGCTGTCTCTCACAGCGCGTCAGCTTCTGAAGCAACACCTGGGTGTCATTTTCGTCACTTCTAACCTGAAAATAGCCGACGATTCATGATGTAGAAACCACTGACGCAGCACAAACTCTGCCATGGAATAACTTATTCTCACAGCATGTCAGCTTCTTAGAGTGAAACCTGGGTATCGTTTTTGGCATCTTTCACCTGAAAATAGCATATTTCAGCCAACATTTAATTTTTTCTTCTCCAACATTTACTGTATTCTTCGGACTATAACTATAAGGCGATACATTTTCCCAGACTCGGACCCCTGCGCCTTACAATATGACTAATAAAACAGTAAGAAAATACCAGGACTCCCAGGGACCCCCATTTGGGCGTCTATGAAGTACTAAAATCCTAAAGGACCCTCTAAAAGAATGTGCAGAGGGTCTCAGGGATGCACTAGAAAATTTCCTTTTAGCATTCGCAATACCACTGGGAGCCTCTATCCCTCCTCTAAGATCCTCTATACTGTAATTGAAGGAGTCCCTGGGACTCCTTGCTTTGCGGGACGATTGTGAGCCCTGAAATACAATAACAAAATCTGAAATCGGTTGGGGACTTTAAGTTACTAGTTAGTCTGACCTGTGTGCTTTACACACGTAAAAATCCTACAGCAGTTAAAAGTCCAAATTGATAGCTAGGTTTCCCACACACAAACAAATTGGTAGGCGCTGTGCTTGCGATGACATTCTTTCCAGGGGAGAGCAGCCCGAATTTCACAGAGAAAAATCTCTGTGACTATACCAAATACGAAATATCAAAATATTTTCTGAACCTGTAGGTTTCAAGACTCACCTCAATACCATCAAAAATCTCGCCATTCCACAGCAGCACATCACCATCATCACTGACAAGCGGCTGGGGCGTCACGGCAGTGCCTCTGAGATGAAGAACAAAACCGGAAAACATGGTTTGGACTTTGGACCACAGCACTCGAGTCAAGCTTCCCTTCGCATCAGGACCTCGTCGAGGGATCGAAGAATGAGACTCTACATAGCCCTGAAACAAGAAAGTTTAATAGAGGATGTCAAAAAAAATGTTACCTCATCTTCTAATAAAAAATCAAGAGTGGACAAATAGTGTGAGAAAGAGAGAAACTCAGAAAGACAGGGAAGAACATGTTTTTGTGCTGTGCAACACCCAAAAGAAATATGTGCTCGCAAACACACACACACAGACACTCATGCGTACATGCACAACACACACACACACATGACATACACGCAAACACACACACACAGACACTCATGCGTGTGTGTGCACAACACACACACACACACACACACACATGCACACAACACATAGTAACACACACACACACACATACACACACACACGCACACAAATATATAGTAACACACACACACACATACACACACACACACATAACCACACTAACCATGTTAAGAAATGGGCACTGCACATCGACTGAGGCAGGAGCCAAACTGCAAATGCAGCAAATCCCACACATGATACTGTTTTGTAAACTGCGCTAGGTCAGCACAATCTTTTCTTCTAGCAGCAATTGGCAATCTTCCAGGGAAACTGCAAAACAAAAAAAGGCACAAAAATAAATAAATTTAATAAAATATACAAAATCGTTTTTAAAAAAAGATTAAAAAAAAGAAAATATTAATGTCTATTAATATATGACTATAGAGACAGAGTGACGAAGAGAACTTGAAGACTCACCATGTATAAAATACAGAATGACATGGTGAGCATCAACAAAAACAAGCTTGAACCACAAGCCAGAGCGACAAAGAAAAGGACACTCACAACAATTCCTTGTTCCCCAGTGTCGCACGCAATACTGACAAAGTTCCTTTTTTTCCCACGTACCATCAGGGAGTGGAACGTCCTGCCACCAGCAGCAGCTGAGGCCAGAACCCCAGAGGGTTTCATGACCAGAGTCTGGCAACACCTCAGTGGAAATCCTCCTGCTGCAGATGCTACATCTGATGGCCCCACTCTGGGGTCATCAGACTAACAAGCTACAACACTCTCCCCCCCACTCTCCCCATCACCCCCCCCCCCCCCCCTTGTTTTTCTTCTCCTCCTCTCCTCCACCCTCTCCCCACTCCCCCTTCTTCCAATAACCCAGCAGATCAACAGTTGGCTAGGCTTACTTTTTTATCTGTACCCTCTTATGTCATACTATTTCTTCTCAGGCCTTGAGCCTTTTCTTCCGGCAAAAAGTGGTATAGAACCTCTCCGGTTCCGTGGCAAAATAATCAAATTAATCAAAGTGTTGATTGTGGCCACGCATGTCGCAGTCAAAGGTGTAGCTCGTGCAAATCTGCCGCTCGCTACTATGAGAGTCTGTATTTGCGACATTGAGCATGAACCACAAATTTCACTTTTTTGAAGGGTTAGGGATAGGGTTAGGGTTAGGTAAATGGTTCAAGTAAAGAAAGAGTGAAATTTGTGGTTGTCGCAAATACAGACTCTCATAGTAGTGAGCGGCAGATTTGCACGAGCTACACTTTTGACTGCGACAA